>CM042539.1:14301254-14738754 GCA_023630585.1 Cranoglanis bouderius
CCAGGAGTGTATGTATTTGCTCAGTAGGTTTAACAAACACTACTCCTTATTGACTTTTGCAGAACCTTGATGCTTCCAAATCTCACCACCTCCTGCACTACACACACCAGCCAAGCCACCATTTGGAAGAATGGCTTTTACTAGGTAGGTTAATTAGCATGCACCAATGACAATGTTTATGAAAAAACTGGTAAAACACTGATAAAACTGAGCAAAGTAAATCCAACGTAAAGCTGTCATATAACTCTCCTGTTATAGGCAAGAAAATAAATAAATAAATAAATAAATTTTCAAAAATTCACCTTGCTGTTAAACATAAGAGAAAATAAAGAATAGAATAATAGAATAATATCTTTTACATGTGAAGACCTCCCATAGTTGGTAAAGGTTGGCCAACAACTTGTTGACTTTTTATTGAGGGCGCAAACAATATATCCTACATTAGAAACATTGTTAGAAGAAGACAATAATCACATACTTCTTTATTTCCCTTAGTCTGTATTAATGCACTAGCATTAAATATCTTGCTATGTTATGTTAGCTAGGTCTTTGAGTTAGTGTTAGCTAACAGCATTTTTAACCTAGTCACCCCTGTGGTAATACCTAGCTAATAAACTTAGGATTTGTCCACCACTGTTAAGTCAGGTAAAATTGTCAATTTTCACAAATAAGGCCAGTGCTCAGTGTCTTGTTCCTAATAAATGAGTCTTTTTCTGGGACACAGTAATGGTGTGATGCAAATAAGGCACTTGTGGAGTTCCAGTTCATGCTCGGCTGCCAGACAGGATCAGCAGAAGTGCGATGAAAATGGCCCAATTACTGTCATACAATGACCAAATGAGTCTAAATGAATTAAGTGTAGTAAATTAAAAATCTTACATATTCTGATCCATTGAAAGTGCAAATGGATCCTCAAAATGAATAAAGTAATTTCTTCCCCCTCACTCCTTTCCCTCCCCAATTACATTTTGTGATGAGTATAAAATGTAAAAAAAAATAATAATAATAATAAATTTTAAAAAGTGAATGCTGAAAATACAGCAGTACTGGTGATTTCATTCCAACAAAACATTTGAATGATTTTTAAAGCCTGAATAGAGGTGAGTGTTCGTGTAATGGTCCTTGGAGGTGTTGATGTGATGGGAAGAGAGAGAGAGAGAGAGAGAGAGAGAGAGAGAAAACGAGAGAGAGAAAACGAGAGAGAGAGAGAGAGAGAGAGAGAGAGAGAGAGAGAGAGAGAGAGAGAGAGAGAGAGAGAGAGGAAGTAAACGTGAGGTATAGCTAAAGAGAATTTGCTCCTCATTTGTCTCAGTAGACAGGCAGTTAAGGGCTTAGCAAGCTCTGTGCCAGCTCAGGCTGGCCTGTCCTCAGGCTTCATACTAAATCACATCCTGGAGCCAGCTCTGCTATTATTACCACCAGGACGCACCTTTCTCCAGAATTACACCAGTGGGCCAAAGAGCATTCAAACCCATCGAGAGGCTATCTATAACCCCTGATCCCAGTGCTCTCCTAACCTTCCTTTCATAATCAGCCTCCGAGCTTTTATACTGCCCTGTTTTAATAAGGTACATGCCCCATTTGCCTGCCTCATCTCCACTGAAGGTGAACTGAAAGTTCCAGTGTCCTTCATGCTTGATTGAACTTTATGTAGTACTTATACAACATCGCTGTTGAATTCTTGATTCTGATTGGTCGGAAAGCATTGATTAACTTAATTTTTGCAGCGGCAGAGCTGAATTCACAAATCAGAAAGTGTTGATTAATGTCCTTAACAGCAGGGCTCTGACAGTAGATCTAGATGTAACATTAATGATAGATTAATGTGGAACACATTAATATAAATCTAAGACTAATAATAAACATTTGAAAAAAGTCTAATCTTTGATATGGTGAAGTTTTCTGTAAGTAGACATTTATTATAATTTATGAAAGGATGGAAGGATTCTTCGGAAAGTGTCAGTGCTCTGTAACTGTCAGTAAGTTTTTCCAAAATGGGAAACTCCTTAGGACGGAGGACTCTGTGCTTTCCAGTTTTTCAGTAACACGACAAGCTGTGTTTATTTGTCTCATTAATTTTAAGAGAGAGGAAAAGGAAAAGGTGAAGAACAACTGTTTATAGCTTCTATAAAGTAAGTAATAACAGCAATTATCTTGTCCTGTGGACACTCCATAACATTAAATGTAACTAAAAACAGTTAAAACGTGACATATCGTTCATTATAGAACAGTTAATTCCGGTCCACTAATTTGATTGGTCAAACGGCGTTCCAAGAGTGCTAATATTTAGTATAACCGCACTGGGAGGCTTCACTCTACGCATCACACTGCTCATCTGGGTTCGCCACATTAAATTCCATTTCCTAGGTCGAAATGGTTACTACAGTAGTGTTAGCAACATCATCAGCAGACATGGCAAACAATACATTTTTATGAATATAACATTTGACTTCAAATATGAAAGCTCAATAGATGAAGATGAAAAGGAAGAAGGGAAGCCAATTTCACCGGAAGCACCTTTAACGGGAATGTACAAATCAATATGAGCTAGCTAGCCAGCTAGCCGACGGGCTATAAATTAAGTGTAGCTTCTTCAGGATCCATTCCCACTAGTGGAGCAAAAATAAACAGAACACGTGGCAGTATTGTGTCCCATATGTCAGTTAATCGATATTAAGTTCTTGTTTATTGATCTGTTATATCAATAAACAAGAATATATAACCACACTCTTGCTTGTGCGATATTGCTTAATTAATACATTTAAATTTAATTGTTGGCAATAGCACATTTCTAGCAGTGAAGTTATAAGAAAATAATTCACTCTCCATCAGGCCATATTATTTTTTGCATTACAGCACAGTCCCTTGTGTGTGTACCTTACATAAACTCTGACAGTATAGCTCTGGTCTACTGTGCCCATTTTAATAAATTATCGTTTCTATAGTAACAACTTGTATGGTGGATGCTCAACACTGTTGATACAGTGAAGCGATCTGTAAGGAGATGTTTATTTATCATTTTGGAAGGAGTCGCCACAGCACTTTGTAACATTCACAGGTAAAGCTGTTTCTTTATGTTTTTCAATATGAGTCTTCAAGACAGAGGGTTTTCTGGTTTCTCTGTAACAACTGTCTTCTTAACTTCAGGAGAGAAAAAAACAAGGCTGGTGAGGGAATGACTGTTTATAGCTGCTAAGCTTCCCCTCACCATAAGTACTGTACATCTTGCCAAGTAAGCCTGCCACCATTGTCTTGAGACAGTAACCTGAAACACTCTACCTCGAACACTCCCCCAGCTCAATTTTGGTGTTTCACATATTGTTCCAAATAATCTCATACATTTATCAAAATGTTTAGAGACACCTTAAACTGCCTATTGTGCCACACTGGCAAATTGGGTGGTGATGGGTATCCTTTTGTTATACTAAAATTATTAACACCCTTTTGGCACTCTGTGATCTTCTGACTTATTGTACACACCAGATTCTCACAACAGTGCTGTTCTTACCAGCTCAGATTCTGGAGTCCTAGATAAAATAATCTATATTGGCAACTTATTGACTGTATGACACTGTATGATAATGTGGCATAACTTGTTTTTTGTTCAGGGACTTACAATATCATACCACAACTATGTTGTAGGTTCCAAACTGACTTTTTGTTGCTGTATGTTTTGCTTTCAATCTTTCCCACATACAGTAATATGTGGGAAGATGAACCTAAATCAATATTCCTTATCTGAGATACTTGATAAACACAGGCCTCTCAAAAGGGAGGTGCTAGTGTGGGTTCAGCATGCAGGAAAATACTTGAGTACTGCATATAGGCTTGCACTCTCAGAGACGAATGCATGATAAATCTAGAGAACATAATATGTGTTCAGACGATTATGACTAATAGACTAAATCAGAAATGTTCTGAAATAAACTGAAATTAGAAATACCTTGAGTTGGAGTTGGATACAAACCAACAATTCACCCATGTTGACAGTACTTTTTGTACTTTTTCAGGATCTTCATTAACTATCTAGGGCAGTGGTGGCAGTTAAGGCTCTGGGTGACTGATCAGAAGGTCGGGGGTTCAAGCCCCAGCGCCGCCAAGCTGGAACTGTTGGGCCCTTGGGCAAGGCCCTTAACCCTCTCCTTATCATGGCTGACCCTGTGCTCTGACCCCAACTTCCTAACAAGCTGGGATATGCGAAGAAAAGAGTTTCACTGTGCTGTAATGTATATGTGACAAATAAAGGCTTCTTCTTCTTCTGTCTCCATTCTCAGTAATAAGGACTCGAATGGGGCTTAGAAGTTTTCCTGAAGGCATTCAAAGGCCAAATCAGCTCATGAGCTCTGATGTCTAAATCAGTTCCACTGTGGAAAAACCCAGATGTTTGACAAACAACCACATCTTTTTTAGAAACCAGATATATGGGAAAACCCTTCTGCATTCTACTCACCCAGAACACACTTAAGGCAATAAAGTGAAAGAATAATAATGCTATTTGCTGTGTAATTATTTAGTCAAGCAGCTGCTTAGCCTAGCACACAGATGTTGCACACAACCTGGTGCTAGTGGCTATGGGTTAGTGTTAGAGAACTCAACGGCTGTGTGTTTAATGGGGGCAATAAAAGCTGCTTCGGAGTGATAATAAGTGACTCACCTAGTAAAATCACAGCAAACACTCAGAGGGGAGGCCTAATGTTAGGTTTCATGTGGTTAGGGGCCTTAAGAACCACAATAGGATCATTGTAAGGGAAGGATGCCGAGGTTCTTCCCTGGTTACATGGTTGATGGTTCAAAGAGTGAGAACTTTTGAAACCTTCACTTTCAGTCTCATGAATGGTTGGTTTTCATCCAAGAAGAGAACAAGAAAAAACAATATATACACATTGTGAAAATTTGAATAGTATTCAAACAGTGACATTTACTTGAAGACGATATAAAATTGTAGCCAGGGTTACTATTAAATTAAATTAAATTAAATTAAATTAAATCAGGAGAAATTGACAAATCAAAGCAAATAATGGGGAAATGCCTTTTTAATGAGCTCAATCAGTTTTTCATCTGACACTAGAACATCTACACTGTGTATATGAATGCACACTGCAGCTTAATAACTCAAAATCCAGAGCCACCCCCACTACTGCCATTTATCTGCCATCGTGGTCCACCTTATTCTGAGATGCTAATCTTCAACAACAGCCCTCAGTCTTCTGGTTAAGCCACACTGTGTGTGTGTGTGTATGTGTGTGTGTGCGTGTGTGTGTGTGTAACGTATATTACTGCGACTTTACCCCCGGGACATGCCTGTAATCCTTACTGCACACACCATGATGATCATAATGAGCTTCTGCAGCTCCCATAAAACCCATTAAAGAGCAGGAGATTAATTCAACACTCACTCACACCAGAACTGAAGGATCATTAATAAGCCAACCACTAAAACACCGTTAATAAAAATGTGATCTTTAACTAGAAATTTTAGGGAAAGAAGTACACTTGCTGCTGTTTGTGCTATGGAAAAAAAAAACAGAATTATTTCCCTTCATAACAAACCATGGAAAATGTCAGGGTCTATGCCGCACAGAAACAGTTTGACAGGAAGCTGCAAAATATGCAAAACCCATCTGGAGGCCATGGTAGATACACTAGTGACCTTACTTTCAGTCTCGCTTGAGTTTGTGATGTATCCCAGATTATGTTTGTGCTTTACAACTGATTAATTCAACCAGTGTTGTACAGTTTTAGACCACGTGATCTGGTTTTTAGACCCTGCTCATCCTTGTGATTGAACATAACCATCCATGAAATGCCCACATTCTGTCAGCTTTGTCTTCTGCACTGAAAGTGTGCCTTCCATCATTCCTTTTTGTTCCACTAAATTACCACTGAAAACAATTTAACCAAAGGAATACACATTTTCTTTTTTTATGTGAGACAGCAAGCCTCATTTCCCTAACCAATCACTCCAGCTGTTTGAAAGACGATGTGCATCATATGCAAGAACAAACACTCAAAGGTGTTAATGAGCACTGAACAACTTTCTTCTGTCGGCAAACGCAGATTTTGGCTCATTTCTTGAGGAATAAAGTGATCTATAAATAAACGAAGCTGAGGAGTGTCTGGAATTTCAACATCTTCTTCCTGTTTTTTTCAGGAAATATATGATGCCACTGTACCTCCTACAAAATTGTAGCCCTGGAGAGTAACCATATTCCAGAGGCTCATAAGAATTTTTTTATTTTTTTTTTTGCATTAATTCAGACATTTCAAAGAAATGACTCACAACAGGACATGCCATTAAAGCATTACAGAAACCACTGTAAGAATTTTCATTTCCAATGAGCTGTTTTACTGTATCAGAATTTGCTGGAACAGGAAGTAGAGTTATACAGATCTGTGATAAAATCCTTTTTTAAAAAAAGTTGGGTAACCACCCAAAGACACCTTGGGGAACCCTGCTAGTGGACAACACATGGAACAAAAAACTAACCCTGCTACACAATTCTGTTCACTGCATTTGTATTATAAACTGACCAAGTGTGTTTACAACAAGCATTTTAGACTTTCATTTTTATTTCCAGGAAAAACAACCCAGCTAAGGAGTGCCCTCTGGAATTTTAACCTCATCTTCCTGTTTTTTTTTTTTTTTTCCAGGACTCATATGATGCCATCAGACTTCCTGCAAACTTGTAGCCATAGAGCTTTGTCATATTCCAAAGACTCATTACACAAAATCTCCCTCTTTTCTGCATTAATGCCGTCATTTTGGGTAAATGATCATGAGAAATGACTCAGAACATGACACAATATTTAACATTAGAGTAACCACTATGAGATTTTTAATCCTCACTGAGATCTTTTACTCAGAACAGTAATCGGAAGCAGAGCTTACAGATCGGTGGTGCAATATTTTTATCAGGACAGCTTCTCATATGGAAATGGTTTCAAATCTTGCAATATATAACCACCTTGAGGAACCCTGCACTCTCAGAAAAAAAGGGGTACTAAACTGTACTTAAGGTCGCTGGGGTGGTACACTCAAGCACACACTTTAGCAGGTATCTTTTAGATAGAAACTTGTATATAGTCTACCTTCAAATCTTTTACTCTAAAAATAAATAATTCAGTTCTACTGATCTTAAATCATTTTAAAGGCGCACTATAATCCACATTTCCAGGTACAGGTATATCCCAATACAGGAAAGGTACAGTTTAGTACAATTTTGTGTGTGATAGTGTATAGTACACAGAGAAACAACAGGTATGTGTGGAAACTAGGAACCTTAACACATTTCTCTTCAGTTCCATGAGCACTTTTCCTCCAGCTCCATTTCATCTTTATCTCCAGGACTTTAAACTGTACGACTGACATAAACAAAACCAGTAAACAAGCCAATCGCATCCGCGCTCAGTTCTAAGTGTTATTCTATGCGAGACTTCCAAAACAAAACCAGAAGATGCTTATGAACTCGGACATGGTGTCAGATTAAACCACATGGGGATTTAAATGCACTAAGCACAGAAGCTCACCTCAGTTTCTTTGTCTTGCTCTCCTTCCTGTTGAGGACTCCGGGCACGCAGTTGGTCAGTTCGGTCCAGTCCGCGTGCAAGCCGCAGCTCCAGCCGGTAGAAAAGCGCGAGAAGAGCCAAGTCTCTTTGCGGTTCGGCCGGTAGCAAGTGCACTTTTTCTGGCCCGGCCTGCAGTCGCACGGTACCTCCAACCGCACGTTTTGTACCAGGTGCCGTCCGAATGTAGTGCCGCCTGTTTTCTGGATGTGCAGGAACACGATCACGTCCTCGCCCTTGATCTCGAAGTCCACACTGCGCTCCAAGTCCCTCACCGGGAAGTAGTACTTTTTCACATAGTGCGGATCCGGCGTGGGGAAGATGGTCATGTCCTCCTCGGTGAGGTAGCCATGCGCCGGCGAGCCGAAATTGATCGCACCGGGCGCTACGTACTGGTACAAAATGAGCATAAAGAACACGGAGCCAACGACGATCAGCACGAATTTGCTGGCCCGCTCAGCCATGGTCCTTCCCGCGATGTTCATCTGTCACCATGTCTCACACAGCGGGGTCTCGGGTAGTGGATTTGACTCGGTGCTCGCGCCCTCCATAGATCAACGGGACCGGAGCGGCTCAGCAGACCGCGGCGCGCGCTCACAGATTAGACCCTGACACATTATTATCCACCATGAGCTTGTCTGGCACGAGCCTAATCCAACCGGAAACCCCGAGCGTCTGAAACAAAGCGAGCGCAAACGGGACTTTCGTAGATTGATTGTGCTTCCGCTGAACCGCTGCTGTCTCCTACAGCTTCCTTGTCTTGTGTGATCATTGTGTGGCGCTCGAGCGAGTGCACAGCGACACCCACTTACTTACTTACTTACTCACACACACACACAAAACACGGTTCACGGAGAGTAAATGCAAGCCGAGCATTTTAATATTCTGGTTGGTATCTCACGCCGACAGTGTATTTGGAAACTAACTCACCTATGAGATTATCACCCTTTACATGCGATGATTTTAAGTAAGTAGCCTACGTAAGCAAGTAAATATATAAATAAATAATCGTGGCCGTCAAAACTGTAATAGACCTACTGTAATAATAGTAAGAATAAGACTAAGATGAAGAATAATTACCTTTGATTTCCAAAGCTACAATGTAAAGATAAGCAGATGTATACCTATACCTATACCCCCATCCATCCATCCATTTTCTGTACCACTTATCCTACACAGGGTCACAGGGAGCCTGGAGCCTATCCCAGGGGACTCGGGCTACGAGGCGGGGGACACCCTGGACAGGGTGCCACCTCATTGCAGGGCACAATCACAGACCCATTCACACACTACAGACAATTCCAATTCCAAATTCCAATCGGCCTACAACACATTTCCCAGTCTTTGGACTGGGAGAGGAAGCTGGAGTACCCGGAAGAAACCCCCGAAGCACGGGGAGAACATGAAAACTCTGCACATACATGGCAGAGGCGGGAATCGAACCCCCAACCCTGGAGGTACCAGGCAATCAGCGAGGACATTATGGACATAGAAAATAATATAAAATTCATAAAAATCAACCTGCATACTATTAATCTCCTGAAAGGGTAATCACATACAACAGTACATTTAGCAAGAATGTGTGTCTTACCAAAATAAGACCAAAACATTTAAGGAAGTCTGTATAAAGATAATGGAGATTCAAAGAACCTAAAAACATTTCATACATTTCAAGTGTAACATGTAAAATCTCCATGATCAACAGGGAAGAAACAGATAACAACAATAACAAACAAAATGGCATGGCATTGATTAACACCTATTCAGAACCATATAATTAAACACACGACAGACTGGAAGGTCTCTGGCAGTTGCTTTCAAAGAGCCTGTTAGGCTGCAAAAGCCTGATGGAGGCACCAGACAAAGGTACATGACTTCATAGTTTGTACAGTTGGTACCAAGCACTGTACACCCAAATTCACTTTATTATAATCTCTTCACAGGTGTTCACATTCCAACTACCATAACACCACAATCATGTCTCAAAATAAATGCTTTCATCAAAACACTACCACTACATTCCAACAGCTGCACAGTAACCAAAACACTAATAATTGGCACTACAGTATGCTATTAAAAATGTAGAACCCTTAAGGGGTTTGTTTGGTTTCCCTCCTATGTAGAATCCTACAGCAGAGAGTTTCCCTATCAGTTCCTAGTAGAACCTGTTTAGACCGCTAAGCATCCTTAATTCTGCAATGAACCCTTGAGTAAACTTTCCTACGAATGTTGGTGCACTACAAGATGATGACAGAGTAAATTATTAGGTTGTTTTGTTTTACATTTTAACTGTTGCAGTCATTGATTTTCTCTTGGTTCATAGTGTAAGCAATTATTTAAAACTTTCAGTTGCAAACAGAATGGCACACCAAGATCATCCAGAATATATAACATACAAAAAGAAAAAAGAAAAAACAAACAAAAAAACAATTACAGATCAAATGTGTGAGAATGAAAAACAAATATTCTAGACATACCTTGCTAGTTTCATATCTTTCCACCTCATTTATATGGTTAATAAAAAAAATAATAGGAGATAAAGTGACTCCATCTTTTAAATGTGCTGTTGGATAGCATTTCTGTACATATGGTGCTGTTGGTCTCTCTGATCCATAACATTTACAGTGGACCTTCTCTCTTTGTTCATTCTTTTTCAGTAACTGTTGTATCCTGGTCAGGGTTGTGGTGGATCTTGGGACATTGAGACAACACTCTGGATGGGATGGCAGTCCATTGACCACTTGTCACCTAGGGGCAATTTTAACATAGCCAGTCCTCCTACTGGCATGCTTTTATGACGTGAGAGGAAACCAAAGACCCAAGAGGAAACCCATGCAGACGCAGAGAGAATATGTGAGTACTTCTCTGCTTATCTGCTTTGACTTACATAAGCCTTTCTTTCAGGTTGAACCAATCTGATCATTTTCCTCTGACTTCTCTCATCAACAAGACATTTCTACCTGCAGAACTGCTACTCACTGGGTTTTTTTTTTTTTTTTTTTTTTCACACCATTCTGTGTAAACTCTAGAGACTGTTGTGTATTAAAATCCCTCGAGATCAACAATAATATCTGGGGGGGATAATGCTCAGAATAGCTTGTCTGGCACCAACAACCATGCCATAGTCAAAGTCACTGAGATCACATTCTTTCACCATACTGATGGTTCATGTGAATGTTAACTGAAGCTCTTGAGCTGTATGATTTTATGCATTGTGCTGCTGCTGTTTTGATTGTATGTGCAGGTATATGGATGTTCCTAATAAAGTGGACAGTGAGTTTATATAGTGTGCTTTAAGATGACTCACAGAATAATTACCAGGGGCTTAAAAGATTAAAGTAGCAGTGTGTAATTTTTAGAGCCCTCTGGTGCCAGTGAAGTGAATTGCAACTGTAATGAAACCTTCACAGACCTTTTTCTTCCCCCTAACCAACTCCACCCCTTTATTAAGTGTTTCTTAATATAACCCTAAAGGTACACTATGTAAGTTTTGGACCTCTTTTATTAAAAAATAAAACTGCATGCATTTTCTGGAAGAACACTTTGCTTGGTTGTGCTTCGGTTCTGTGTGTCTGTGTGGATGAATATGGGTTGCGGCACTGGTCAGTGTGAGGAGAAAATGGATATACGCTGTTTTTGTTTTTTGTTTTTATTTTTTAAACGAGTAAAGGATTTGAAAGTGAAACACTAACATCTCATGCTGAGCAGGAAAACAAGGTGTATATGAGTTCCAATTAACATAAACATGATATGAGCAGAGCATAAGGAAAGATAATGTACTTTGCATGGCACTGTAGCAGCTAAACCCATAGCTTAGTTGTGCCTCCCCTTGGCGAGCGACACCAAACTAGCCCAGTTAAAAAAGAAATATTTTATCGGTCTGGTAGTCCTACAAACAGTGATACCACCCGACGCAAGTTTTATGATAAATCCAACTTTTTCTGATCATGTCATACATTGACAGCTAAGTTACCTCAGCTTCCATAAAACAAAAGTTAGGCCACTAGCTGAGCTGGAAGAAATGCATGGAGAAGAATCTGGGCCCAGCCCTGGATGATTAACAGTCCAGCTAATGCCCCTGGTTTTAACTAATCGGAAACACTGATGATGTTTTTAAATTAATTACGTTAGAGATTATCCTACTGCTCATAAAACTTTCACTACTAGGCCCAAGACATGAAACCAGTTCAGATGGAAAGTGTCTAATTAGACAGCTTAAAATGTTAATTTAGCTACCCGTTAGGTTTAAAATTTGCACGTTTTTTTTTTTTGTTTTTTTACAACCGGTGATTCTCAGGAGGTTTGCTGTTTTGCATGGTCCACGGTCTCGCTCATTGTGACAACTAAACTATGCAACTCCCACACCTTACACGCAACAAAGTAGCCGGAGCTACTTTTCTCTGTTTATAGCCTATAGACCTTATAAACCTGTGTCTCGTCATATACGAATGGCGTATGTATGCAATTTCCTGCGAAATCTGTCCCAACAAGTTTAAAACATAAAAACTTATAGGCTTACCTTAGTGAATCAGAGTAAGACAGAAACATGGTTTGGAAGATGGATTTATGATGTACTTACTCATTTATACTCGGTTTATTTTGAACCAAAAAAAAAAAAAAAAAAAAAGTTATAGTGTACCTTTAATATAAACTTCAAAGTGTATGTAATATAATCTTCCAAAACAAAAGGTAATGTAACTGTGCTGTATAAACAAACTACTTGGTAAAATTCATGTCAAATATTTATTTACAATATCAATGTAAAAAAAAAAAGAAAAAAAAAAAAAAGTGTAACCAACATATAAAGCACTGTAATTGAGATACCTACAGTTCACTTTTGATAAATCATCTGTGATTGAGAGCTGTTACATTAAAATGTGCTTTACTTTTGATCCTTTCTGTCATCTGAGTGCTAGTGTTACAACCTATTCCTGTTCAAACTCTATTTGTATTTGTGATAGCCAGCAGTGGGAGGATCGCTCTTGACCCATTCCTGGTCACACAGTGATTATTCCTCTCCTCAAAACACATCATAAGCTTAAACCTTCAACTAATACATGTACAAATACATAAATGTTCAGTTTTGTTCCAACTAATATTTCATGGTATGTCTGTACTTAATGCATTAGTATCAGTTATGAATAGCTCTATTCAGCCACTGTATGGACTTGAGGATTTAGGGTATACAAGACAAACTATGTCCACATTTGTCTACCACAGTGTCAGTGTGAAATGATAAATAATAGGAACAACCAAACAAATAATATTGACTGTGTAAACCACACTCAGGTTTAATCTTCAGAGAGGAAATAAGTGTTAATTGAACTGCCATGGCTTAAGCGGAGATACAGATTGTCCAATATCCTCAAATCATCCAATGTCCAGAAAGTGAAAATTGCATTTCTTAAGTTTTATTTTAAGTAAGTTTGTGAGTAACCTGTTCTCAAGGTCAAGGCAGAGTAATAGTTCCAATTTCTGTTACTTCACCCATTTTCAAATTTATTCCTTAATGCAAGCTTAGTTTTGAGTAACTGGCCAAAAATGCATGCATGCTCAAAATATGCAACAGTATTTCTATGCAACATTATTATCCAAAAAAATGCATACTTATTACAGATCTGGAAGGAGGGAAGCAGGATGCACTCGCAGGGGAAAGTCATCAGTTTATTAGGAACATTCAAAATAATAGAACCTTCAAAAGAAATGGGACAGTCTAACAAAAATCCAAAAATAAACAAGTCAATATTCCAAGAAACAATAGGGCAGTAATTCCAAAAGGGCTAGTCAATAATCAAAAACACTCACAAGGCAAAAATCCAGGAAGCCATGAGACAATAATACAAAATCTAGGGAACGCGAGGAGAACAACAATATGGAGGAATCTTCCAGGAAGTCACGAGGCATGAATCCAGGAACCAGGGAACACCTGGTAAACAAAAAACATAGAATGAGCTTAATCCTTGCTTCATCACTACTTTTGGTTATATTTAGATACACATAGTTATCATGAACCACTTTCCTTGACATCACGTTACATATGGTTAATACTCCACGACAAAGCAGACACAGACAGGGGCTTAAGTAACATGGTTAATCCAAAGCAAACAAGATCAAACACACCACACCTGGAAACAATAATCAGACAATAAAAGGAGAACCAATGACAGAACATGGGAGGAAACATGACGTGAAACAAAACTAATGGACCAATAAGGAAGCGGGGGCAGAGACATGACGTAACCAAAAACAAAAGAGCACATGGCAAAGTAAACAAAACCAGAGTTCATGAATTAGTCCGGAAAGTTTTTATGAATCGCGCTGGAATGCGCTCAGTGGAATGCGGAAGTGCGCTACTCTGCTAGCGGCGCAGCGAGAGGGAGATGCTAACACTTCTTCCCCAAGGCTTTTTCTATTATAAAGAGGGGCAATTGTTCTAAATGTGCTAGCAGGGCTAAGGCCCTTTGTTTATATACTGTATAAAAAATAAAAAAATAAAAAAGACCAACATAAGGTTTCATTTTTGCATCAATTTTATGCAATGTAATTTTAACAAATAACCTAAAATAAATTATTTTGATTTTTTGTTGAAATAATAAACAGCTCCATCAATTGTAATGTAAGAAAAGTACACAGAATAAAAAGAAGAAGAGACACTGGGGTTGATTTCCTCCTAGCCTATAGATTAATGTCAGGTGATCACAGAGCCTGAAACACCTCTAAATTTTTTGTGCATTTTGGTGGATATTTTTCAGCCTGCTTTGCTGACATATCTGTAACAAGTTATCAGCAGTGATTGAGAAGGTGCAATGTGGATTATTTACTGTATCATCCTTTTTCCCCCAAATAGCTTTGGATGAGAAACTAAAAGTAGATAGACTGAGCACACATTGTCTAACCATAGTACAAATTACATGACAAACAACAAAAAGACAAAACGTAGGGCATTACAGACTTGAAATACTTTACAACAGACTCCCTATCTGCCTTTAAATGTATGCAATAGTTTGCTCAACGAGCATCATTCATATTTTGCCATCTACGAGACCCTACTCAAACCTAATAGTTTCATTTGTCGAGATTTTAGCCCTTGTATCTAATATCACATCCAGCCATTGGTCATTCCATGTAAATATGTAATATATTATGCCTATGTTATCTATCATATTAAAGAAACAAATTCCATAATGATACTGACTGCACTATAAAATGGAGCGACACAAAATCAACACAAAGACCCATGGTTAATGAAGGATTCTTGATGCAGATCACATGAAATCTAGCCTTGGTTAGCACATTGCAAAAGCTTTTCTGACATTAACCTTAGCTATTTGCCTTTAGGGGCTGAGAGCAGTGAAGCGTGGAGGCAGCTCAACTCACCATAAAGTGCAAGGACACAGTACCCCAAACCCCCCTTTTATTGCATTTAATTAGGCTGCTTTGTGACCAACGGGCTTAGAGTCTGACCACTCCTGGGGGGACAACCACTGAAAGCCAGACAAACAATCAATCAAGTGAGAAGGAAACATAAGACAATACATTTGGCATTGCAGATCATTGCTCTCTGGTGGTTGAATGATAACCGTGCGCCTTGTGAGTGCAGATGGTTTGTATTTGTTGAAGGCATGTGTGACATCACACACTATGTTTTATATAGCCTATCTACAAAATACATTCCACAAAACAAAGCTTTGTTCATATTCAGCTGGAAATATTACTGAATTCTTGAGGTCCATGAATGCACAAACTGTACTTTATTCTGTTGTCCATTCACTCTGTATAGTTTACTCATGATATGTTGATGGTTTATCATTACAGCTGTGAATGTATTCAGTGTTTCAAAACACATTCAAAACATATGTGAACCTTCTAGGCTTTCTAAGAAATAAAAATCTAATAATTGCAGGTTGCATGGTGGTGCAGTGGGTAGTGCTGATGCCTCATAGCTCCAGGGTTCCTGGTTCTACCCTGAATTTGGTTACTGTCTATGTGGAGTTTCACATGTTCTCGCTGTGTCTGTCTAGGTTTCCTTTGGGTTCTTTGGTTACCTCCCATCTCCCCAAAATGTGCCATTCAATCGATTGCCAATAATTAATTGCCTGTAGGTGTGAATGTGTGTGTCTATGTGCATGGTGCCCTGTCATGCACTGGTGTCTCATCCAGGGTGTATTTCTGCTTCGTGCCCAGGATAGGCTCCAGGATAGGCTCCAGATCCCAGGATAGGCTCCAGATCCACTGGGAGCCTGACCAGGATAAATGGTTACTGAAGATGAGTGAAAGAAAGTATTGTAGTAATATTCTCATTGCTTGGTTAAATTTTGGCAGGAAACACATGCTTAAATTGTTTAACAATTAAGGTTGAACAATTTCTTTTCTCTCTGGTGTCTTGGTTGATACAACCAAGTGAGCTCATCCATCTGTTAAGAATTAACAGCTGTATAGAAGGCCATATGTGTCTCATTGAAAAACCAAAATAATTAGGAAGTGACAAAGGATCAAATGATCCAATCATGTTTGGATTCCAACAGGTGGGACAATTTTGTAAGTAAAAAGGTCACTCGAGGTCTTCTGAGAGGCCAACATACATCACTGTCTGAGCATAAGCGGCATTATGACTGTGTGCATTGTTTAATACAATCACATGTTTTACATAAAGCCAAATGCCTTAAAAGCATCAGCTGTGAGATTCAAAAAGTAGGTCAATGAACATACTGTGGCTTACCATGTTAGCATGTGCCAGTTAAAACGTAACATGAAATCCATCAAAGAAGAAAAGCAGAGGAAGGACAGAAAAATTTGCCTACGGATTTTCTGTTGATAGAAAAAAAATGGAGCAAATTAGCACTTTAGAATTGAATTGCATGTTTGAATAGATTTATTGAATTATCAGAAGTTACACTGCTGTTTTCCCTTCCTCAAGGGTGACTAATATTCATCAAGAGAATTGTAGTTAGAGCAGTAGTACTTTGTAGCTGCTTTGTAATGGTTAAACGTCTCATTGTGACCAAAACAAAATGCTGGAATATTTTATCGTAGTGATTTTGTGATGTCTGGGACAAAATGGAAAAAAATACAGATACATACAGGCCTCTAGAACAGCTTCAATGAGCTGTAATGTATAAGCATTTCATTTCTACTGTAATGACACAACAAGGCGACACCCAGTGTGTGTGAGGTACTAGTGTGTGACTACGGAAGACGAGACGTAAATAAAGTTAAAAAGTGTTCTTGTGTCCACGTCTGCTGGCATCTTTACAGAGGGCTCTACAAACATGCATGTGAGAGAGATTTTAACATGGAGTGACATTATATGAGCCTTGGTACAGATTGGAATAGTACTGGACAGATGAACACCATTCTTCCAAAAGATATTCCCTCAGTTGCTGTTTTGATATGATGATGGTGGAGAGTGCTGTCTAATACATGGCCAAAAATCTCCCATAGGTGTTCTGGTTGAGATCCGATGACTGTGAAGGCCATAGTGTATGAATTATATAATTTTCATACTCATCAAACAGTTCAGTGAGCCTTTGTGCCCTGTTGAAGTGGACATTGTCATTTTAGAAGACACCACCCCCATCAGTATATAAATGTTTCATCATAGGATAAAGATGATCAGTCAGAATATCTTTGTATTGATTTGTGGTGACTCTTCCCTCTAAGGGGACAAGTGGAGCCAAACTATGCCAGTAAAACGCCCCAGACAGCATACCAGAGCCATCCCCCTCCCCCCTCCTTTAAATTGTTGTTTGTAGGTTTACAGACAGATATTAATGTGAACTCAGTACCATTTGGAATATTTCATGAGACACTGTCACAACTAGAAAAAGATATTTTATAGTGGGCATTTGTTTTATTAAGTTCAAATTATGGAAAACAAGAAGTGAAATAATAATAGAACAGCCTCTAATATCCAGTGATTTTGTAGTAAAACGTGTAATAATTGAAATAAAAACAAGCCATTGTAACATTTTTAATGTATTCTGTAACACTGAGTGCTTTAAGATAATTTGTGTTACTTCACTGTACTTTACAATGTCTTAGAAATGTAGTCTCAAGCTTAAAAAGAAGACCTTGACCCTTTAAATTTAGTGACATTAATTGTGTTTATTTATTTATTTATATTTTAGAGGTTCTGTAATGTATGTTGTTGTTCACTCTTATTCATTTTAAAATAGTTATGTTAGTGTCATACACTTAAGAAAATGATATCTTGGAGATATGTTGCAGAAAGGAAAGGGTATCTAATATTTCTCATTATGCGATTATTATATAACACATATATATGGTAAGACCATTATGTCTATTTCTGTATTTTCTATTATTTACATATTTACCTATTTCAAGCTTAACACTTGACTATCCTTACTTTCTCGAAATAAATGCTTTAAATAAACAAGAATAAAATATAATAAATAAATAAATAAATAAGACCATTTAAATCTTAAAATAAGTGAAAATATATAGAAATAGGCTTAACAATCTTATACTTGTTTAAAAACTAAACTAATAAAGAAAAATATTACTTGAATGTGCACACTCATAAAAATCTGCGCTGTTAAGGACAGTGGATAGAAAATGAATACACATCCTTTAAGTATTTTCACGTTTAGTTGGCATATAAACTGGGATTAAAATAGAATAATAATATCTATTTTTTTCTTGCTAATCTATACACTGCCCAATGTCAAAGTGAAAAGCTAACAATAAAACATTTCTAACATTATTTTAAAATGAACAACTTCAGTATATAAGTACACACACACACACACACACACACACACACACACACACACACACACGGTAGCGTGATCTTGACCTTGAACAAAGCCAGTGGGTTGCAATTCCATTAGTTTGGGGTTTTTGTCGAGTTTTGGAAAGAGTGCTGAAAAGCACTGTTGAAAGTGAGTTCTGCTGAAATTCCTCCTGCTATCCGAGTCTTCATCTGCACCCATACACACTGGGTTCTACACCCATTTTCTCTAACATCCCTTACATGATGTCAGGAGCATCAACTACCTTCAAGGTCACAAAGCTACTTAATTTTTTCAATACTTGTGAGAAATCACAGCATTTGACTTCATAGCTTGAAGTGTTTACTATGGCCCTTCAGGTGTCAAGTGCAGATCCACACAAAAGCAGCAGCATGGGCTCCAAAGACCTCCCAAAACAACTCTGTGACAATGTTGTGGAAAGGTACACATCAAGTGATTGCTATAACAAGATTTCCAAGGCTTTGAAGATACATGGCGCCACACACAGTCTGCAAAAATCAGGGTGTTCATCAAAACTAGATGACTGAAAAAAAAGAAGATATTTGGTCTCACCAGGAACTAAATGGCAACTTTGAAACACCTACAGGATTTTATGGCCAGCAGAGGAAAAGATATTCCACACATCTGGCCTCTGCACACATATTGGAGGGTGGCACGACATTTTTCAATATGAAGTATGAAGTTCAGTATGAAGTTTCCACAAAGACACCTGAAGTATCCTTTGCAGAATGTTTCCTGGTCAGATGAAACCAAAGTAGAACTTTTTGGCATGAATTCCAGCATGCCCCATCACCAAAACAACATCCACCCAACTGTGAAGCATGGTGGTGGAAGCATAATGTTCTGGGGATCTGTAGGTACTGGGGAACTTGTCAAGAATGGGAGGATGGCTGGAGCCAGATACAGGGAGAGTCTGGGGAAGAGCCTAATGAAATTTGTCTGAAAATGGGTCGGAAATTCATGTTCCAATAGTACAAGCATAAGGCCAAAGCTGCCGTGGATTGGCTTACAAGGAACAAAGTTGATGTTCTGGAGTGGCCTAGTCAAAGCCCTTACCTAAATCCAATTTAGAATATATAGAATGACTAGCAGGTTGCTGTCAATCAACAAAAACAACTAAGCAGCTTGAACAGTTCTGCAAAGTCTATCAATTAAATGATTGTACAGTATGCTGTGTTGTTTGGATAAGGGAAAGCAAGTTCCATTTAAATTCATGAAGTTTACCGAAACTGATACAATAATATGTAAACACTTTGAAAGGGTGGGTATTCATTTTCTCTCCACTGTATCATAGGTCATAATTATCAGTAATCATTTCCATACCAGACTTTCCCAAGCTTTAAGTTACAACACAATCCTGCTCAGAAGAAATACATAAAGCCTCATTAACTCAAACTCTTCTTTCCTTTAAATTTAACACCAGGTTCTAGCTTAGCACTTCCAGATCCTTACACAATAGATATGAATCTCTCTGATGTTTTAGTGAGAAAATTAAATCATTCTTGCGCAGAGAACTGTATGCATTATGTAAGTGGTGCACAGCTTTGTAATTGACTAAGAGTTGCTTGACACTCCACCCAAACCATAGCACTTATATCTCTATTAAACTCACATGCTGAGACATGGTGTGTGTGTGTGTGTGTGTGTGTGTGTGTGTGTGTGTGTGTGTGTGTGTGTGTGTGTGTGTGTGTGTGTGTGTGATTTAGAAGGATGGGGTTTAATTCCACACTGCATTGGTTATTTCCGTCTGTATCTATGTAACATTAAGAACAGCTGTCGCATTGGCCTGCAGTATAGCAGATGCAAAAAAAAAAAAACTTCTCAAGATTCAAACAGCAGTTGTTAGATTTTAGTTAGAAATATTACAACTAGTGGGCACAGTGGCTTAGTGGTTAGAACGTTTGCCTCGCACCTCTGGGGATGTGGGTTCCTGCCTCTGCCCTGTGTGCGCGGAGTTTGCATGTTCTCCCCATACTTTGGGGTTTCCTCTGGGTACTCTGGTTTCCTCCCCCAGTCCAAAAGACATGGGTTGTAGGCTAATTGGTATTTCCAATTTGTCCATAGTCTGTGAATGTGTGTGCGATTGTGCCCTTCGATGGGTTGGCACCCCATCTAGGGTGTCCCCTGCCTTGTGCCTCAAGTTTCCTGGGATAGGCTCCAGTCTCCCCCCGTGACCCTGTGTAGGAAAAGTGGTACGGAAGATGGATGTATGGATACTACAAATACTGCTATCTCTTTTATAAATAATTTCGGGGTATGGCATTGGACATGGCAATAATAAAGGGTAATAAAATGCAGATACCAAAAAAGATAACACAGAACAAAAATGCCATCCACAAAATGAAATATTAGTGCTTAGCCAATGAAGCTTAATGAGTCAGCTTCAAAAAGAAGGGTATTTTATGGCCGGGGATTAGTTAACCATTATAGGAATGTGGCTCGTTAACCAGAAACTTACTGACCTCTGTACAGAAGTAGTCAAAAGCACAGGTAACTGTAATTGTGTGCATGTACTAATAGTACTAATTACGTGCATACTATCACATAGTTTTTCGAAGTAATTTTCCATCATTTTAACTGTTTAAAACTGGCGAGTTTTAAGCCAGTATGAAATTCATGAACTTCAATATGATCTATTAAACAAGGACGCTAACTAACAGGAATAATAAGTCCATTTAATTTAAACATGCCCTGCTGTTATAGGCTCCTAAATTAAATTAAATTAAAACATTATTAAAAAGTTATTATTAAAAAAACAACCATTATTTAAAAGTGAACAAAGTGGAGAAAAGAAAACAAAAGGAGGAAGTTAAAATCTTAAATTTACTTAAAGTACGAAAGTAAAATAACTAGAAATATACGTAACAGAAAAAGGATTTAAATAACACACTTTATTTACTGATTTTAAGTTAGTGCCTCTTTCACCAAGGAACATAAGAACTACTTTACCTAAGGCTCACTAAAAATAGCATAATTCCTAATATCTCAAATGCTAGCTAGCTTTCAAATATCAAGTATCAATTCTATCTAAATGTAATAGCTAGCTGTCCCAATATAAACTGCCTCAATGAATACAAAATGAACTGATATATTACACTGATGGGTTTAGGGCTCTTTCTTACCATCACATCTGTTTAAGTCTAGATTTGTTTAGAATTTAGATCAACTCCTTGTCTGATGATAAAAGTCAATTTATGACTTTATAAAGATATAAAGATGATTATAGAGAAATGTAATTGTGTAGTTTTGAAAACGTAGTGAGCCATTCCACGGAATGGGTGCCATTTCCGTCCCCAGGACATTATATGTATAAATATGCATGTAAATTGACTGTTAATTTTACAATACATTACAATACAATTACAAAACAATACATTTTATTATTAAGCAAAGTGTCCTGCACATTAATCTAACTGTAAATTTAAAATATATACAGTACTGTGCAAAGGTCATGCAAAGAAATGCTATAGAGCAAAGATGCCTTCAAAATAATGAAATTAAATGTTTATACATTAAAAAAATACCGTAAAGAGCAGTAAACAGTAGTAAATGAAACAAAGTCAATATTTGGTGTGACAAAAAAATAAAAATAAAAATAAAAATAGTAGACTCCAGTACAATTTGTGCAGTTTTATAAGGAAATTAGCTGCTAAGTTTTATTGAGCATCTTGCAGAACCAGCCACAGTTCTTCTGGAGACTTTGACTTTCACACTCGCTTCTTATTTTTGCAGCAAAACCCAGCAGCCTTCATTGTGTTTTTTGTCTGAAAAGTGTTTCTTATGTAATATGCTGCTTTCTTTAATGACATACAAACATTTTTTCTGTAACATTTAATTTTGTGCTAATGTTTGGGAATCTAAAATGTTTTTTGTACTGACTTGATCATGTAGACATCATAAAATAAAAAATCTATAACAAGGTTTATACTAAAAAAATAGGGTGCCTAAAACTTTTGCACAGTATTGTAATTTAAAACATTAATAAAAACCACCTAGAACACTGAAAAAGTAACATTTGTTACCTGTCCTCACTCTCTAACACTACACTTTACCATTAAGCATGATGATTAAAATCCTTCAGAAATTTAGTGTTTTAGTTTAGTTTAGTGTTGTAGACAAGCAAGAATATTTTCAAACTGATCTTAGATAATGTTAGTCAATGCAGAGATCTAAAGACTTGCATAATATCTTCATCTTTTTGTCTTTGTCTTTCATACCTTTTCTAGAAGAAGATGGAGAGAACACATATTATGCAGGAGCCTTAAACATCCACCCATGGCATGCTGCAGGGGAAGGAACGATACAAACCCACCACCCTCTCTATCTCCCCTCTCTCTGTCTCTGCCTCCCTCTCTCCCTCCCTTCCCCTCTCTCTCCTTCTTTCTGTTTCCACCTCCTTTGCTGTGAAGAACTACAGTACAGGCACATAGCACATCACTTCAATACAGAAATATCACACACACACAAAAACACACATGCATGCACACACACACATGCACACTCACACACATGCACACTCACATGCATGCACGTATGGACACACATTCCCGTTACCCAGTGTTCATTCCTGCTAAAATTTTTTGTTGTTGTTTTTTTTTTTTTTTTTTTTAAATAAAGGTAAACCACTATTTTTTTTTTCAATTATGTTTGGTCCATCATTTATCCAACTGTTTAATAAATTACATGATAAAAAATGATAAACTTGAGGTTTGGGACTCCTTTAAAAGGAAAAAAATGGCTTTGCATTTTTAGAAAAAAACAACTTGCGTGCATAGTGATTTTAGTCACAAATATAAATTATTTGAACGTGTAACCAACCATTTCTTTAAAATAAATAAATAAATAAAGTTACCTGAGATGGACCAGTAAACATTTTGAATAGTTTGTGTTATTAGATTCAGTTTAATTTGGAAGAGTTACAACAAGCAAATGGCACCCATTCAGTGGAATGGTCCATGTACATTTTTTAAACGTAGTTATTTTATTTTAAGTTATTTTAACAAAAATAATTGTACTTTGTTACTTCTTACCTCTGGAAACAAGATATTGTGATGCACAGTGGATTTAACCCTTATTAGGAACAATGCCTTTGTCTAATAATTACTTACATCTCCAGTAGCTTGGAGGTGCTGAGATTTTAAATCACAGCCTTTCTGATACCACTTCCCCAATTCAAAAACTGTCTTTGCCAGTTTCAACCATGTTTTATAGATCTAACCCAGAATAATTATACTTGCACAAATCTGTCTGTCTGTCTGTCTGTCTGTCTTTCTTTCTTTCTTTCTTTCTTTCTTTCTTTCTTTTTTTCTTTCTTTTTCTTTCTTTTTCTTTCTTTTTCTTTCTTTCTTTCTTTCTTTCTTTCTTTCTTTCTTTCTTTCTTTCTTTAAGCTAGGCAAAGGCCTAGTTTCAAGAAACCCTGTGCAGCATGATAAGCAAATTCAATTAAACCGAGAAGCAGAAGGCAACCGCTGACCATCTCGCCCAGAAAACCATCCACAGTGACACCAAGATGTCTATCCTCAGAGATAAGGAGATAATACCTTGCTTTATGACAGGTGTTTAAGAGCACAGGTTAATTGAAAAAAAAGGAGAAAATGAGTAAGAACTGAAATTCATAAACCATCTTCACTTTAACTTATCTAAACCTCTTGGGATACAAGGATATTAGAATGTATCTAGAATTAGAAAGAGGATAGGCTGCTTGTTCTTAAAATTGCATTAAATACTATTAGATAAGATTAACTCTGAATATTGGGCCTCATTTATCAAGTCGGATATGAACAAATGTATTCATAAATCGTTTGCAGAAGCATTGACACAAGAAATGTGGTCATTGGAATATTCTCATTGGAATATTTTGTTTGGCTTGGCCTTGAAAAACATTTACACAAAATTCTGCTAGAAGTAGGTTTGAATCAATACAATTTTCATTACAATCAATCAATATAATCATTCATTCACATCATACCTAGGCATTTGGTTTTAGCAGGTACAAGTCACCCCATGAAGCATTTCTGTTGCACTTTGACTGACCTACATATATAACAACATAGATGTTGTTCTTGAATATATATTTAGAAATTAAGTATTTTGCAGCCTCTGACAAGCTGAAGTGACCCATGCCCTTTTCCAAGTGTAAATGTGTTCAGAATATGTGTGTGCGCGTGCGTGTGCGTGTGTGTGTGTGTGTGTGTGTGTGTGAGACTAGCAGCAAGGTGTTAGCAAATAGCGTCCTGACTAACATGAGACTCCTCTTACTCTCTGATGCACCATTTGGAAATGAAAAGAAAAAAGAAGAATAATAAGAAAAAAACACATACCCACACCACCTATCATGCTCTTATGCCAAATCTGGCCTGCTCATGGCCTAGATTCATGTGTGAGAATTCATAATGTGTGAAAACTCGAATGATCTTGTCTCAACTCTGTGCCTTTAGGGTTGATAGAAGATGAACAATTTATTCTATGATAACTGAATAACCCAGTATTGTTGTTTAATTTTATTGTCTTTTATTGTAGCTACACTCACAGAGAACTTTATTAGGAACACTATACTAATACTGGGTAGGGCCTCACTTTGCTCTCAAAACAGCCTCAATTCTTCATGGCATGGATTCCACAATATGTTGGAAACATTCCTTTGAGATTCTGGTTCATGTTGATATGATTGCAATATGCAATTCCTGCAGATTTTTTTAAGGGCACTATTGTGCTGCGAGTCTCCCATTCTACCACATCCCAAAGATGTGGAACTATTGGATGCAGTTCCGGTGACTGGGAAGGCCATTGAAGAACACTGAACTCAATGTCATGTTCATGAAATTAGTTTGAGATGACTTTTGCTTTGTGACATGGTGCATTATCATGCTGGAAGTAGCCGTTAGAAGTTGGGTAAATTGTGACCATGAAGGGATGCACATGGTCAGCAACAATACTCAAATAGTATGTGGCATTCAGGGACGATTGATTGGTATTAGCAGGCCCAAAATGTGCCAAGAATACATTCCCCACACCATTACACCACCTCCACCAGCCTGGACTGTTGACACAAGGCAGGTTGTGCTAAACTTTGAACCTACCATCTGTGTGCCTCAGCAGAAATCGAGATCCATCAGACTAGGCTACATTTTTCCAGTCTTCAGCTGTCCGGTTTTGGTGAGCTTGTGCACAGCCTTAGCATTCTGTTATTTTCTGACAGAAGTGGAACCTGACATTGTTGTAGCTCATCCGCCTCAAGGTTCAACGTGTTGTGCATTCTGAGATGCTTTTCTGCTCACCACAATTGTACAGAGTGAGTTACTGTAGCCTTTCTGTCAGCTCAAACCAGTCTGGCCATTCTCTGTTGACCTCTCTCATCAACAAGGCATTTCCATCCGCAGAACTGCCACTCACTGGATGTTTTTTTATTTTTTATTTTTTATTATTGCACCATTCTGAGTAAACTCTAGAGACTGTTCTGGGTGAAAATCACAGGCGATCAGCAGTTACAGAAATACTCAAACCAGCCCGTCTGGCACCAACAATCATGCCACAGTCAAAATCAGTCAGGTCACATTTTTTCCCATTCTGATGGTTGATTATTAACATTACCCAAAGCTGCTGGCCTGTATCTGCATGATTTTATGCATTACACATCTGCCATATGATTGGCTGATTAGATAATTACATGAATGAGTAGGTGTACAGGTGTTCCTAATAACTCAGTGAGTCTATATACAATTATGCATAGATGATACCCTGTGTTGTGTAATATGCTGGCCAAGGCTAGCGAGTAAAAATGAGCTAGAAAGGAAAAATGCATCAAATATAATGGACAAATATTTTGCCATCCACATAGTTTTTGCTGTTAACAAATGGCTTAAAGTGGATTATTTGGCAAATGGCAAAGGCAGCCTTTATGCATACCCTGCTTGCAAATTCAGAAGAGACATGGCATGATTACAGACTGGCAGCACTTGACATAAAAAAACCCAACAATTATGAACTGTGTTGCATATCTTTCTTTCGATGAGTGTGTTTCTATGTGTATGCACAATATTTTTGAGACCCTGTCCTATAAGGCTCAACCATAGTTTCATAGTAGCACAGAGCTACTGAATGTTTTAGTCCACACATTCAATATCATGACCAGCCGTTATTGTAATAACTGTATATGCTGTATAACATTTCTAGATTATCATCATTGTATACCTGATAAATAGGGGTATGTCAACACATGCCTTGTGTCAATCCCCTCTCCTTCTTTTGAAGGACAAAGTGAACCCTCAGACAGATTGTCAGGACATGTGTGTTTCTCCATTACTGTTGTCTGCCTCAACTTGGGAATGGACTGCATACTATCACAGAAAACTCGTAACCCCAGCTGCTGAAATTCCGCTTCATAACATTCAGGCATATGCTCTGCTGTTTGCTGGCATATGGTAGTTTCCAGCAAAGTGCTCTTCGTCTTTGAAACTACAAACCAATCAAGGCTTGGAACACCTGTGTTAATGCACATAAATATTCAATCCAGTTTTATTTGTATAGCGCTTTTAACAATGGACATTGTCCCTAAGCAGCTTTACAGAAATATATAAATTCAGGATATAGATTTTAAATGTATGAATGTATCCCTAATGAGCAAGCCAGAGGTGACGGTGGCAAAGAAAAACTCCCCGAGACGATATAAGGAAGAAACCTTGAGTGGAACCAGACTCAAAAGGGAACCCATCCGCATCTGGGTAACAATGGATGGTGCAATTATAAATAAGTCCCTTCTATAAATGTGCTAATACTACATGGTCAAATAGTGTAGTTGTGTAACCAGGGAATTCATTACAGTTTTTATATGAAGTCTGTTTTGTTGAACTTCTCCACTGTTCACTGATGGAGACTTGAGTGCAAAACTGTTTGTGGCAATTGTAGTCCTCGCCATCATAGCATAACTGTTCATATGAATTGAGGTGCAAAGCCATCTTTATGGTTTTTAAGTGGTACCATCCTCAGTAATCTCAACAATTTTTGCTTGAACTAGGCAGGAGAAAATTAGCATATGAATGAAAAGCACATAATGGATGGTGGAAACAGATTTTATGGAATAGATGGTAAATGAAATAAATAGAAATTAATTGATAGTAGTGGGCCAGTGAGGCAGAGAGGCAGAAAATACGATAAAGAGTAGATTGGAGGTGGTGGGCTCCCAAGTGTCCCAATGAAAAGCATTCACCCTATCATCCAGAGATCATGAGTTTGAATCCCAATGATACGACAGCCAATGGAGCAAAACTGCTCTCTAAGTGGGATACTCTCTCTCTCCCCTGTCAATCACAGCAGCAGTAGCCAATCTTGAGCATCTATGAGCAGTACAGATGTCGAAGAGGGCAGATAATGTTTTTCTCTGAGTGTATTATGCCGCCCTGTGATACTGCATGAGCCGAAGTTTGAATGTGGTTGGCTGGCTTTACATGTATTGGAGGAAGCACTTCTTAGCCTTCACCATCCTCAGTTGATAGGGAAGAGCTGGCTGGTTGGTGGGAATTGACAGATGTGGGGAACTATTATGTGACAACAGAGTTCATATAAACAGGAAACTCAGAGTATATGCCCTTGTCTGTATGCACAATAATAATAACTTTTATTTTCAGACACTCAAGGAGTCTTTTTTAAGCTTTGTCTTGGTTTAGCAGTCTACTTTTCTTGCTCATTAGGCTGCCTATAGGTAAAATCATGCATAAACTGCAGCCTATAACAAGCTTTACTGTGGGGGAAGCTTTGATTCATGTCACACATGTCTTTCTGTGTGTTCATTATCTGCTCATTTCAATCAGCCTGAACGTGTTCACTCAATCAACAGTTCAAACAATAAAATGTTGAGAAAGAGATCACACTCTCATCTCTGATGTGTCTCACATGAAGGTGCGTGTGTGAAATCATAATCACTGCAGCAGCACTAACTTATTTCTTGCATGCTAACGTGGAATGTGAAGAAATGAAAAGAATAAATGAAGTGAAATACATTTTCATAATACAAAATGCCTGCTAGGGAAAAGCACTTGTTTAAAACTTGTTCATGTATTAAGGCAGGCTACAGTGACCTGGTAATCAACACTGAACTAAATTGGTATTCACTTTATTTCCCACAGGGCTCTCATTTGATATTTTAATTTGCTCCAGCTGTTAGAACTGCAGGGTTAATTAAGAGTTGCGTTCAAGAGTCCAGGCTGCAAAGAAACACTTCCTGAGCACAGGACAGGACTGACAGCTCAGACTTCAACTCTTGAGGAGCAAATAATGAGAAATAATAATAATAATAGAGAGAGACAGACAGACAGACAGAGTCACATTTGTTTTTTTACATTTTGAATGATGGGTTTTTAACCTTTTTTGATGGCACTCGTGAATTTTTTTTATTTGAAAAGTATTTGGGATAATCAAGCTCCTTCAATGTTACCTTTTTCATGGCTATGAAAACCAATTCAAGTAAAAAAAAAAAAAGCACATGGTTTGGCCTGCTTTGGTTTTAGGTGATATCTAGGAAGTTATTTAGCTGTTCGACAGTGTACTAGTACCATAATTTCCCCTGAGGTTAACATCTTTAGCAGCAGAGCTATCCTGTGATTTCACATCCTTAAGGTCATCTGCTGTATCAGTATATTCACTGTCGACTGAACATCCTGCTCCTCTAAATGTGCATCTGTGTCATATTAGTGGCTGGTGTTTTAAACTCTAGTGAGTTGTCAGCCCCCTCAAGCTCATACTGTTCATCCATGGGTGCTGGATCAGCATGTTCTCTTATATCCCGTATGCCCTCTGTACCATCATCGCCACTAGTTTGCCCTCCATCTGCACCCTCTGATGCAGCAGTGTTCTTGCTGTTCAGAGGGGTTCCGGTAAAAAATGCCCTGGCTTTCATATACAGTACAGCAATGGTCCAGCCAGTTGATTATTTATTTTACCACCACTTATCCTGGAAGATTTACTTCCTGGAATGGATGGTTTAAGCCCCTCAACTGAATTATTCCTATCTTTCTGGTCAGTCTTAAAAGTTCATGCTGTGCATGCAGAACCATCATTGTCTGGCATCTAACATAATATGTTTAAAGTGAAAACAATTCAGACCCAGCAGAATCATTTTAAATGAACTAGCTTACCATAGCATGCAAGAACGTGTTCAAGAGTTTCATCTATAACAAATGGAGGCATAAAGAATGAATTTTCTTTAGGGGTTAGACAGCAGTGGAAAAGGAACAAATTCATCATTCATTTATGGCATTTGGCAGACACCCTTATCCAGAGCAACTTACATTTATACATCTGAGCAATTGAGGGTTAAGGGCCTTGCTCAAGGGCCCAACAGTGGCAGCTTGGTGGTGCTGGGATTTGAACTCAGGACCTTCCAATTAGTAGCCCAACATTTTAACCACTGAGCTACCACTGCCCCTATGTTTCAATGTTAAACCATGTTCCAATCGCTTCATTCATCCTAGATGCTAACGTAATATGCACAAATCTCAGTAGTAATGGCAATTAAACAATGTCCAAGTGACACTGACTCCTCTAGCATGAATTTACAGCTGTGTCGAGCCATCAACACTGGAATACCACCTGAATTTCCCCCCATTGTTTCGACGGTCATGCTTACATTAATGAGAAATGCTGTAGTTTAAGGTGTACAGACCCACAAAAATCTAAATTTTGAGTCCTAAAAAGTCCACTAAGTCCATGATTTCCAAGATTAACCTTGTGACAGCTGTAAACATATGCGATTAATATTTGTACTGTTAAAAAGAGAGTATAACTCATACTCTCCAAGACAGATCCAGACTCAGTTCAGGCACATTGACCATCAGAAAGATGTTATTACCTAAAAAGAAAAAGGTGGGCTTTCTTTATAAATGTGGAAAAACATACAAGGAATTTACATAATTTTAGCATTTGTTTGGAAAAATCAGTTTACAATTTTATGAATTGTCCTCTACACTATATTGCCAAAAGTATGTGGCACCTGACCATCACATCCAAAAGTGGATCTTTCCCAAATTGTTGCCAAAAAAGTGGAGGTACACAATTGTATAGGATGTCTTTGTAGGCTGTAGCATTAAGATTTCCCTTCAATGATACTAAGGGGTCCAAACTTGTTCCAGCATGATAATGTCCCTGTGCATAATATGAGGTCCAGGAAGACATGGTTAGCCAGGGCTGGAATGGAAGAACTCGAGTGACTTGCACAGAGCCCTGAATAATGATAAATAATAAATGATAAATAAATAAATGATAAAATAATTTAGTCAGCTGTACTAAGTTTATATGCACAAAACCGGGTTGTAAAAAAAAAAAAAAAGGCACCACTCTTATTGTGCAGCTACATCCAGACCAGCGCATGAGACTTTATTTCTGACCACGAAAATAGCAATTTGGCAAGAAAAGGAAAATAATGGCTTATGACCAACCAAATAGAGCCATCAGTGTAAAATATATTAAATTGCTATTTGCTAATGCTATTTTGTTTAGTATGTTCAGCAAGGTAAAGTCTATAGCTAGTTAAGTTATCTTGATATCATTTGAGCAGAATGGAACTGAAATAGAAGCACAAAAGAAGATGGACATACAGTGGAAAGGAGAGAGAGAGAGAGAGAGAGAGAGAGAGAGAGAGAGAGATACAAAGAGAAAGACAGAAAGACAACCTCTGTGGTATATACAGAGAAAATGATAGACTGTTGTGCATTGTAGAGGTATAGACTAAGATGAAGATTCTTGTTTAGACACATTTGTCTCCATCCAGACCTCCCTCAGTCCATCTTATGTATCACTCGTGTGTGAGTGTGTGTGTGTGTGTGTGTGTGTGTGTGTGTGTGTATGTATGTGTATGAGTGAGTGTTCACAGAATTTATATTTGGAGATGGGCAGGCAGAAGTTGGACACATGGGTATCCTCAGGCTGTACACACATGGAGCAGTGTGCTGGGAGATTGTCTTTGCCATGATCTCATCAGACCATCTGTTCCACCAATAAAATGCATTGCCTACAGCAGCACAGCGGCCAATCTGGCGGGAGAAAAGAGATGTAGCCTCAGCATCAGAAGCTTTTACTTGCCAAGTGTAGGGTGGGTGAGGTATTCAGGAATTCCTCTTGGTGCAGGTGTCAGCATGAATCCTAGTATGTTAAAGCATAAGTGATAAATTATGCAGCACAAAAATAGAAATAAACAGAAAGGCACAGAATAAGACAGTTACATTATAAATACTAGTGTTGTTTACAGTATTGTGCAACTGCTAATGCTAGAATATCACACCACACACTTAAAGGAAGATAGTGATTTGTGACCATTTGTAGGCATATGACATTTGTGATTTCTAATGTTTTCTTAAGTGTTTCAGGTCCCTAATGACCTACTGGGTTCATGCTGAATACCAAACATGGTAAACAGAAAAGCTTTAAGCCTTTCTTTCAAACAAACAAAAGGTATTTTAGTGTAAATAATCCATTTTGTTCATGTTCATTACATCTGGATATGTACAACCCCAATTCCGAAAAAGCTGGGACAGTATGGAAAATGCAAAAAAACAAACAAAAAGAGTCAGTTCACAAAAAAATCAGTTCACCCTGTACTATATTGAAAACACATTATTAACACATTATTTGATGTTTTACTTTGTGAATTTAATTTATTTTTGAAAATATACACTCATTTCAAATCTGATGACTGCAACACACTCCAAAAAAGTTGGGGCAGTCGACTGTTTACCACTGTGTAACATCATCTTTTTTTTAAAAAAAAAATAACACTTATTAAGCATTTGGGCACTGAAGACACCAGTTGGTTAAGTTTAGCAAGGGAATTAGCTCTGCTAGCACATTTATACTAGCCACCCATGCACATTCATCTTTGAATTTCTTTGCATAAATGTTAAATAAATAAATAAATAAATAAAAATGTGTAACAAAGAATCATAACATTTTGAATAATTAAAGATTTTTTTTTAAAGTAGCCATGTTGGCCCTGAGTAAATTAGGGTCTTTTTGGTAAGTGAATGAGTTTGTCAGCTTGAAATCTTTGGGAGATTGTAAAACCATTGTGAAATTCTGTTTAACACTAATCATATATTCCTTACAGTAAGCCTTGCCATTTAAATGTAGGGCATTAAAACATTGGGGCTGTATGTTAACTTTGATTAAAAAAAAAAATCTTTTTTTGCATTATGTCTTTATTTTTGATACATTTAAAGAAAAAGCCATTTGGATCTGTCCTTGCCACCTTTGTAAGTATTACGTAACACAGACGTGTAGGTCGGAAGAGGGAGTCAGGATGCATGCGCTGGGGAGACGTCAGTAAATGCAGAAGAGTTTATTCCAAACATAAGAATCCATACCACGAACAAAACAAACTATAATCCAGGCTGTACTAAACAAGAGTAGTGATCTGGAAATCACGAGAACAAATCGCACGGTACTAGATAGGTGATCTGGGAATCACCGGAACAAAGCGCACGGTTAAACACTTCTAAACTAATACTATAACAAACTAAACTATACAAACGCTAGATAGGTGATCTGGAAATCACGGGAACAAATCGCACGGTTAAACATATCTACTACAGCCGTGGCCAAAAGTTTTGAGAATGACACAAATATTAATTTTCACAAAGTCTACTACTTCAGTGTTTTTAGATCTTTTTGTCAGATGTTACTAACTGTTACTGAAGTATAATCACAAGCATTTCATAAGTGTCAATGGCTTTTATTGACAATTACATGAAGTTTATGCAAAGAGTCAATATTTGAAGTGTTGACCCTTCTATTTCAAGACCTCTGCAATTCGCCCTGGCATGCTCTCAATCAACTTCTGGGCCACATCCTGACTGATGGCAGCCCATTCTTGCATAATCAATGCTTGGAGTTTGTCAGAGTTTGTGGGTTTTTGTTTGTCCACCCACCTCTTGAGGATTGATCACAAATTCTCAATGGGATTAAGGTCTGGGGAGTTTCCTGGCCATGGACCCAAAATGTTGATGTTTTGTTCCCCGAGCCACTTCGTTATCACTTTTGCCTTGTGGCAAGGTGCCCCATCATGCTGGAAAAGGCATTGTTCGTCACCAAACTGTTCTTGGATGGTTGGGAGAAGTTGCTCTCTGAGGATGTTTTTGTACCATTCTTTATTCATGGCTGTGTTCTTAGGCAAAATTGTGAGTGAGCCCACTCCCTTGGCTGAGAAGCAACCCCACACATCAGTGGTCTCAGGATGCTTTACTGTTGGCATGACACAGGACTGATGGTAGCGCTCACCTTTTCTTCTCCGGACAAGCTTTTTTCCAGATGCCCCAAACAATCGGAAAGGGGATTCATCAGAGAAAATGACATTACCCCAGTCCTCAGCAGTCCAATCCCTGTACTTTCTGCAGAATAGCAGTCTGTCCCTGAGGTTTTTCCTGGAGAGAAGTGGCTTCTTTGCTGCCCTTCTTGACACCAGGCCATCCTCCAAAAGTCTTCGCCTTACTGTGCGTGCAGACGCACTCACACCTGCCTGCTGCCATTCCTGAGCAAGCTCTGCACTGGTGGTGCCCCGATCCCACAGCTGAATCAACTTTAGGAGACGGTCCTGGCACTTGCTGGACTTTCTTGGGCGCCCTGAAGCCTTCTTCACAACAGTTGAACCTCTCTCCTTGAAGGTCTTGATGATCCGATAAATGGTTGATTTAGGTGCAATCTAATTTAGCAGCAATATCCTTGCCTGTGAATCCCTTTTTGTGTAAAGCAATGATGGCTACACGTGTTTCCTTGCAGGTAACCATAGTTAACAGAGGAAGAACAATAATTTCAAGCACCACCCTCCTTTTAAAGCTTCCAGTCTGTTATTCTAACTCAATCAGCATGACAGAGTGATCTCCAGCCTTGTCCTCGTTAACACTCTCACCTGTGTTAACGAGAGAATCACTGACATGATGTCAGCTGGTCCTTTTGTGGAAGGGCTGAAATGTAGTGGACATGTTTTTTTGGGATTAAGTTCATTTTCAATGCAAAGAGGGACTTTGAAATTAATTGCAATTCATCTGATCACTCTTCATAACATTCTGGAGTATATGCAAATTGCCATCATAAAAACTGAAGCAGTAGATTTTGTGAAAATTAATATTTGTGTCATTCTCAAAACTTTTGGCCACGGCTGTAGACTGTACTATACTATACTAATACTCCGCCCCGAAGCGGAAATGGAGTGGCGTATTTAAACACTAAGAAATCACATGTCCAAATCGATAACAGGTGAACCCCCTCCATGAACAAATGAAGAGGCGGAGACATGACGTGAATCAAAACAAGAGCACATGGGGAAACACAGGAGGTGGAGACATGACGTGAACGAAAACAAAAAAGCACATGGCAGAGGTAAACAAAATGAGTCTTTATGAATGAAACGTCCATCTGAGAGTTTTTGAATAGTGCTGGAAAGTGCGCAGTGGAATGCGGAAGCACGCCACACACCACTCTTTGTAGCATAGCAAGGGCTGGAGAAGAGGAAACCTAACAGAGCCCCCCCCCCAAAGGCACGGCTCCCGAAGTGCCGCAAGTTCCATCCACTTTGGTGGACCTGGGCCCCTGGGCAGGATCCTAACCTCTGCCCTCCAGGACCTGAGGTTGGTTATGTCCAGTGTCCTGTAACCAGAGCAGAGTGTCGGGTTTTGGACGAGAACTTGGACGAGAACTTGGACGAATGCCTGGTCTGGATTTCAGAGCTGCGCGTGACCTGGTGCTGGGCCTGGATCTCGGAGCTGCGAGTGACCTGGTGCTTGACCCAGAGCTTGATCTTGAACCAGGATCGGAGTCAGCTCTGGAACCAGGATCGGAGTCGGCTCTGGAACCAGGATCGGAGTCGGCTCTGGCACCTGGATCAGAGAAAGGCCTGGAAACAGACTCGGAGAAAGGCCTGGAAACAGACTCGGAGAAAGGCCTGGAAACAGACTTCGAGACAGACTTTGAGAAAGTCTTGGAAACAGACTTCGAGACAGACTTTGAGAAAGTCTTGGAAACAGACTTCGAGACAGACTTTGAGAAAGTCTTGGAAACAGAACAGAGAACTTGGTTAGACTGAAAACTATAGGCAAAATCAAAAACTTGGTTGGAGACAGCAGTGGAAATTGAATTGGAGACAGGGCTGGGGACAGAGGAAGGCACAGGGCTGGAGACAGAGGAGGAGACAGAGGAAGGGACAGGGCTGGAGGCAGAGGAGGAGACAGAGGAGAAGACAGGGCTGGAAGTGGAGCTGGGAGTCAAATCAGCCTCCGAACTGAGAAGGAGAGCAAACACACATCCAGAAATTAAACCTATGTAGCTGGCAACGAAATCAGGAACTGGACTTGGAACTGAACTAGGAACTGGGCTATGAACAGGGTCAGAACCTGGACTAGGAACTGGACTTGGAACTGAACTAGGGACTGGACAAGGAACTGGACGAGGAACTGGGAACAGGAGCAGGACTGGGAACAGGACCGGGAACCGGACCGGGAGCAGGACTGGGAGCAGGACTGGGAGCAGGACTGGGAGCAGGACTGGGAACCTGACTGAGAACAGGATTGGGAGCGGGACTGGGAACCTGACAGGGAACCTGCCTGAGAACTGGCTCAGAGATTGGCCTTGGAATTGGGCGAAAATCTGGACATGGACATGGACATGGACTAGGATTAGGACAGGAACCTGGACATGGACTTGGACATGGACTAGCTTGAGAAGAGGTCATCCCATGGACCTCAGACATGGACACGGTAAGAGTGGAGGTTTCTTCTTGAACCTCTGACGAGAACACCGCTTGGGCGGAGGTCTCCTCGTGGACCTCCGGTGTAAGCAGGCCAGGAGAGGAGGTTTCCTCTTGAATCTCTGGCTGCTGCTTGGGGCTGGAGGTCGCCTTGTTAACCTCCAGAGGCAGCTCCGCTGTGGAGACCTTCTGCTGGGCCTCAGGCTGGAGCTCGGGGCTGGAGGTCGCCATGTGAACCTCCTTGAGTAGCTCCGCTTTGGAGACCTTCTGCTGGGCCTCCGGCTGGAGCTCGGGGCTGGAGGTCACCATGTTAACCTCCCTGAGCAGCTCCACTGTGGAGACCTTCTGCTGGGCCTCCGGCTGGAGCGCAGGGCTGGAGGTCGCCACGTTAACCTCCTTGAGCAGCTCCGCTGTGGAGACCTTCTGCTGGGCCTCCAACTGGAGCTCGGGGCTGGAGGTCGCCATGTTAACCTCCTGTGGTAGCTCCATAGAGGAGACTTCCTGCTGGGTCTCCGGCTGGAGCTCTGAGGGAGCCCTCCTGTGGAGCCGCTTATGCACCCGCCAGCTGCCCTTGAAGCAGCCTTGGGAGCAGAAGTAGCTGCTCCTGACTCCCTGGTTCCTGCAGGTGGGACACTGCAGGATGGCTGGTCGGGTGCATCCCTCGGTGGCACACTCCTAGGTTTGGGGATGAGAGGTAAAGGCTGCCACGTTAGCCCGTTTACTCTCGTAGTACTCCAGGAATGTTTTACTAGGTCGGTCGCCCAGACAATCCTTCCCCAAAAATGTCCTGAGGTCGGGTTGGAAGTCTGGGCTTCCGAACACCTGGACCAGTAGATCCACAAAGCCCAAAACTGTTTGGAGCTGCGGGGATCTACTGGTAAGGTGAAGCTTCGCCCATTGGCGAGCGGAGGCGACCAGACGAGAGAGGAGGAACCCCAACCACTCTTCTTCGTCGGGTTTGGGGTCCTCCAAGCTCAAAAAATAAAGTCGCGCCTATAAAATGTAGCATTGTGGCCAAGTGGAAAAACCGTCATATTCATCGGGAGGATAGATGAAAGTCCACTGAGGAAAAAACAGAGTTAATAGCAGGCATTTCAATTGTAGCGTGGCAGGGTGTGGCGTGGCGTGGCATTGCTTTCCCTGCTGCATCCATTTTTTGGCGGAGTATTCTGTTACGTAACACAGACGTGTAGGTCGGAAGAGGGAGTCAGGATGCATGCACTGGGGAGACGTCAGTAAATGCAGAAGAGTTTATTCCAAACATAAGAATCGACACCATGAACAAAACAAACTATAATCCAGGCTGTACTAAACAAGAGTAGTGATCTGGAAATCACGAGAACAAATCGCACGGTACTAGATAGGTGATCTGGGAATCACCGGAACAAAGCGCACGGTTAAACACATCTAAACTAATACTATAACAAACTAAACTATACAAATGCTAGATAGGTGATCTGGAAATCACGGGAACAAATTGCACGGTTAAACATATCTACTAGACTGTACTATACTATACTAATACTCCGCCCCGAAGCGGAAACGGAGCGGCATATTTAAACACTAAGAAATCACATGTCCAAATCGATAACAGCTGAACCCCCACCATGAACAAATGAGGAGGCGGAGACATGACGTGAATCAAAACAAGAGCACATGGGGAAACACAGGAGGCGGAGACATGATGTGAACGAAAACAAAAAAGCACATGGCAGAGGTAAACAAAATGAGTCTTTATGAATGAAACGTCCATCGGAGAGTTTTTGAATAGCGCTGGAAAGCGCGCAGTGGAATGCGGAAGCACACCACTCGCCACTCTTTTTGTAGCGTAGCGAGGGCTGGAGAAGAGGAAACCTAACAGTAAGGGTAAATAGTTTAGTTATACAGTATAGTTATGCAGTGTCTTCAGCATGTTGGTTGAGGAAATAAGGCAGAGGAAAGCTATGTTTTCTCTTTCTTGAAGGGATTTCCTATGATCAGCTTTAGGAAGAAGGCATTTATTCTGCTAATTAATTCAAAGTATTAATTCAGGGAGCGTGTACTCTTTGTCCCTACAGGGTCAAAGCTACATTACTGAAGCTCCCTGGATTAAAAGTAACTGTTACGTAAAGCCGGTGCAGGCTGAAGAGTTAGGCAGTAAGAGTAGAGGTGTCAGGATGCATGTGCTGGGGAGACGTCAAATAATGCAGTAGAGTTTATTAACAAACAAAAAGGAGCAGTAATCCACAAATACAGAACTCGAGAAAAAGCAGTAATCCAAAAGACAGGAAAAATCACTCGAAACAAGGAAGTTGTCTGGGAACCACAAACACGGAACTACGGACATCGGAACAAAGACTACGGATTACAAAGCTATGGAAATAGGAATTAGGCTATTAACTACGGATACGGGGCTACGGAAACATTTCTTAAATTAAATTAAACTAAACTAAACTAAACTAAACTAAATTAATACACCCCGTTGAAGCGGCCATAAACAGGGCTTTAAGTAGCGGAGTTCATTAACACTAAACAAGATTAGATCTGCGACACCTGGAAATGATAATCACAAATTAAACGAAGAACCAATGAGGAAAAAAGGAGGTGGGGACAGAGACATGACGTGAACACAATAACAAATGCACATGGCCAAGGTAAACAAAACGAGAGTCTTTCTGACTGGAGCTGGAATGTGCTCCGTGGAATGCGGAAGTAGGCTATGCTTCATTTGCGGCGTAGCGAGAGCGGGAGAACCTAACAGTAACAGAATGTTGTTTTTTATATTCATATATTTATATTTGTAAGGGCTAAATGTCAAAAGCTAAAAGAGCAAAAAACATTAATACTTCTTCTAATTGGCTGTGTTTAAGGTTAGGTTTAAAGAAGTTTTTCAGTATCACTGGTGTCAACTGAAGGCAGGGTAAACGCATAATAATAATAATAATAATAATAATAATAATAATAATAAATTAATTAATAAATAATAATAATAATAATAATATTATTATTATTATTATTATTATTATTATTATTATTATTATTATTAACAACAACAATAATGCATGTGTATGTACATGTGATTATGTGAGACAGATAGGGGGTGTGGGTGGTAGAAAAAGAGGGCAACATGTGAAGTGCATAGAAAACATAAGCCATACTGGATGAATATGCAGTAATTCTGATGATGAAATACACTTATAAAATGAAAGCAAAAGTGTGCACTCTTTTCGACATGATTACTTCATTTGTCTGTGTTGAAACCATGGCTCATGAAAGAATGCTTGCACAAATAAAAGTGTTGAACCCTGGGGGACCTAGGTCAAAGAAAACAGGACCTTCCACATCTGTATAAAGCTCTTATCTGTATAATCCCTTGATTGGAAGCCTGTTTTTTTTTTTTTTTTAATTTTTTTTTTTTAACAGGAACCCCTTATGCCCTCAATTAACACAGCTGAATTAGAAAAAGTGCTATTCACAGCTTCAATTAGCTGCTGATGCTGTTTACAGGAGGATCCAAACTAAATCACATCTGGCTGGAACACAGGGCTGACAAAATGGTAATTAACACTTATCTGACAGCTACTAATGTCAAGAGATGTATATGGTAGATATTACAACCTCGAACAGGAAGTCACAAATGAATCTCCAAACTTCAACTCACACTTGTACACGCATGACCAACAAAACAAAATGAGTTCAAGTACAATGAGCAGACAGGAGAAAAAGGTTATAATTTCACTGGTCATTAACCAAATGAAATCTTTTCAACAAGACAATATTCAATGTAGAGAGAATCTGCTTGATTTCTTTTACTTACTTTGGCTTTGCAGCCACACTGGCCACTTGAACCTGGTCGAGTCGTGACGCGGCGATTTTCCCCTAACTTAGACACTCTAGCTGGCTTTATTTAGACTCTGACTCAGCACGTGGGCTGCTGAGTAGAAGTGAAGCAGTAAGGCTATATGTCTAGGCTCCTCAGTGACCCTCACCCACCGCTCTAATGCACAGAATGAGCAAGAGTGTTTGATATCCACTCCACCCTCCTCCATAGCTCCGCACAGAGAGACTGAGCAGCAACAAGGTCCCACAGGGTGGGAGGGGGCCAGAAACACACGTTGCTCTCTGAAGTCCTGCAGAAGAAGTTGTGCTGTGTTTGCTGTTCAGTATATGAAGAAGATGACCAAGCTGGGTGGTTTATCTCTCAAACAGTGCACAAAGGGCAGAGAGTTTCCATTCTCATACTCCTATATATATAACTAAATTTCAACTTGAAGTGTTTGTCTGAAGAGTCTGAAAAGCCCTGTGCAACCTCAACCTTAGGAGTGCCTGGAGGATAAATCTGGGTGGGTGTACAGCTCGCTTCAGCTCCCAAGATCAATATTTGCTTTGAGCTCTGAAATCCATTAGAGCTACAAGGACTAAATACCAAACTCTGATTAATCTGCTACAAATTGCAATTAGGATAAGCCTTAAATTTGTAGTATATATATATATATATATATATATATATACACACACACATTGTTATGGCTACAAAGTGACATTGGGTAAGATTAGCCTGTACTATTTCAACAAAAATGATTATCCATTGGACAACATGGATGCCGCGGAATACAGATGTTAGATAATATCAGTGCTGTGATTCATCAATGCATTGTGCACATTTCTGTAGAAACGTTCTGCAGGCCACATTTTTCAAACTAGATACATACATTCACAAGAGCATTTACACAATAAATGTGGTATCCCTGAAAAACCATTTACTCTGGCAAAATATTTATATCCTGTGAGAGCTCCTGAGATTGAGTTACTGAGAGCTCCTGAATTACTGCAATTTTATATACAGCTTACAAGTTTAAATAACTTATTTATTTCAACTGCACACACAAATTTAATGAAGGGTTTGTGAATCCCTGTAATTTCATATTATGACCAAATCCATAAAATAAAACAAATAAGACTAGTCATTTAATTATGACAAAAGAAATGGTGCCCAATAAAAGTAGCAGTAGTTAGTGTGTGTCTATTAGGACTGTAATGGAATCCATTGTATCTGTATCTAATCAGTGCTGAAAATATTTATACGTGGGTGTGGTTTTTGTTTTTGCTTTTGTATTTTTTGATTTCCCTAACACTATGCCCTAGAAACACTGAAATAATAAGGTTTTTTTTTCATTCACAAATTATAAAAACAAATAGTAATTTTGTGGCGAGGAGGAGGGCGTGGCCAGGTTGTGAGGATGCACACCTGGCACTGATCTGTCTAATCAGTGGGAGAGAGAGATATGCATCATATGCGTCTCTCTCCCCCTCTACGGCGCTTCCAGCCTCTCCTTTATCTCTCTCTCCCACTGATTAGACAGATCAGTGCCAGGTGTGCATCCTCACAACCTGGCCACGCCCTTCTCCTCGCCACAAATTTGCAGAACATTTATGTTATGTTACGTTTTGATCAGAAAAGCTCACTGGACACACTATCAGAATCTATTATAAAACTGAGATGCACTTATAGTGCTGTTGTGAGTCCAAATTGGATCCTTTAGTATTCATTATAATGCCTGTATGATTTTCTGAGAATATTTGTCATTTAATAATGTTGGGGCTCGATAATTTAAGAAAGCCAAAAAATGTACGTACGAGTTTTACAATATATATATATATATAAAAAAAAATTACATTATGCAGCTTATTAGAGATATGCAGCTTTTCTAATAATTATATACTTATTAGAGATAAGAATATTTTTTTTATGTTCTGTGAGCAGGTCCCATGTATAATGTCTGCTTGCAAATCAGAAATGCACACCACAGTTAACTTGTTTCCCCAAATATGGAATATCTATTGTCCATATCTGTATTCATATTCATTTAGTGTGCATTATCTTTTCAATTGGAATAATGCAGTAATATTTGGTTACACCCTTAGTGTCTTTGGTACCTGATGCACAGCATAGATGCATAGATAGATGCTGTGATAGAGCACTGAAGACTGTGTACTGTTCTGTAGAGAAATTGTGATAGAGCACTGAAGACTATGCACTGTTCTGTAGAGAAATTGTGAAAGAGTGTTGAAGACAGTGCACTGTTCTGTTCTGTGACAGAGATTGGGTTTTCCCTGATTGTCTTTTGTGTTCATTACAATGAACACATGTTAATTCAGTTTCAGATTTCATGAACACAATGTGCCAGCTTACTATATTGTTCAGTCATACCAAGAGCAATGAGCCTAGAACAGACTACAGATGTTTTAAAGGCACAAAAATAAAAAAATATAACTTTGATAGGCATAATAAAAATGATAATATAATCAGGCAAAAACTCAGTAAGAAGACAAAAATGCATTGGTTCCATTTGTGACAGAAATACTTTTTTGGTGTTCCACATTTAACAGGGGGTCTTTATGTAGGCGCACATGCCAGGACTGCGTTGTTATAAGCTGCTTGAGACATTTCGTACATTGTGTGAAACAGTGTTTGATAATGCATCACACAGCAGTCTAAAACGCCTTTGGCTGTCAGGGAGCAAGGTCAGCAAAGCTGGCTGCCTGTCCTATCACCACCCTCCCTTACTGGGCCAAGGCGACGACCCAGGGGAAGGCGCCCTAATTAGTGCCTGTATGGAACTAAGGTGAGGTCACAGCCTTGTCATGGTTGGGCTGATGTGTCCTTGGGAGACATTCACTGTCACAATGTTAAGACCTTGGTGTGAGAAATGTGGAGAATAACGGTATTTAATTAAGAGCTGAGGGGTATGACATGACAGCCACAAGGACCCTGAAGAAGAACTACAGAGAGTGGAGGGCAGATCTGACTATTATTTATATTTTATGCTCTTTCCAAACCTGCAACAAGTGTAACATTTAAACGCGTGGCTCATTTAAAAGCTATTTCAAATAGAATTACATATTTTAGCTACAGTATATTACCCTAGTGTTAAGTAAAGTGATTTTTCAAGTGTGAATCTGCCATGACACGCTACTTGACATATACAATATGTCTAATTATATCTAAGTATGCTGAAATTATTTTGGGCTCTAATTCCTATTTTGGAAATATTAAAATTAAAATTAAAAACATCCTTTATGTATGTAAACACATTATGGTTTAATTAAGGGAATTTAATTAATGGGATCTGATAACATTCGGCTTCATTTATTATGCTGGATATGAACAGAATTATTCGTAAATCCATTCTAGGAGCATTTACACAAGGAATTCGTTATTCATGAAAATCCCGTAATTTCATATAATCAAAAAAACATTTCATATCATGCTCCTGTAATGCAAATCAGCTGTGGTGTGCATGCACCTGGTAATTTATGGGTGATTGACATTAATCAGTTGGTGATTGCCATTCAGCGCACACAGGTGAGTACAAAGTAAATCTTTTCATTTTTCATTTATGAAACTTTTATAAATAAATTTGCGCAAACATTTACAGACAAATTTACTAAAATATTGATTAATGATGCCTGTTGTTAGGTAAATTTGGTATGTGTGTTTATCACTTTCATTTTGTTTAAATTTTTTAGTTGATTTAAATTACCATAATAAAAACAATGCAAAAAATATATTTTTTCCCCTTAACACTTATTAGTAGAAATATAGATGGATAACAAATAAAAACTGGTGACTCGTGTTATGCTGTGGCATTTTCCTGAAATGGTTTGGGTCCACTTTTGTCTCTTAGAGAGGAGAATTATTGCAAAACAATACAAAGTTATTCTGACTGATCAGCAGTCTCGTGCCTGTGGCGAATCATAGCCCTGCTGAAATTCAGTGTAACTGCACTCTTGCTTGAGCATTATTTTATGTTGGCTAGCTGGCTAGCTAGCTCAGGTTGATTTATACATTCCTGTTAAAGGTGTTTCCGATAAAATTGGCATCCCATCTTCATTTGATGAGCTTTCATATTTTAAGTCAAAAGTTATGTTGCTGAAAAGTATCATTTGCCATGTCCGTTGACTGTCCCTAACACTTCTGTATTAACCATTTCAAACTAGGAAGTGGAGTTTTATGTGGTGAACGAGGCTGAGGCTGATGTTTGGCAACTCAAACCTTCAGCTCCCTCCACAGATTTTCTACGGGATTAAGGTCTGGAGACTGGCTAGGCCACTCTAGGACCTTAATGTGCTGCTTCTTGAGCCACTCTTTTGTTGCCATGGCTGTGTGTTTTGGATCATTGTCATGCTGGAATACCTATCCACGACCCATTTTCAATGCCCTAGCTGAGGGAAGGAGGTTTTCACCCAAGATTTGACAGTACATGGCCCCGTCCAGCATCCCTTTGATGCGATGCAGCTGTCCTGTCCCCTTAGCAAAAAAACACCCCCAAAGCATAATGTTCCCACCTCCATGTTTGATGGTGGGGATGGTGTTCTTGGGGTCATAGGCAGCATTCCCCCTCCTCCAAACACGGCGAGTTGAGTTGATGCCAAAGAGCTCGATTTTGGTCTCATCTGACCACAACACATTTAGATGTTCATTGTCAAACTTCAGACGGGCCTGTACATGTGCTTTCTTGAGCAGGGGGACCTTGCTGGCACTGCAGGACTTCAGTCCTTCACGGCATAGTGTGTTACCAATTGTTTTCTTGGTGACTATGGTCCCAGCTGACTTGAGATCATTAACTCCACGAGGTGAGAACTTGCATGGAGCCCCAGACCGAGGGAGACTGACAGTTATTTTGTGTTTCTTCCATTTGCGAATAATCACACCAACTGTTGTCACCTTCTCCCCAAGATGCTTGGTGATGGTCTTGTAGCCCATTCCAGCCTTGTGTAGGTCTACAATCTTGTCACTGACATCCTTGGACAGCTCTTTGGTCTTGGCCATGGTGGAGAGTTTGGAATCTGATTGATTGATTGCTTCTGTGGACAGGTGTCTTTTATACAGGTAACAAGGTGAGATTAGGAGCACTCCCTTTAAGAGAGTGCTCCTAATCTCATCTCATTACCTGTGTAAAAGACACCTGGGAGCCAGAAATCTTGCTGATTGATAGGGGATCAAATACTTATTTCACTCATTAAAATGCAAATCAATTTCTAACTTTTTTGAAATGTGCTTGCTGGATTTTTTTTTTGTTATTATTCTGTCTCTCACTGTTAAAATGCACCTACCATTAAAATTATTGTTATGTAATCTGGAGGAAGGGGAGTCAGGATGCATGCACAGGGGAAACATCAGTTTATTAGGAACAAGTTATTCAAAAATAAAGGAACAACAAAAAACACTAAACCATAATCCATTGAACAAAAAAGCAGCAATAATCCAAAATGAGATAATCCTTCGTGAATGAGGCAGTAATCCATAAAGCAGTAATCCATATGCAGAAAATGAAACAAAGGGAACAAACACGCGATGCTAGGAAGGTGGTATGGGAACCACGAACAAGGAGCTACGGATATCACACTACGAACAACTTACTATGGTCTGGGAACCATGAACTACGAGCGAGAGAACACAAGAACGCAATTGGCTTAGTGCACATACTACTTCTTAATCTAAACTAACACTACTTTAACTCTAATACTCCGCAAGGAAGCAGAAACGGAGCTGGGTTTAAATGCACAAACACAAATCAGAGACACCTGAAACCAATGATCACTCAATAAACAAGAACCAATGACAGAATGGGGACAGAGACATGACGTAAACCAAAGAACCAATAAACATAAGGAGGCGGAGACATGACACAAACCAAAACACAAGCACATGGTAAAACATAGGAGGCGGAGACATGACGTGAACGAAAACAAACGTACATGGCAAAGAAAACAAACGTGAGTTCATTAATGAAACAGTCCAGAGCTTTTTATGAATAGCGCTGGCATGTGCTCAGTGGAATGCGGAAGCATGCTACTCTGCTAGCCTTTGCTAGCTGCGTAGCGAGAGAGAGGGAACCTAACAGAGCCCCCCCCAAGGCGTGGCTCCCGAAGCGCCGCAAGTTCTAACTGCTTTGGTGGACCTGGGCCCCTGGGCAGGATCCTAACCTCTGCCCCCCAGGACCTGAGGCTGGCTATGTCCAGTGTCCCGAGACCAGAGCAGAGCGTGTCGGGTTGTCACTTCGGCCTTGGTCGAGAACTTGGAGTGATGCTTGACCTGGTGCTTGACTTGGAGCTTGGAGTGATGCTTGACCTGGTGCTTGACTTGGAGCTTGACTTGGGGCTAGGCTTGGAGCTTGCCTTGAAGCTTGACTTGGTGCCTAGCTTGAAGCTTGGCCTGGAACCAGGACTGGAGTCAGATTTGGCACCTGGATCAGAGACAGACTTGGAAACAGATCGGGAGACAGGCTTGGAAACAGACTTGGAAACAGATCGGGAGACAGGCTTGGAAACAGATCGGGAGACAGGCTTGGAAACAGATCGGGAGACAGACTTTGAGACAGAACAGAGAACTGGACAGAGAACTGGACAGAGAACTAGGCTAGACTGAGAACCATAAACAAAATCAAAAACCTGACTGGAAACAGAGATGGAAACAGAGCTGGAAATAGAGCTGGAAATTAAATTGGAGACAGGGCTGGAGACAGGGCTGGAGACAAAATCTGAAACTGGACTGGAAGCTGAGCTAGGAAGGTAACTAGAGACAGAGGAGGAGACAGAGGAGGAGACAGAATCATGTGCTGAACTGGAAACAGGGTTGGGAACGGAGCTGGGAATGGAGCTGGGAACTAACTCAGCAACTGAACTGAGAATTAATGCAAAAACAGCACTAGAAATTAAATTTAACACCGAGCTGGAGACTAAATCCAGAATGGAGTTGGAAACTGGGTCGGAAACTGGGTTGGAAACTGACTAGGAACAGGGTTGGAAACAGGGTTGGAACCGGGAATGGGACCGGGAACGGGAACGGGAGTGGAAACAGGACTGGGAACGGGAACTGGCTTTGGGCATAGGCTGAGGCATGGACTGGGACAAGACTGGGGACAGGACTGGGAACAGGCCTTGGAAAAGCTTCAGAAACTGGACTGGGAACTGGATTTGAAATTGGCCTCGGAATAGGGCAGGAACCTGTACATGGACTTGGAAATGGACTAGGAATAGGGTAGGAACCTGGACATGGACTTGGACTTAATTTTGTGTTAAAACATGGGCTAGAACTTGGAAAGGAGGTCATCCCGTGGACCTCAGACATGGACTGGGCTTGGGAAGAGGTCATCCCGTGGACCTCTGACATGGGCAGGACAGGAGTGGAGGTTTCTTCTTGAACCTCTGGCAGGAACAGGACTGGAGTGGAGCACCCCCCTTGGGTCTCCGACAGGAACTGGGCTGGAACAGAGCACCCCACTTTGGTCTCTGACAGGAACTGGGCTGGAGCGGAGCACCCCACTTGGGTCTCCGACAGGAACTGGACAGGAGTGGAGGTCTCCTCATGAACCTCCAAGAGCAGCTCCGCTGGGAAAACCTCCTGCTGGGCCTCCGGCTGGAGTTTGGGGCTGGAGGTTGCCATGTTAACCTCCAGGGGTAGCTCTGCTGTGGAGACCTCCTGTTGGGCCTCCGGCTGGAGGTCACCACGTTAACCTCCAGGGGCAGCTCCTCTGAGGAGACCTCCTGTTGGGCCTCCGGCTGGAGCTCGGGGCTGGAGGTGGCCATGTTAACCTCCAGGGGCAGCTCCGCTGTGGAGACCTTCTGCTGGGCCTCCGGCTGGAGCTCGGGGCTGGAGGTCACCATGTTAACCTCCAGATGCAGCTCCTCTGAGGAGACCTCCTGCTGGGCCTCCAGCTGGAGCTCAGGGCTGGAGGTTGCCTCATTAACCTCCAGGTGATGCTCCACTGGGGAGACCTCCTGCTGGATCTCCGGCTGGAGCTCTGGGGTTGCCCACCTGTGGAGCCGTTTGTGCACCCGCCAGCTGCCCTTAAAACAGGCTTGTGAGCAGAAGTAGCTGCTCCTGCTTCCCTGTTTCCTGCAGGTGGGGCACTGGAGGGTGGCTGAGCAGGTGCATCCCTCGGTGGTGCACTTCTGGGTCAGGAGCTGAGAGGTGCAGGTTGCCATGTTAGCCCGCTCCCTCTCGTAATAATCCAGGAATGACTGGCCCTGGTCCCTGGGCAGGTGCACTGAATTCAGTAGGGAAATAAGGTCAGACTCAGATTCTGGGCTCCCATGTTCCCATGTCAGGAGCTCCACGAAACCTGGAACTGTTGCCAGTTCGGTGTATCCGCTGGCGAAGTGGGTCTCTGCCCACCAGCAGGCTGAGCCGGCCAAACGTGAAAGAAGGAACCGCGCCCATAGTTCCTCACTGGGTTTTGGACCCTGTAAACCAACAAAAAATCCTTGGGCCTGTAACAAAAAATAACGGGGGTGCCACGAGACGCCGTCATAGGTGGTAGGAGGCAGAACACAGGCCCGAAAAGAAATAGAATCCAAGGGGGGAACAAAAAGTGGGGCGCGGTTATCCATAAGTTTCCCGCTGCATCCATGGTGGGCGGAGTATTCTGTTATGTAATCTGGAGGAACCAATAAACATAAGGAGGCAGAGACATGACACAAACCAAAACACAAGCACATGGTAAAACATAGGAGGCAGAGACATGACGTGAATGAAAACAAACGTACATGGCAAAGAAAACAAATGTGAGTTCTTTAATGAAACAGTCCAGAGCTTTTTATGAATAGCGCTGGCATGCGCTCAGTGGAATGCGGAGAGAGAGGGAACCTAACAATTATAGACTGATCATTTCTTTGTCAGTGGGCAAACGTACAAAATCAGCAGGGGATCAAATATTTTTTTCCCCCACTGTATATTTCAAATTGAATTAGAAATGTTGATTACATTATTCAATTGGCAAGTTAAGTGATTTTTTTTTACATACACTACTTGTTTAAATTTAGTGATAAACATACTAAAAAAATATTTTTTTGATGCTCATTCCAATTTTCTAAATATTAAAAAGAAACATCCTTAATTAAATACCCGAATGCTTTAATGGGAACTATAGGGATGGTGTGTTAGACAGCACTCTCCATCATCAAAACACCAAATGAGGGAATATCTTCTGTAAGAATGGTGTTCATCTGTCCAGTACAGTTCCAGAAACTTATGGTGTGTGTGTGTTTTTTGTTTTTCTTTCTTTTTCCAGTTAATGTGTTTATGTATAGATTTATGCTATTTTCCTATAGGTTTATGTTTGATACTTGTGAAATTCAGTTAATCAGTTCTACCTTGAGTTACTAAATTCAATTTTACATATGAAAGAAAATACTTAATATAAATCCATATAATTAAAATGCATAAGTTTATGAGTTTGGGCCTGAAAATTTTTTATATAGCTGTTTTGTCTAATTGGTTTCTTAATGAATAAGAATTCAAAAGAATTTGCACGTCAACTAGCATAAAAACCTTTCAAATAATAAATTCTGGTAACACATTACAATACGGTTCCATAACTCATACATAACTATGCCGGCACTAAACAGGAACAAATGAGTAGTTTCTCTATTAACACTTAGTTTTAGTGTATAGTAGTAGTTACTACTATTAACTACCAAGGAATACTGGCTAATCACTCACTAACCGTATTTGGAGTAGTTCACTATTAAGTAAGCAGTAACTACTGAGCCTATTGCCAATTGCTAGTCTTTACCTTCTATTACTGAATATACTGTACCATAGCCTATTCCAAGACCTCAGTGAGTTGAGGGGCAAACTTATGGCCCGAGCTTTTCTTCATTGAATTATCTATAAATTTTGTGTGAGACCTGGACTAACATGGCATACCATGTGTAAATTGAGATGACATGGAGGACTCCTATAGAGGTCATCTTTGAATTTCGAATTTGTGAATTTGTGTTTGCTTCTGCTTTGCCTTCTAACTCAGCAAATGGATGGTATTTGAGGACATCTGAAACTACTGCTGGATTAGATAACCCGATAAGCAAAATGAATTATGCAACATGCAGTAATATAACCTCTGAATGGCATCACCCCAGAAGGCCCTCAGCCAATGAAGTCCTGTTTTTAAAAAGATGCGTCCTCTCTGAGGAAAACAGCCATGATAAATTCTAGCTGACATCTATGAGGCTACATCATACTGGGGTGAAGAATTTTTCACAGTGCTTATTTCCCTTCCACTGATTGCAGTCTCACAAAACGGAAAACAATGGAAGCAATCATTTATGTCCCCGATTCAAAAATACCTCACTGGACAATTTGACACAGAATTCATCTTTGCCTTTAAGCAACATAAAAAACAAGATCATTCAAAGCTTATGAACACAAATAAACAGAGACTAGAATACAAGACTGAGAGAAAAGATTAAGCTGTATTCATTTAGTATAAATTGGTCTAAAATGATACATCCACAGATGTGTCTGTGTTTACTGAAATCTCATCACGTCTGTTTTTCTTTGTTAAGGTACCAGGATTTGTTTGTTTCACCCACACATATAGCAGAAACGATTTAGCACCTCTCCAGCCGCCTCCACAAAGCCTCAGCCTTATATACTCCACCCACGGGAGCATATCTTTTGTACATTTTTCTGACCACAACCTTCAGGATCTTGACAGTTGAAGTCTTCCTTGTGTACTCGCATCCATGTGCTGGATTCTAGCAAAAAGAAACCAAACAAACAAACTTTTGTGAAACACTGAGTTTTCAGAGCAAATTATAATGACTGGAGTGAAAAAAAAATTCTGAATTCCATCTTTAAAAGTTATTAAATGGTTTTGTGTGAAGCAATTAGTGGTGAGTAAATAAGTATTTGCTGATGGGCTGCAGGAAAAGCTTTGCTGTTGGTCATCTGCCATGTCAGTAAAATTGTCTCTTTCTGTTAAGGTAGGAAATTATTGGCCCAGTTTAGTGAGAAAACATACCATGCTCTCTAGTGAAGGTCTGGCTTGCTAGAGTAACATCTGCATTCACATAATATTCTACAAAATCCAAATGGTTTAATTGCAAATGGCATGATTTCATAAACAAGCTTGTTTAATTGTTGAACTGATTTTGACAGGAAAATGAATGGTTGCTATGACACTAGGATAAGATACTAAAAACCATGAATATTATGATAATATATATTTATTCTAGCAATTCTGGCAAGCTCACACTGTGTCATGTGTGGCTGGGGTGCGGCTGAGGGGACATGTACGCTCAAGCTGGAATGATCATCAGAACGAGAGATGTGTGACAGCTGGAGCCTGAGGGGAACTTGTCTCCCATCAATCACTCACCCACCACCTGCCATAGCTCCCGATTGCCTGTAGTGTGTGTGTGTTTGCCCATCTATAGTGTGAACAGTTCTGAGATGGACAAATGGCTGTATGCTGATGAGGGTCACGGTGGATCTGGAGCCTATCCCAGGAATGCTGGGCATAGATAGATAGATAGATAGATAGATAGATAGATAGATAGATAGATAGATAGATAGACAGACAGACAGACAGGTGTACTTTTTTGATTGTGGAAATTTGGCCAAGAAACAGGAATACATCTTGGATGGGACACCAATCCATTGCTGGGCACTACACACACACACATTCACACTCTCATGCACACCTAGGAGCAATTCATCTTAGCCAGTCCCCCTACTGACATGTTTTTGGGAGGTAAGAGGAAACCCCAAAACCTGGAGGAAACCCACATAGGGAGAACATGCACAGAAACTCCACACAGACAGTCCCCTGAGCTCAGAATAGAATTTTGAGCTGTGAGGTGGCAACTTTATCCGCTGCTCCACCATGCTGCACCCTCTACTAAGTGACATATAATAAAGATGCTGTAACGCTACTGATTTGTCACATGTTTATTATATTTAAAATGATATTACAGTGGGGGAAAAAAGTATTTTATCCCCTGCTGATTTTGTACGTTTGCCCACTGACAAAGAAATGATCAGTCTATAATTTTAATGGTAGGTGTATTTTAACAGTGAGAGACAGAATAACAACAAAAAAATCCAGAAAAACGCATTTGAAAAAAGTTATAAATCAGCAGGGGATCAAATAATTTTTTCCCTCACTGTATATTTAAAATGATTTTAAATGATATTATATTATATGTAAAATGATAATGTGATTTTGAGGGTAGTGCACCATTGTATTATCACTTAAACATTTTATAATATATAGCTACAGTTAGAGCCTGAGCTACAATTGTCATCTTGAATGTATTTAAAGCTAACAGGGTTACAGCACAATCTGTATTCAAATGTGTGATCTCCTGATAGCAAATGCTTAGAACACTGAGTTACTTGTGGGCTTAATATTAGCATTTAAGCAAGAGAACTACTACGTGCATCTGCTACGTGCATCTAGATTTATATTCTTTACTCAATTTTGAGCTTTGTTTGTTGAAACGAAACAATCAACAACAAAGAAGAATAGTTATTATTATTATTATTATTATTATTATTATTATTATTATTATTATTATTATTATTATTTGCCTAGTTAGTAGTGCAATCGCTTTCATCAGCCCTATAATTTTTTTTAATGTTTTTTTTTTTCCAATGGAAGCAGACTAATGCATACTTTTTGTTGAAGCTTATGTGTGCTTATATTACAGCACTGTTGAATTTCTTGAATCTGATTGGCCAAAAATTGTTGATTAATTTTCTAGAAAAGCAACTTTTAATAGTGCCAGACTTTTTTTTATGGACATTACACACATTAAATGTAACGATAAAATGGACAAAAAGGTAGCATTCCTTAGTGTGTTAAGCATGCTGTAGCAAAATAATCGTCTACATTCACAATTATCCTTTTATAAGGTTATCCTGTTAGTTTCAACTGACATTATACACATTTACTTGAGTATTATAAGGCTTGCATCTTTTACCAAACCAACCCATAATAAAATTACTCATATCTGTACTCAGTGTTGTTTGAAGTCTGAGTACTTGGTACTCATATCAGTCTTCCAAAATTGTTACCAATAGTTCCAGTAAAGCAACAAGTGCAGCACAATACACTAATAAACAGTGCAGGTGAACACACAGTACACATTAATGTTAACATTTAATCAGGAGCAGGAGAAGATTTGTTCATACTGCATAATTATGAAAAGCCAAGCAAGTTTCACTGGAGTATAACTCAGCTCAGTATTTCCTGACTCATCTGCCCTTGACTGTCCCCATCTGTGATGCTAATTCTGAAATGGCTGCTGTCCCAAATCAAACAAACCCATGTCCAGCTGGGTTTGTAATGGCCTCCCATCTCCATGGCCATAGCTAAAGGGTGGTCAGTGCCGCCATAACCTGGCTAATAATTATTATTATTATTATTATTGTCCAACAGCATACTTCATGAGATGCAATCTAATATTATGTTAGCTATGATTTTTTAGGTGTATGCAAATTAATGATCCTTCTCAAGCCATATTCAGAGAGGGGAAACCACATTATGCCATTTTCTATAGATTTGGATTTCGCACTTCACACTGCAACCCTAGTAAAGACATTGGCTGTTTCTCAATATGCATTCTTATGGGATCCTGAATCCTTGTGAACTCATTCTACATCATCATCCACTGCTGAAGTGCAATTCCAATACCCAAGAACGCAAGTACTGGGGACGCATGAAATTACCTGGATGTGTTCTTGATATCGAGGATGCATCGAATGCAGACCTGAAGTCCCAGAAGTCATTGTAGCAAAACTATATGGATGACGGAAGCCTGACCCATACCTGTAGTTTTAATCTTTTTAATTACAATAATCTAAATAAATCAAAATATGCATCTAAAAAGAATGATGTAACGTCTGAACGTATCAAACTGATTTCTGAATCAGCCTGGATCTAGCAAAAAAGTTTCTCTGTGTCTTTGAGCCTTGAATCCTTATCGGTAACCCCCCTCCGGTCTTCACCAGATGCCATCGGAATGCGACACGACCCCCCCTCTTCAGACACACACACACACACACACACACACACACACACACACACACAATGGGAGAATCTCTTTTCAATGTAACATGTAATTATATGTAATTATTCGATGTCCAAATAGTGTGATGTTTTCGTGTTTGTATATATTGTGTGTTTATGTAACATAACTATAACGATTTTAGATAGCTTAACTTAGGATATGATTTTATATGTCGGTAACCATGTTTTACTTGTAATATTCTTTACAAGTCCATCGAATTTGGTATGTGGTTAATCGTCTTGCGATACCCTGATTGATTATGCATATCATATTGCAATGGGATACATTATTTCATGCTTTTTCTTAATTTCACACGTAATACGGTTTAAACCGGCTCCTCCCTGGGCATGCAAATTCGGGTCTGAGACCAGACAAAGAGAGTTCATCCCGCCAACAAATCCAACTTCCTGATTGGCCCATAGCCCAAAGAGGCGTGTGCGTTGGTGTTGTATTTAAAACAACACCACGCTTTGAAGTCTCTCTTCAGTCTCTCTTCACTCACACTCTTCAACTTCACTTCTACACTCTTTCCAGCTTCTCTCCCCCGGGGCCACATGCCCCGGGAAGAGGAAGCCAGGATCTCTCTCTCCCGGACAAAAGATGCAACTGCCTCACGGCCCACGCCTTTTCAAATGGCACGACGAACCAGCGAACTCTACACGACCTCGCGCAAACTTTCAAACCGAAGCCATGCAAGTATAGTTAATGGATCTATATCTGCATTTAAGATTGTACCCCTGTTTACAGGAGATTTAAGTTCGTTGCTGGTTTTGAAAAAGGCTAATTAGTTGTGTTTTTGTCTGCCATTCCCTTTTATTTCATTACTTTCTCTCTATACCTTTTCTTTCCTTGTATATAGATGTACATATGTATGTTTTGCTTAGAGTTAGTTGTGTGTATCCATAGTTACACTTAGTTATTAAAATCTATTATCACCACGCTTGATTTTCTCTGTTTTTGGTCACGTGATGAGTCCCTTAAACGCTGAGATCTCGCTACACGCTCTGGAAACGGAGATTTCCTTCCTGGCCAGAAGGATAAACTCCCTCTTTAGAGTTCATAATTCCAAACTAGACTACAGCTAACCCTAAAAGCTGATCTAGACCACATACATAGTCATAATTAATTATAATCCGTTGTAGTTAATTATCTATATGCATATGTGCACATACACAAATTCCCTTTCATGGCTGATGTATATTTATAACACACGCGTTGATTAGATATATAGATATATTTCACGCCATTCGAGCTAATTCCTTATATAAATTGGAGAATACATTTAAACATGTTAAACATCTTTTAATTCGTTACATGAATTGTAACTGGTGGAGAATATCTTTAGATGTTGCAGATTCATCCGATTTACTACACATTCTGGTAGATAATGCGGGCACGCTTTAAAACTCGTCTCCTTTAAAAAGGTGCGTTGAATCCAAACGTGCGCTTCTGTTTCGTTTTTCATGTTTAAAGTTGATCCATTACATTATTCTGGTGGAAAAGAATAATGCTAGTTACAATGATATATGATTTAGATTGAGATATATATGAGGTTGTTGAAAAGTCGAATTTATCCCCCAGAAGTATTTTAATGAAACTATGCTAGCGTCCATCCTGAAGTTAGTTATTTGTTTTTAGCTAACGTGAGGTCGCAGTTGCAAACAGTGGGCTTACTACATTAAAACATGCTTAATTAACTTTTGGTTAATCAGCCAGTTAACAGTAAATCTATTAACCAGCTGAAACATATTATTTAGGGAACACTGAAGAGATGAGGACCCTGTCCCACTACTACAAACGTGCTGTGATGGTCCACTGTGTAACAGGAAGCTCACAGCATCTAAATTCTCACAAAGATGAGTTCTATGTCCTCCTGTCCGTCCAAGTTTGTTCTTTCAAGGTAGCCTGGCAAGACCGGTCTTCACGAGAATGCAAGTTCGTTATTTGCGTTCTTAGAATTGAGAAACAGCCTTTGTGTCTAACCTTGCCATCCCACTGTTCCAGGTACAGTGATGCCACACAGGCCTGCCCATTTCCCTCTATAAAACATATGATTAGTCTTTGGAGCTCAACTAAGTAACCATTTTGAAGTGACAGCACCATATAGACCGGTTTGTAGAACAAGGATGTTTGCTTAGTCTATAGTTTTCTTTCCACTGTGATTACTGTCAGAGCAGAAGATTATATTTAATCAAAACTTTGAGATATTGATTCAGTGGAAAGAAACAAATATTGATCTTTACCATCTGTGGATGGGGAATTTGACATTTACAGCAGGGCAAATATCAAGAACCTGAAAACACTATGATAAACTCTGCATATGAGAAACTCTCTTACATTGTACTACATTATAAACCAGGTATATTTGCTGTTTGGAGTATATATGACTTTATTTTTATTTCTTATGAATATGTGAGAAGTCAGATGTCTTAACTGCAGCATGTCATATGTAAATTATGTTGACTCTAGTGAGATATTTTTGCTAGTTATCTTGGAGAATATGCAATTCGTACTCATGACTCAGCATGAAAGGTTTCTGGGTCAGCAATCTCTGTCAAATAAGATTTAACATATTTTGAGTCTTAGCTGACAGCCATTACTTTTGGTCTGTTTGGAAGCAGAGTTTCATGTTTTGATGTGCAAAGCTGATAGTTCAAAAGAAATATCCTACCCAACACTAAAAACAAAACAAACCAAGACCACAAGATGTTTTCACAAAAGACCTTTCTAAGGTTTGTGGCTGCATATTTAATGTTGATTGTGAAAATTATTTAAAAGAAATTTTCATGTTTTTGGCTGTAAATAATCTGAGATTTATGTATGTAATGGGTGGATTTGCAAATAAAGGTGAACAAAAGGAAGAGTTCAATGCAGTATTTCTAAGTCGTATACATGTTCCAACTGTGTGGTCCTGCTGTTTATCTGCTGTTTATGGAACAATTTACCACACACACGCACGCATGCACACACACACACACACACACACACACACACACACACACACACACACACACACACAGAGAGAGAGGTGAAATCTGCTTCTTCTGTTTCAGTCCAACCAACAAAAACAAACTTGGACCGTCCATCTCTTTTTAATCAAATACACACAATGAGAAATGCATATTCTTTCCAGAATTTTTTCATTAAGTAATAACCGGTAGTGTGAAATCCCTCTATTATTCAGCCAGTTTCCTGTTTAATGGTTCTGACACTGCATAAACAACACTGGTTATTCAGAGAATTGGGTTTCTGAAGAAATGGCAAATTAATTAAGGAACATTGCTGAAAACATAGCAAGACAGCCTTCCTTCTGTAAATATGAAACAAATGTGCAAGTTGAGGCTCATATTTGTACATGTTTAACAAGATTGATTATTTTATTATTCGTTAGCAAACCAAAATATGAGCATTATCTTTCACAGACACTGATTTTGATTACTCAACCCTTACAGAAGTCACATGAACTTACAAATTTACATGGTTTTTAGACACTTCATATAATGTTTCATACATTTGACGTGGACATTTTTTCACGTTTTTTTTTTTTTTGTTTGTTTGTTTACACACGGTTCAATTACTTTCACATATGATTTATTTATTTATTTTTTACAATTAATTTATTTTCACATGTGCCTTAAAGGATTGATTTATTTTCAGATATTACTTTTTTACATGATTTACTTTCACGGGTTTCTTTTTTGTTGTTTGTTGATTCATGTATTTTCATTTGTACATTTTTCACATGTAGGACAAGTAATTTTTATATGACATACACTCACCATCCACTTTATTAGGAACACCTGTGCAACTGCTCAATCGTGTGAATAACAAAAAAAACACCCTGTGAGTGGAGGTCGGCAGGATGAAACACCTTGTTGATGAAAGATCAGAGTAGAATGACCAGACTGGTTTGAGCTGCAGGAAGTCTAGAGTAACTCAAATAAGCACTCTTTACAACCGTGCTGAAAGTTGAGGTGGATGAGCTACAACAGCAGAAGACCATGAGATCAGGTTCCACTCATGTCAGCCAAGAACAAGAATCCGAGGCTATCATGGCCACAGACTCACCCAAACTGGACAGTTGAAGACTGGACAAAGACCAGTTGATTTTTTTTTGTTTTTTCTTCTAATCTTCAACTATCCAGTTTGAGTGAGCCTGTGCTCAAGATTCTTACTCTTGGCTGACAGGAGTGGAGCCCAATGTGGCCCATCCACCTTAAGGTCAATGTTTTTGTGCATGATGAGATGCTTTTCTGCTCACTATATTTGTAAAGAGTGATTACAGGAGTTACTATATCCTTCCTGGCAGCTCGAACCAATCTGGCCATTTTACTCTGACCTGTCTTATCAACAAGGCATTTCCACTCACAGAACTGTCACTCACTTAATGTATTTTGCATAATGTACTTAATGTAATGTGTTTTTACACTATTCTGTATGAACTCCAGAGACTGTTGTGTGAAATTCCCAGGAGATCAGCAGTTTTTGAAATACTCAATACCACTAACCATGCCACGATCAAAGTCACAAACATCACACTTTTTCTTAATTCTGATGTTTGATGTGAACATTACCTGAAGCTCTTGTCCTGTATATGCAATTTGCATTGCAGTGCTGCCAAATGATTAGCTGATTAGATAACTGATGAAATGCATGTGATTTTTTTTACACATGAGGTTCAAGGCTCTGTCATGCAAATTTGCAGCCAATTGTGGTTGCCTCATTGTGGTTTCTTCAACTATCAAGAGTTTGTAACGTATATTGAGACAACCTTGTGATTTTAGGGGTTTATAAATAATCTTGACTTGACAAACGAGCTCAGAGAACAAGTAAAGCTACATGGCATATACACTGATCAGCCATAACATTAAAACCACCTGCCTAATATTGTGTTAGTCCCTCTTGTGCCGCCAAAACGACACTGACCCATCAAGGCATGGACTCCACAAAACCTCTGAAGGTGTGCTGTGGTATCTGGCAGCAATACATTAGCAGCAGATCCCTTAAGTCCTGTAAGTTGCGAGGTGTGGCCTCCATGGATTGGACTTATTTGTCCAGCACATCCCACAGATGCTCGATTGGATCGAGATCTGGGGAAATTTGGAGGCTGTTCACATGATGTAAAAGAAAACATAATTCATCAGACCGGGCTTCTTCCATTGCTCCATGGTCCAGTTCTGATGCTCATATGACCATTGTAGGTGCTTTAGGAAATGGACGGGGTTCAGCACTTGTCAAAGTTGCTCAGAGCCTGACACTTGCCCATTTTTCCTGCTTCCAACACATCGATGAAAACTGAATGTTCACTTGCTGAATAATATACTATATATCCCACCCCTTGACAGGTGCCACTGCAACAAGATAATCAATGTTATTTACTTCACCTCTCAGTAGCTTTAATTTTATGGCTGATTAGTGTGTTATTTTATCACTTTGTATCATCATTATTACTCAACATGTGGGCTGCAAAGACACTAACATTAACAATAATACTGTCAATATTAATAACATCAGCTTTGACAATAACAATAACACTGTTAGTTTCACAAACTAAATAAGATTCATTCTGCCAAAAAGAATAAAAAAAAGCAGAACAGTCCTCATTTTATCACATGCAATTTTTAATGATTGATAATAGAGACATATTTTGACACCACAGTTATTGTTTTCTGCTGCATTTCACTGAACAGAATCAGAGGGATTATGATTTACTGTTATGATATACAGACAGAGGGAGGCAGGATGCATGCACAGGGGAAAAAGTCAGTTTATTAGGAACAGTTTACTTCAAAAGTAATGGAACATAAAAAAAGGGGAAACAAACCATAATCCACAAAAAAGGTAAGGCAATAATCCAAAAGAGATAATCCACATGGCAGTAATTCCCAAAAGAGATAATCCACAAGGCAGTAATTCCAAAAGGCATGAAGCATGAGAAGAAAGCAAAACAAAAGCAAACGCATGAAACTAGGCTATGGACTAGGAACTACGAACTATGAGCTGAGAGCTATGGTCTAGGAACCATGAACTATGAGCTATGGTCTAAGAACCATGAACTAAGGGTGAGAGACCGCAAGAAGGTAGCAGGTGTACAGCACATGCTAGGAAGACCTCTACTGTAATACTCCGCGAGGAAGCAGAAACGGGAGGAGGTTTAAATACACAGACAAATCAAAAACAAACGACGTTAAACACTGAACACCTGAAACTCATAATTAAACCATAAATGGAAAACCTATGAATGAACAGGGGCGGAGACATAACATAAACCAGAGAACCAATAAAGAAAAAGGAGGCGGAGACATGACGTAAATGGAAACACAAGCACATGGTGATGTAAACAAAGCGAGAGTTCATGAATGCATAGTCCAGCGGGTTTTTGTGAATGGAAAGGCGCTGCTTTCAGCAACGTGGCGCGAGGAATGCGGAAGTGTTCGAGTCAGCCGCTCGCTTAGCGAGCGACTCCGAGAACGAGGGAAACTCTAACAGAGCCCCCCCCCCCCCAAAGGTACTTCTCCCGAAGCGCCGAAAGTTCTCTCCGCTCTGGCGGACCTGGGCCCCTGGGCAGGATCATAACATCTGCCCCCCAGGACCCGAGGCTTGCGATGTCCAGTGTCCCGAGGCCAGAGCGGAGCGTGTCAGGTTGTCCCTTCGGCCCTGGTCGAGAACTTGGTCGAGAACTTGGTCTGGTGCTTGACTTGGAGCTTGGAGTGATGCTTGACCTGGTGCTTGACTTGGAGCTTGGAGCTGTGCTTGACCTGGTGCTTGGCTTGGAGCTTGGAGTGGTGCTTGACCTGGCGCTTGGCTTGGAGCTTGGAGCTGTGCTTGGCGTGGTGCTTGGCGTGGTGCTTGGCTTGAAGCTTGACTTGAAGCTTGGCCTGGAACCAGGACTGGAATCAGACTTGGCACCTGGATTGGGGACAGACTTGGAAACAGACTTGGAGACAGGACAGGGAACAGGACAGGGAACAGGACAGGGAACTAGGCTAGAAACAGAACTGTAAACAAAATCAAAAACCTGACTGGAAACAGGACTGGAAACGGACCTGGAAACAAAGCTAGACACTGAACTGGAAAGTGGACTTGAAACAAAACTAGAAACTTCACTGAAAGCTAAACTAGAAACAGAACAGGAAATGAAATTAGAAACCTGACTGGAAACAGAGCGGGAAACAGAGCAGGAAACAGAGCGGGAAAGTGGACTATAGACGAAACTAGAAACCTGACTAGAAACTAAACTAGAAAGAGAGCTGGAAAAGAGACTAGAAACCAGACCAGAGACAGAGGTGGAGACAGAGGTGGAGACAGAGGTGGACTCAGGACTGGATTCTGGACTGAGACCTAGACTGGAAACCGGATTGGGAACTGGATCTGAACCTGTACTGGAAACTAAACTAGAAACTGGACTGGATTCTGGACTGGGACCTGGACCGAAAACAGGACTGGGACCTGGACTGGAAGCAGTACTAGGACCTGGACTGGAAATAGACTGGATTCTGTATGTGACTCTGGGTCTGAACTGAGGCATGGGCTAAGGCATGGGTTGGAACATGACTCTAGCTTAGGGTATGGATCTGGACTAAGACATGGACTAGGATATGGGTCAGGACAGAAACCTGGATCTGGACTTGGACATAGACTTGGATGAGGACATGAACTAGGGCTAAGACATGGGCTAGGACTTGGACATGGACTAGGACTTGGAAAGGAGGTCATCCCATGGACCTCAGACATGGACTTGACTTCGGAGGAGGTCATCCCGTGGACCTCAGACATGGACTTGACTTCGGAGGAGGTCATCCCACGGACCTCTGACATGGACTTGGCTTGGGAGGAGGTCATCCCATGGACCTCTGACATGAGCAGGACAGGAGTGGAGGTCTCCTCGTGAACCTCCGGCAAAAACAGGGCTGGAGCGGAGGACCCCTCTTGGGTCTCCGACAGGAACTGGGCTGGAGCGGAGGTCTCCTCGTGGACCTCAGACATGAGCAGGACAGGGACAGAGGTCCCCTCATGGACCTCCAGAGGGCGCTCCACTGGGGAGATTTCCTGCTGGGTCTCCAGCTGGAGCTCGGGGCTGGAGGTTGCCACGGTAACCTCCAGGGGCAGCTCCGTTGAGGAGACCTCCTGCTGGGCCTCTGGCTGGAGCTCGGGGCTGGAGGTTGCCACGTTAACCTCCAGGGGCAGCTCCACTGATGAGATCTCCTGCTGGGCCTCCGGCTGGAGCTCTGGGGGTGCCCGCCTGTGGAGCCATTTATGGACTTGCCAGCTGTCCTTGAAACAGGCTTGCGAACAGAAGTAGTAGCTGCTTTCTTCGTTTTCTACAGGTGGGGCACTGTAGGCTGGCTTGTCGGGTGCATCCCTCGGTAGCGCACTCCTGGGTCCGGGGTTGAGAGTTGCAGGCTGCCACGTTTGCCTGCTCCCTCTCATAGTGCTCGCGAAACGACCGGCAGGGTCGGTCGGCCAGGCGGTCCTTCCCCAAGAAGGTCTTGAGGTCGGGCTTGAATTCGGGGCTCCCGAATACCTGGACCAGTAGATCCACAAAAGCCGGAAACCGTATATATCCTAGTGGACCCACTGGCAAGGTGAAGCTCCACCCACTGGCGAGCAGAACCAACCAGGCGGGACAGGAGGAACCCCAACCACTGTTCTTCAGTGGGCTTGGGGTCCTCCAAAATGAGAAAGTACATTTGGGCCTGCCACAAAAACATTTAGGCCACGTGGAGAAGCCATCATATGCATCTGGGGTATAAATAAAAGTCCATTGTTCGAAGGAAACTGAATCAAGGGGAGGAACGAAAAATTTGGCGTGGCAGGCCCAAGATTTCCCCGCTGCATCCATGTTTGGTGGAGTATTCTGTTAGGTTATGGAGGCGAAGACGGATGCAAGTGCAGATAGAATTTAATTAAACAAAACACAAGTGCCAACACAAGAAGCTAAATACATGAAACATGAACTCAGGAACAAGACAACATGAATGGCAAGATAAGACGATCTAAAGACCCTTTTTTTCAGTTTATTAGGAACAGTTTACTTCAAAAGTAATGGAACATAAAAAAGGGGAAACAAACCATAATCCACAAAAAAGGTAAGGCAATAATTCAAAAGAGATAATCCACATGGCAGTAATTCCCAAAAGAGATAATCCACGAGGCAGTAATTCCAAAAAGTATGAAGCATGAAAACAAAACAAAAGCAAACACACAAAACTAGGCTATGGACTAGGAACTACGAACTATGAGCTGAGAGCTATGGTCTAGGAACCATGAACTAAGGGTGAGAGACCACGAGAAGGTAGCAGGCATACAGCACATGCTAGAAAGAACTCTATGCTAATACTCCGCGCGGAAACGGGAGGAGGTTTAAATACACAGAAAAATCAAAAACAAACGACGTTAAATACCGAACACCTGAAACTCATAATTAAACCATAAACGGAAAACCTATGAATGAACAGGGGTGGAGACATGACATAAACCAGAGAACCAATAAACAAAAAGGAGGCAGAGACATGACGTAAACGAAAACACAAGCACATGGTGATGTAAACAAAGCGAGAGTTCATGAATGCATAGTCCAGCGGGTTTTTGTGAATGGAGAGGTGCTGCTTTCAGCAACGCGGCACGAGGAATGCGGAAGTGTTCGAGTCAGCCGCTCGCTTAGCGAGCGACTCTGAGAACGAGGGAAACTCTAACAATTTACAGCCTACAGCTTTTTCACATATAATAATATAATATGTTTGGGGTGTCGGGGGTGTCAGGGATGGGTAGTACCTCTGACGGGAGGGCATGTGGTGCTCCCCGAGTAGCTCTCCCACTTTGGGCTCCACCTGATACTCAGCTCTCACCAGTGGCTCCCCGTAGCTGTCTGCATGCAACAGCGGCCACACCCCGGGCAATGGCTTCCACTGGCTGGCAAAACCTGGTGAGGGTAGCCGCAGGGTCTCAAACCCTCGGTGACTCAGGGCTTGTCTACCTACGCATGCGAAGACTGGATCCGGCGGACTACGCGGAGGAAACCACCAGACTGGTTCAACAGGCAGGAAGGCGGACCCAGCAAAGCGTCATGGAGCGCAAATAGGGCACAGTGAGACACAAAGGACACTGTTGACCATCCACTGCATCCCAACCTATCTCCAGTCGTCTCGACTTGTCTTGCCACTGGATCCTGATAAGAAGGGACGAGAGAGTGAGGCTGACGACCTGCGCAACTCTTCCTCACTATAATCCAATTCACGCGCGAGTCAAGACATCACAGCAAAAAGTCCTGTGGCGACAGGCGAGTGGCGAGGCAGCAGGTTTGGATACACTGTAAGCTGTAGCCACAGACCTGCACACAGGCGGCCCAGACCATCGGGTCGTTCTCTACTGGAATGAAGTAGCAGCGGAGTCCGGCAGCCCCCTGGGTGTCTGAGCAGCCCTCTTCAGGATCGCTCTGCTCACCTCCACAGCATGAGGAAGGGGCTAGAAAAGGTGCCCTAAAAATAGCCTGCTTCATCACACCCTGGCCTGCTCACCGCGGCAGGCGGGGATCCCAACCACGCGGTCGAAACACTAAGAAAACCTCGGTGACACCACTCACCTTCGGCACATGGAATGTGCGCACCCTCATGGACAACCCTAAGGCTGACAGACCTGAGAGACGGACAGCACTTGTCATACGCGAACTTGATCGGTACAACATACATATCGCAGCTCTGAGCGAAACCAGGCTCGCGGATGAAGGTCAGCTAACAGAGGCTAAGGCAGGATACACATTCTTCTGGAGTGGACGCAGTAGCGAAGAGCGTCGCGAAGCAGGGGTGGGCTTTGCCATCAGATCGAACCTGATCAACAAGCTAAGCAGCCTCCCTAAAGGACTCAACGAGCGGCTCATGCATATGCGGCTCGCCCTCAAAGAAAGCGCTACGCCACCATCATCAGTGCGTATGCCCCCACCATGACAAATCCCGAAGAGACCAAAGACAAGTTCTATGAAGACTTGGAGACTCTCATAACGTCTGTACACAGGGAAGACAAGCTCATAATTCTCGGAGATTTTAATGCCAGAGTTGGTACAGATTGTCAGGCATGGAAGGGAGTCATTGGGAGAAACGGAGTCGGCAAAAGCAACAGTAACGGACATCTCTTACTGAAGACCTGTGCAGCGCACCACCTCCTCATCACCAACACAGTCTTCCGTTTACCAAACCGTAATAAGACGTCTTGGATGCACCCACGCAGCAAGCACTGGCACCTTATTGACTATGTCATAGTCAGGAGACGGGACAGGCAGGATGTCAGGGTGACAAAGGCCATGTGTGGTGCAGAATGCTGGACTGACCACAGACTCATCATCTCCAAAGTCAACATGCGCATCCAGCCTATGCGGCGCCCTCAAGGCAAAAAGGCTAACAAGCGACTGAACGTGACCAAGCTGGAACAGCACTCTGTGCGTCAAAATCTCTGTGAGGACCTGGACAGCAAGCTGAGCCAACTCAACCTAGGCTCAAACAGCGCAGAAGAGGACTGGACAGCCTTCCGGGACACGGTGTATAGCACTTCTCTCACTCATCTGGGCCAGAATACTCGCAAACACCAGGACTGGTTCGATGAAAATGATGAAGCGATCCAGAAGCTGCTTGACGAGAAGCGCCAAGTCCACAGAGACTTTCAGCAAGACACTTCGTCTGCCTCCAAAAAAGCAGCTTTCAAATCCATCAAAGGCAAGGTGCAGGCAAAGCTAAGAGAAATGCAGGACTCTTGGCTCAGCAACAAGGCAGACGAGATACAGAAGTATGCTGACAGCAACAACTCCAAGCGCTTCTACGATGCCCTCAAGACCATCTATGGGCCACAGTCCTCTGGTACTTCTCCATTGCTAAGTGCAGATGGAACCACTCTGCTCACTGAGAAAAAAGCAATCCTGGAAAGATGGGCAAATCACTTCAACAATGTTTTGAATATGCCCTCCTCCATTAATGACGAAGCCATCGCTCGCATGCCACAGGTCGACATTAATACATCCCTGGCAGAGCCTCCAACAGAATCAGAAGTACAGAAAGCAATTAAGCTGCTCTCTAATGGCAAGGCTCCCGGCTCCGACTCCATCCCAGCTGAAATTTACCAGGCAGGAGGACCAGTCCTGGTACACAAGCTAACTGAGCTCTTCCAAACTATGTGGCAACAGGAAGTCATCCCCCAGGAACTCAAGGATGCCTCCATTGTCCATCTCTACAAGAGGAAAGGAAATAGGCAGTCTTGCGATAACCACCATGGAATCTCACTCCTTGCCATTGCTGGCAAGATCCTCGCTAGAGTCCTCCTAAACCGACTCATACAGCACATGGAAGACGGACACCTGCCAGAGAGTCAATGTGGCTTCAGAAAAGGGAGTGGGACAGTTGACATGATCTTCGCCGCCCGTCAACTCCAGGAGAAGTGTCAGGAACAGAACAGAGATCTCTACACGACGTTCATTGACCTGACCAAAGCCTTCGACACTGTCAGCCGTGAAGGACTCTGGAAGATCATGAGAAAGTTTGGCTGTCCAGACAAGTTCATCAACATGGTACGTCAGTTCCACGATGGCATGCTTGCTCGAGTACTGGATGACGGCGATTCCTCTGATGCATTCCCAGTCACCAACGGAGTCAAGCAGGGCTGTGTTCTCGCGCCTACGCTCTTCAGCATGATGTTTTCGGTGATGCTGTCAGATGCTTTCTGCAATGACGAAGAAACCAACATTAAGATCAGGTTCAGGACCGATGGCAAACTGTTCAATCTACGGAGGCTACAAGCAAAGACCAAGGTGGAAGAGGACTCTGTGTGCGACTTCCTGTTCGCAGATGACTGTGCTGTCAATGCCGCCACAGTGGACAAGATGCAGCAGAGCATGAACTGCTTTTCCGCTGCCTGCAAAAGCTTTGGTCTCACCATTAGCACCAAGAAGACCGAAGTCCTACACCAACCCGCCCCGCAGAAACCATATGTAGAACCAGTCATCACCGTGGAAGGAGAACCCCTGAAAACTGTCGACAAGTTCACCTACCTTGGCAGCACACTTTCCAGATCAGTGAACATCGATGATGAAGTTGAATTGCGGATAGCCAAGGCGAGCTCAGCATTTGGACAGCTACGTGTGTCAGTGTGGGAGAGGAGAGGCATCAAGTTGGCCACCAAGGTGAAAGTGTACAGAGCAGTTGTACTCCCCACCTTACTGTATGCTTGTGAGACATGGACAGTCTATGCATGTCATGCCAAGAAACTACACCGCTTCCACATGAACTGTCTGAGAAAGCTTCTAAAAATCTCCTGGCAAGAAAAAGTTCCAGACACAGAGGTACTCTCTAGAGCCAATCTTCCCAGTGTTCACACCTTGTTGAGGAAAGCTCAAGTCAGATGGGCAGAACACCTGGTTCGGATGCCTGACACACGCCTCCCCAAGAGGCTCTTCTATGGTGAACTAGCAGAAGGCAAGCGCTCACACGGAGGTCAGAGAAAACCCTTCAAGGACACACTCAAAGCTGCTCTCAAGAGCTTTGAGATCAACCCCAACACCTGGGAGACAGTAGCGCTAGACCGACCAACCTGGCGCTGCCGCACAAGCCAAGGTGCCACCGCATACGAGCAAAGCAGGACTGTTGAGGCTCAAAGGAAACGCGAGCTGCGAAAGTCCAGAGCTAACATCTTGCCCTCAGCTACAGCAGACCACATATGCCTGACATGCGGCAGAGCCTTCCGTGGTCAAATCGGATCTTAAACATAACAATCAGCATGAGGACTTCATTGATAACAGCACACAACAGCAACCAACAAACATAGCTGAATAAAATCTTCTGTGACTATTGAAAAGTACAAAAAACCATGTACCCATACTTAGTCTGAAAATAGAAAAAGGTATTGATGCCTCTCTACTCACAGCTGGACACACCCTACCCTATCTTCTTCACTACCTATGTGATGTCCTTGGTCATCGTCGACAACGACGGACGAACATCATCATCATTAATATAATATGTAGTAATGTTTCACATATAATAATATAATATGTATAATAATGGTATTATTTCCTACAAATATGCTGAGTCTGTTAAGCCTTGAGTCAAGGGGTGATTTAAAAAAAATAAAATGTACTATACAGAAATATGAGCAAACAAAGCCCTGTGACAACAGACACTCAAACCATGTGGCATTTTGAGGAGATGCTAGCCACTTTGTCAACCCAGCTGAATTAACACTCCCCTCCTGTGTTAATTAGCTGTCGTTAACAATGGTGTGGAGAGGCAAATATGTCTCACACTTACAGTTCTTTCTGTGCGTGACCTTCTCAGTCTAAACAGAAGGTGCGGAGTGTAGGTAAATACTTATATAGCTTTTAAACTTAGTGGTTCTACAAAGCACTTTACACGGTTTCCTCATTCACCCATACCAATGTGGAGGCATACAAGGTGCTAGCCTGCCATCAGGAGCAACTTGGGGTTCAGTGTCTCGCCCAAGTACATATGCATGCAGAGGTATCTTGACTGGGAATCGAACCATCAACCCTACGATTAGTGGACAACCCAGAACGGCACTAGATCAGCTTCAGTACATGCTGGCATTGATACAGTCTCTTGAACTGTACCGGAGAGTTGAACCTCATTGTTCCAAAATTGTTGTTGTTGTTGTTTTAGTTGATGGTAGTGCAGAGCTCTGTCTAACATGTTGGACCAACATTTTGTATAGGTGTTTGGACCTGGTGACTGTGAAGGCCATAGCATACACTGTATGTCCAAAAGTATGTGTACACCTGACCATCAAACCCATATATATAATTGTTGAACAGACAATTCCAAAGTGAGTCCTTCCTTTGGTGCTACAGTGCCCTCCACTAATATTGGCACCCTTGGTAAATATGAGCAAAGAAGGCTGTGAAAACCTATCTTTATTGTTTCACCTTTTGATCTTTTGATTAAAAAATTCACAAAAATACTCTGCTCTCGTGGATATCAAACAATTGCAAACACAACACAGGTTTATCCAAAAAAATCTTTGTTAAATATAGGTGTGCAACAATTATTGGCACCCTTTTAGTCAATACTTTGTGCTACCTCCCTTTTCCAAGATAACAGCTCTGAGTCTTATAATGCCTGATGAGGTTGGAGAATACATGGCAAGGAATCTGAGACCATCCTCCATACAGAATCTCTCCAGATCCTTCACATTTCTGGGTCCACACTTGTGGACTCTCCTCTTCAGTTCACCCCACAGGTTTTCTATGGGTTTCAAGTCAGGGGACTGGGATGGCCATGGCAGGACTTTGATTTTGTGGTCAGTAAACCATTTTTGTGTTGATTTTGATGTATATTTTGGATTGTTGTTCTGCTGGAAGATCCAACCATGGCCCATTTTAAGCTTTCTGGCAGAGGCAGTCAGGTTTTCCTTTAATATCTGTTGATACAGTGGGTATAGAAAAGAATCACCCCCTTTAAAATAATCACATTTTGTTGCTTTCCAGCCTGAAATGAAGACGGACACAGTTTTTGTTTTATCTAGCTTTATTTACTCAATGCAACTTATAACATCCAAGTGAAAGATATAACACCAACATGTCAGAAAAAAATAAAAAATAAAAACCAGAATCACTGAGTTGGAAAAAGGATCACCCCCTTGCTTTAATTTGATATTTATAATATATTGATATTTGATAGAATCTGTGATGCCATGTATCCTAACAAAATGTCCAGGTCCTCTGGCAGAAAAACAGCCCCAAAACATTAAAGAGCCACCAACATATTTAACCGTGGGCATGAGGTACTTTTCCATATGGTTACCTCTCTGTGTGCACCAAAACTACCTCTTTATTTGTTTATTTAAAAGCTCTATTCTGGTTTCATCTGACCATAGAACCCGATCCCATTTGAAGTTCCAGTAGTGTCTGGCAAACTGAAGATGCTTGAGTTTGTTTTTGGATGAGTAGAGGCTTTTTTCTTGAAACCCTTCCAAACAACTTGTGGTGATGTAGGTGACTTTGGATTGTAGTTTTGGAGACTTTCTGACCCCAATACGCAACTAACTTCTACAATTCTCCAGCTGTGATCCTTGGAGATTTTTTGGCCACTCGAACCATCCTCTTCACAGTGCGTTGAGACAATATAGACACACGTCCAATTCCTAACATTTCCAGTTGACTGAAACTCAATCATTGTGCTGACACGGAAATGGGCATTTTCAATGCTTGTGCTATTTTCTTATAGCCACTTCCCATTTTGTGAAGCTCAACAACCTTTTGCCGCACATCACAGCTATATTCCTTCGTCTAACCCATTGTTATGAATGACTAAGGGAATTTGGCCTATGTGTTACCTCATATTTATACCCCGTGAAACAGGAAGTCATGGTTGAACAATTTCCTGTTCCTAGTCACCCAGGTGTATTAAAAAATTTAAAATATCAATGGGAATATACTTTAAATATATTTTTCTTATATGAATTCAATAATTGTTGCACACCTATATTTAACAAAGATATTTTTTGGATAAACCTGTGTTTTGTTTGCAATTGTTTGATATCCATGAGAGCAGAGTATTTTTGTGATTTTTTTTAACAAAAGATCAAAAGGTTAAACAATAAAGACAATTTTTCACAGCCTTCTTTGCTCATATTTACCAAGGGTGGCAATATTAGTGGAGGGCACTGTATATCATCCTCCACTCTACTGGGAAGACTTTCCACAAGATTTTGGAACATATCTGTGAGGATTTGTGCTAATTCAGCCACAAGAGCATTAGTGAGGTCAGACTCTGATGTCAGGTGAGAAGGCCTGGTGCACAGTCAGCACTCCAATTCATCCAAAATTGTTCAAGTAGGTTTGGGTTAAGGGCTCTGTGCGGGCCACTCGAATTCTTCCACACCAAACTTGGCATACCATAACTTCGCCGAGACCAGCTTTGTGGCAAGTCCCGCATATGGATGTGATGGTCAGGTGTCCACATATTTTTGGCCCTATAGTGTATGATTTACATAATTTTCATCCACAGCAAATCATTCATTGACTCCTCGTACCCTGCAGATAGGAGCAGAATCATCCTGTAAGAGACCACTCTCATCCGGATGGAAGCATTTTATCACAGGATAAAGGTAGTCAGTCAGAATAATTATGTATTGATTTGCAGTGACACATCCTTTTAATGGGACAAATTTGTAAAAGGTCCCATAATGACCCATTAAAAACCTTCATGTTCCATATGTCCATATGTTGGTTTTGTAACGGATACAACCCTATACATGTTAGATGTTGCATAATTGAAGTATATCTCCCTCTGTGCACAATTTATTACAATTCCTCAGCACAATCATTTTTTAAAAATAACAGGAAATGGGAAAAAAGGCTTCCCGCCATTCATCAACCACCTTGCTGACTTTTTCAAATCAAGCTTCAGATGCAGGGTGGCAATCTAAGGATCAAATTACATTCAAAAACCTTTGAGCCCAGACCACAAATAGAGGCAAAATTGCAAAAACCCAATGCCTGTTTCATTTCCTCTGACTTGCCTCAAAGTATTATCAATATAACCCAGTGTTTCTGATTCATCAGGCTTCAGAGAATTCACCCCTTTTGTCTCCTCCTTCACCAGCGTTCAGTCCCGTTTTCCCATGCTGGTATGGCATAGAGCAAATTCAATTTAATTCTGAATAAAGTAATTTGAATTGTGTGTAGCACAAAGATGAATGTGCTCTGTTCGAGTGTGGTGCTGGGGGGAGAAAACGAGGGAGAAATGAACTGTGATATTCCAGCAAGTGCTGAGGGCTTTAGTCATGTCGAGTTCATATCTGCAGAGAATTTGCTTCTATTACCACTGGGCAAAACCACAAGGGTCATTTTACAGTTCACAAAGTGTTCTCTTTCTGAATGAGTTCACTAAATGAAGGGAAAACAGTAGAAAATGGAGAAGAAGATAGCAGAGAGAAAGCGGAGAGAGACAGTTAATGATATACATAACAGAGCTGTGATGGACATTAAGTATTCAGCTCGTTCAGGTGAAATGAGGAAGTAACTAAGGACCAAGGCATAATTTGCTTTAGAGTGAGAATAATAATTCTGTGAAAGTAATAATTAAGTTTTATTTATTTTTTTAATTAGTAAGTAATTAAGCTTATTATAACCACATTATCATCATACTTAGTAATGACTATGAATTCATACAGTATAACTAATAATAGGTAAGAGGGTGAGGAATGTAATGTAGGTCTTTGGGGAAGTTTTATAATTGTGTGACAATTTGGGAAAAACTTTCACATGGTACATAAACATGGTACATGTTTATAAAAAAAATAAATAAATAAATAAAAATAAATAAATAAAAATACAAGCTTTCCAGAACTGAAATTCACTGAAACTGAAAATCACAAGTTATGTTCTAGCATTTTACAGTCTGGTTACTCCCAAAAGCAGTATTTTTTTTTTTGCTAATAATAATTATTAGCAAATATATATAATATATAATTTAAGAAAGGGGACTCTGGAGGCGGGGGCGTGGTCGAGCACCAGTTTGTGAATGGAGGGCGGAGCCGGAGAAAGCGACTTGTAAGGTTTCCACACCTGTAGGAAATTGAGACTAACGAGTGTTCTGTGTTGCAGTGAGGAGGAAAGGAGGAGAGACACACGCCTCGAGAGAGAGAGTGTCGCCGACACAGAGCTACATGTGTGCGTGCGTGTGTGTGTGTGAAGAGTGAGAAAAAACAATAAAAAGCTGAAAGTTGGAGTCAGCCTGTCTCCTGTCTGGTTCCTCCGTACCCAGCCTGGAATCATTACAGGGACAAAATAACCTTTATATATCATTAGACTTCATTATTTTAATTATAAATTAGAATTGGTGTCCTCAATTACTCTGTTGTCATTTGACGTCTATATGACAGAGGTGGGTAGAGTAGCCAAAAATGTTAAAATTTCAAGTACAAGGAAAACTATTTATAAAAATAATTACACAAGTAACAGTAAAAGTAATAATGTTAATAATTACTTGAGTAAGTAATAAAGTATTATTCTGAAATTGTTCCACAAATTGTACACAGTTTTTTGCAGATAGGTGAACCTCTGCTCATCTTTACTTCTAAAAGACTCTGCCTCTCTAAGATACTCTTTTTACACCCAATCATGTTACTGACCTGTTGCCAATTAACCTTCAGCTGTTTCTTTTTAGTATCACTTACTTTTCCAGCCTTTTGTTGCCCCGTACCAATTTTTTTCAGACGTGTTGCGGCCATCAAATTCAAAATTACCTTATTTTTTCCTTTAAATGGCACATTTCCTCAGTTTAAACATTTGATATGTTTTCTGTGTTCTATTGTGAATAACATATGGGTTTATGAGATTTGCAAATCATTGCATTTTGTTTTTATTTACATTTTACACAGCGTCCCAACTTTTTTGGAATTGGGATTGTAATATTACCATGACAGGCTATTACAAGCAAATGCCCTGCTTACCTCTACACTTAATCTAATCAGTTTATGGAATCATCATATTAGTGATACTTTATCAAAGACAGTGTGCAATAAAAAAATTCATCACTTTTATCAGTCTTATCAACAGAGCTAAATATCAGCCACAGCATTTAATGAGCAGCAGCCCCATTGTCACTCTTGCCTCAAATGTTCTTACATCTGTGCTGAAACAATTGCTGATTAATTCAGTGACTTGTTCTGTTGGCTAAATTTCCTTTTTTTTTGCATTTAAACATATCTATGTCTATAGTGTCAGCAATGGAGCATGTGCATCACATAATTTGATGGCTGGTATTTATACAGTTTACAAAGATATTTATTAGTCTTATGTCCATTTTGCTATTAGTCTTATGTTGTTTGCTAATCAATAACTTGATCAAAACATGATCAAACAGTCTCTCTAAAGATCAGAACCTCTGTATGGCGAGTGCATTTGTTAAAGAGCTCCATTTTAAACTGGCTCCTTAATTACCTAATGTAATATTTGCAGAAATCCATGGTAAGTTTAGAAAGTTAATAAAAAAACAAATACATTGTTTGTCCACATACAATTAATATGTTGTGTTCAGAGGCTTTCAGTTGGTTGCTGGCCAAACCCATAGCTCAGTACAACTGCATTGTGTAGCAGCATTGCATTTTGGAACGTTGATATTAAACATTGTTGGAAAACAGTGAATGAAAACAATTGGTTATCACTTATGTTTGAGATCGCTGAGCATTTTTCTCCTATTAAATGCCATGGTTGCTGTGCTTGCAATGTCCCCCTATTAATTCTCACAAGAATAATGAAAATATGGCACAAGCTAACAAATTAGGACCAGAACCACTAAGCATATCACAAATATGGAAATATTCTGGTCACATGGATAAACATAAAAATAAACAGATTTTTGAAAGAGGAATGATCAAATCTTTACAATTTTTCTTTTACAAAGGGAAATGCTACTTATTCCCATGAAGTAATAATCCAGTGGCTATTAATCAGCACAACCAATAATATCATATGTACATTTTTTTTTCATTTGGAGAAAAGGAGAGAAACAGAGAAGAAATAAATCCAATCCCATTTTTATGTGTCACAGCCAGCGACCCTCTGTTCCAGCTTCATGGCCACTCATGTAGAAATAACAAAAGAAAACAACAGATGTGCACTCACTTCATCAACCCGTGGCCTGGTCCCCCTTCAGAAAACCATTAGGATTAATAAAGTGTTCATTTTGTATCAATTTAGTATGTGCAATCCTTTGAGCGTGGTAACAAGCAAGACTATGCAAGCATGAATAATTGAGCATTTATACACACAGCACAGTTCAGATCATTAACCAACAGCTCTACGACATGGGGATTAGAAGTGAAGGATTGAAGCTTAACGCGTACATCTTTAGGAGCTTTCCCATTTCATGAAAAGCACCCCATGAAGATAACTTATTCTCTAGGTGCTTGAAGACATTATATTTTGTACCTTATACCATGGTGCTATTTAATTCTTACTTCTGACTGGTCAGAAGTTGCTGATTAAGGCTACCTCTACATTAATCCAGATAAATTTGAAAACGCATCTGTAGCGAATCTAGCTCAAATGGGTGAAATATATCTATAGCTCTAATCGAAGCGTGTTCTGATTAAGTATGGATATAAATCGACCATGAAAGGGAATGTTATATTAATTACTGTAACCTAGCTTTAGAATTAAATGCGAAGCAGCTTGATCTGTTTGTCCACCAAACTTACCAGGGCAGTCTTCGTATTACTCTAAAGGAATAAATTATCCTTCTGGCCACGAAGCATAGTTTATTCTACGTTAACAGAAATCCAGCGCGTAGCGAGGAGCAACGTTAAAAGTGAACCTTGTCATAAGTAAAAACAGACGATGCAGCGTGATAACCATGGATTTTAATAACTACGTAAAAACTACCGATATACACAACTAGGTACAAACAAATAATACATATATATACAGGGTAAGTGAAAGGAACAGAAGGAAAAGTAATGGAAGTAACAATGGCAGAACACAGTTTAACCTCGAGAATCAGCAAAGGAATTCGAATTCAACTTTTTCAACAAAAGTGGCTCTGACTTAAAGGACACCTCTATGGGTCAATTGGAATTATACTTGCGTTAATTTTATGCAGTTCGCGAGGGTCCTTGATTTGCAGATTGAGCGAGGAATTTGCTGGTTCTTCGGCGTCGGTAGAGTAGGGGTGAACGGAGTTGAGTCTCGCCCGAGGATGAAGAATATGGTGATTGCCACGTGGTTTCACGAGACAAAGGAGAGTCCGGAGGAATGCCGGAAACGGAAGGCGGCAAGGTGAGAAGTAGGAAGAGGGTGAGAAAAAGCGAAGGAGCGAGCCAGCGGGGGATGCGTGTCGCGGTCTTTTATGGACAATGCCAATGTACACGCCTCTCTGAGCTGCTGGCGAATCCAGAGAGAGATGAGAAAGTTCTGGGGGAAAACTTCCTTGGTCTGTCCCAGAACGGGTTGCATGTCAGGGCGGGGATTGTGTTAAGTTTGGATCAATATGGTATTTGATAAAACATGGAAAAGTATAGAATGATACATCCTATCGTCCTGTAGTATGCATCATTAATTGGCATATTATGAGACAATGATTTTGGTACCAAACTTCAAGGAGATTATGATATCTGGGACAGTGTAGGATCATTAGACATAGTTACAGACAACTTAAAAATTAGCTTTTCGCTCAAACTATATAAAATTGCTACAACTAGGTTATCTAGACACACAACACATGCATACACGAATACATCATAACTATCTAGGGATATGATTACAGGTTACATTCAAGAGACATGTTCACTGTGTGTGTGCGTGAGTGTGTGCATGTCCAGAAGAGGGGGCTGGCGTTCATCTAAAGTTACAACGGTCCTTTGGTCACCTCAGAGTGACCTTCTAGGGAGGAGGTTCTTTGCTAGACCGGTTGGCTCCGATGTTAATCTCTGAGGTCGTAAACTGAGATTAAATCGAAGATTTACGGGCCCTGGGGTCGGGAAATGGTGGATCCTTGTTGACGAACTAATCCTGAAGTTTCCCAGACGTTCAGTCATCAAAGGTTTCTTTTATTGCGGGAGTAGGTCCTGTGTGGGTTCCCAAAGAGTCTCCTGAATTCCAGAGTTGCATCTGGTCAAAGAAGGCCTCTCGGGTTATTCTGGGTCACTTAAAGGAATGAAACTTTATATGTTTCACTTGGGTTAATTTAGAAATCAGTTTGGGCACCCCGATACGTTACAGCTCCCCCTCTTTCGGACAATGATGTCCCTGTGAGGACATCGTTGGGCGACAGTCGTCATGGTGATCGGGTGGCGAGTGTATCAAACTGGTTGATTGACGGGGGTTCCTAATTGTCCTCCGCTTGTTGATCTCCTGGCTGGGGATCCATCTCGATGAGGTTGGGTGTAGCCTCAGTTTGAATTTCCTCTCCCCGTGGTCTCCGTTTGAAACCTCGAGGAAGGGCGGCCACGCATCTGCTCATGGATTCTCGTGTTGCGTTGATCCGTTTTGACAGGGCGAAGGCCAGGCCTAGCGTCAGGGCGTAGCCTATGGCTGTAGAGAGGCAGAGTGCCGTGTCGGCGGTTGTCCAGGCTTGAACCACTGTTGAACTGGTCGGGCTGGGCGAACGGGATAGCGCTTGGAGGGTCGCCTCGAGGGGAGTGAGGTCGATTAACTGGGCCCCCTCTTGCTCAATCCTCAGTTCCAGTTCTGGATCCAGTGTGAGGTTGTTGTTCTTGAAGAAGGCCGGGATTTCCAGCTCTGACCAGTACTCTTCGCTCGGGAGGTGGTACAATGCCAGGTTATCGAGGTGGAGGATGGCACCTTTCGGTACTTGAATCCACAGGCTCTGGTTGGGCAGGCTGACACGGGTGGCGGTGTCATGCTGATCGTAGGTCAGGGTGGCCGTACGTGAGGGAGTATTGACCAGCCACCGATTGCCCACAATCTCGGCTTGCGTTTCGATGACTTGGGTGCGCGGCTTGGCCTCGGCGGGGCAGCGGGTGTCGCCTCTCATCGGCTGTAATCCACAGATCCCTTCGGTGTTATCCCTGAGGAAAGGCTTGCTGGGACAGAGATAGTGAATATCTTTTGTCAAAGTACACATGCGTAGGTTTGGGGTCAGATACAGCTGGGTATTGCTGTCATGGTAGGCCACCACATCTGGCGTGTGTATCTTAATGTGGGTGTTGCTTTGCCAAAACCCGACATTGACAACGTCTTTGAGTCTGTAAATGTTGTTCGATTCGATGATGAGTAGATTCAGGAGGAAGGCCACTTCGCCTTGTTCGGGATCGACGTGTAAGGGTATGGCACTACCCAGAGAGTAAGCGAGATGTGTTTGCAGAGGGTCGGTTAGGCCAGTAGTAGCGGAGGCCAGCACCGATTGCACGAGGCTCAGGGGTACCAGGTACGTTGGAATCCTGCCCATTGCTAAGCTGTCAATGGAGGAGCTCACCTCTCGTAGCATGTCTGTCATGAGGGACGTGACCAGTTGCGTTTGAGCAAAATCATTTTGGAAGATTGAAAATAACTGCTTCATTGAGTTTATAGTTTGGTTCAGTAGGACGCTGTGAGTATTGAGAACAACCACAGTGCCTTTTAATGTTTTGCCAATGGTCTGTAGGGTTTGACTTTGGGTCGCGAGCTGCTCTCTAAGCTGTGGAATCTCGGTTTGAATTTCGGCCATGTGTCGTCTTACGGTGGCTAGGCTCACTGCATTGACACTAGACATGCCGATGTTGAACAGGGTTCCAACAGCAGCGGCGGCTCCGAGTAAAGCTCCCAAGAACCGCTTAGTACGGCGGTTGTGTCCGCTTAGTTCTGCTTGGGTGACAGTCATTTTCTCCAGTTGGGTGAGCATGTACTTGACGTCAGCCTCTGCGTGATTGAGGGCGTTCTCGGTCCATCGGGCGCCTGCCCAGCTGTACTGTGCCACGGTGCGTGGGTAGTGTGCTTGGTAGACGTTGCGAGAGTTGAGTCGGACGTACACTTTCTGGGTGTGGGTCCTGCAGTTGGTGATGAGGAGTCCAGGTTGTTCTCGCAGTACAATGCCTGATGCTGGACCCGGTGTGGCGATTTCTGGTTGCGGTTGTCCTCCGGTTGTCTGGAGGTACAGGATGGTGAGCCACAGCAGCATCCTAGTGTAGGAAAAAGAGGGAGAGAGAGAAAGAGAGAGGCAGTAGGTAAGCGGTTGATGTCCCTGGTTGGTCAGGATGCTTTCCTTGCTCTGCAGACTGTGACTGGGTTAGTTTATATTAGTCCCCCCCCTTTCTTTTCCCTGCCAGCAGCCACATGTCTCTTTATTTGGTTTCGATGGACCCATTTGAAAATCGGGTCTTTCTGTCCCTGCTTTAGTTGGATTCTGTACGCGACTGCGGAGAGTTTGTCCACGATCTCGTGCGGTCCTGTCCAGTGGGGGAGCAGCTTTTTCGACAGTCGTTTGGAGGCTGTCTGGAGTGGCTGTGTGAAGTTGTAGTACCAGACCTTATCACCCACATTCAGTTCCTGGTGTGATGCTTTCCGGTCATAATATGCTTTCTGGCCTTCAGCGCTCCTTTGCAGCTGTTGTTGGGCGAAAGCAAATGTCGTCCTTAGGTGCCGGTGTAGCTCATCCAGGTATTGGTGTGTGGTGTAGGCTGTGACGAGGTTGGAGTCTCCCGGTTGGTACAGCAGGTGCAGCGGTAGGGTCATTTGCCTCCCAGTCATCAATTCAAAGGGAGACACGCAAGTTGATTCCTGCGGGGTGGCTCTGATGGCCATGAGTACCAGGGGAAGTTTTGCATCCCAGTCCTTTTGGTTGGCAGACACGTATTTCCTCAGCATGCTGACCACAGTCCGATTGGTTCGCTCCACTTGGCCTGAGGATCTGGGGTGGTGGCTGATGTGTAGTTGAGCCTGTACACCCAAGAGCTTCCAAGTCTGCTGCATGATCTCAGCTGTAAAGTGTGTGCCCCTGTCGGAGTTGACCCTTAGTGGCAGTCCGAATCTGGAGAAGATATGGTTCATCAGTAGGTATGCCGTGGTCTGGGCAGTGTCATTGGGTGCTGGAAGACACTCTACCCACTTGGTGAATTGGCATACTACTGTGAGGAAGTACTTGTTGCCCCTTGTTGACCTGGGCAGAGGTCCCACCAAGTCTATTTGGAAGTCTGACCATGGGAACGTGACTCCTCTGCGTTGCAGTGGGGCTCTGTGGTTTGGGTTTGCTGGTTCGAATTGGCAGCAAACCAGGCACCCTCTGACGTACTCTGCCACGTCTTGCTGCATACCGGGCCAGTATGCCACTTGCTTCAGTGTGTCGTAAGTGGCTCTGGTGCCGTGATGTCCAGCACATGGTGCGTCGTGGGCATACATTAACATGACCCCCCTTTGGCCCTGTGGCACCACGAGCCTTGGCGCTGTGAGGTCATCAGGGACATACCACAGAATGTTGTCCGTCACGCGCAGCATGTCTTTGATCTCATGCAGCCGTCTGAGGGAGGGGGCAGCCGTGAGGTCAGACGATGTGATCGGGTGGTTGGAGGGGTCAGAGAGGTGGTGTAGCATAGCTTGGATGGAGGTGTCTGAGGCTTGAAGATCAGCTATGTCATTGTTAGAGATTTGTGGTGCCAGCGAAAGTGGCTGCGAGGCTTGTGGTGTTGCAGGAAGGGTTCGCTTGCTGCGGGTTATTGCTGCCACATTCAAGATGGGTGGCTGAGCTGGAGGTCTCCATGTAGTGCGCCCATTTTGGCAAGGGCATCAGTTTGGTCATTCAGGTCTTTATCCAGGCCTGGTTGTTTTGAGTGTCCTTTCACCTTTTTCCAATAGATGATCATGTCATGTGTTTTTGTGATGTCCTCACACGCTTGGAACAGGTGTTGGTGTTTGACCGGCTTGTTGTTTGCCGTCTTGAACCCGTTTTGTTTCCAGCCCGAAAGATGGCATGTGAAACTGAGTCTTGCATAGTTAGAGTCTGTGCAGATGAGGAGTTCTCTGATGTTATGGGCTGCAGCGATCTGGAGGGTTATCAGGATGGCTGCTACCTCAGCATGTTGTGATGACTGAGGGCCCAGCTGGAAATGTTGCGGTGGACAGGGGTGGTTGTTTAGCCATAGCACGCCTGCGCCGGCTTTTAAGGTGCCTTCGTGGTTGTAGGAGCACCCGTCGACATAGGCAGTAGGCATCCCTTGGCACACCTTCTCCTCAAAGTATCTGTGACAGGTCGGTTGTTGTTGCTGGGGTCCCTCTGCGTCCAGTGTTGCAGCAGGTGTGTCATCAGAGCAGTTTTGACATGCAGCCAAGCCGTTGCCCAGCGCAGACTTGTGATTCTGGGCGTATCGTGCCTCAACGTTGCGCCCTTGGAGGGCCATCAACCACATGGCTATGCGTGAATTGGTGACCACGCCATCTCGGATGCGTTGGCTGTTGAGAAACATTACCGGCTGGTGGCAAGTTTCTATGATGACCTTTTGTGCTCCGATGTAGTTGGAGAAGCGTTGTATGGCCCATACAGTGCAAAGCAGCGCCTTTTCACAGTCCGAGTATTTAGTTTCCGGTGGAAGGAGAGTCTTGCTGGCATATGCAACCACTCTTTTGTCCTGGTCGTGCTTTTGGTAAAGACCCGCACTGAGACAGTGGTTGGAGAATCCAGCTTCCAAATAGAACTCTTTTTGTGGATCAGGGTAAGCCAGGCATGGAGCTGTGCACAAATGACCTTTAAGTTCTTTCATAGCGTTCGCTTGAGCCTCTGTCCAGGTGAATGGGCAGTCCTTTTTGAGAAGCGTAGTTAATGGTCATGCAATGTCTGCGTAGTTCTCGATGAACTGTCGTGAGTAGTTGCACACGCCCAGAAAACTCCGCAGCTCTGTGACATTAGTGGGAGGCTTGATGTTCTGGATGGCCTGGATGCGGCTGGTCTGAGGTTCAATGCCCCGTGATCCGATGAGTAGGCCCACATAGTTGACTTTGGTTCGGCACCACTGTCCTTTGTGGAGGGCGATCTTGGCACCGGCAGTGGTTAGTTGGTCCAGTACATAGTCTATTTCTCTCAGGTGATCAGTTACCGTTGTGCTTTTCATGAGAACATCGTCTACGTAGATGAGGTTGCCTCTCATTCTGGCGTCCGGGCATGCTTTGTTCAAGAAGATGTTGAACTCCGCTGGTGAGTTGGCGTAGCCGAATGGGCACCTTGTGAACGTGTACTGTCGGTTGCCGAAGGTAAAGGCCAGCTTGTGTTGGTCGTCTGGATGTACAGGTATAGTCCAGAATCCTGAGGCCACGTCAAGCGTAGAGAAAATGGTGGCTCCCTGTATTCTAGGTATTTCCTGCTCCAGCTGGGTCATGGGCCATCGTGACAGTGGCACCTGCTGGTTCAGCTTCCTGTAGTCAATGGTGGGTCGCCACTTCCCGTTTGGCTTAAGGACGGGCCAGATGGGAGCAGAATAGGTGCTGTTGCATGGGCGGATGACACCTTTCTCAAGCATGGAGTCGATAATCTCCTGCACGGGTTCGTGTGAGGCGATTGGAATCTTGTACTGCTTGACGAAAGTGGGAGGAGCATTTGGGTGCGTCGGGATGCGCACCGTGTGGAGGCCCGTGAGGCCACAGTCCAGAGAGTCTTTTGCGAATGACGCTTTAAACTTGTACAAGACCTGTCTGAGTTTTTGACGGTCTGTATCGTTTTGTATGGCGTCTGCATCCCTCAGGATTTGCTGGACTTGTGTCTCGAATTCAGGATAGGGCTCCTCTGTGCTAGTGTCTCTTGTCTTGTTAGCAGCCAGAGGGGCAGTATTCTCATCAGTCTCATAGGTCGGCTGGTTGGAGACTGTGTAGACTGCAAGGTATTGGTCCTTTGTTAGCTCCGTTCTGCATGCTACTCCTGTGGTTATTGGCATGACTGAAGTAATGGAGGCAAGCTTAAAGGGGGCTGTCAATACTGTGTCATCCGAGCTCCCTTCTGGGACCATAGGAGCTGGAATTGGTCCAATGATTGGTAAACTCAGTTCAAAGTCATGAAAGTCTGTGCTCACTAGCCACCCCAGGCGGTAGGCTTTGGGAATTGTAATGTCCATTGCTGTGCAGTTGTTGAACAGGATGTAAACTGCACGGGATGACACTTCAGTGAGGGGTGTGGCTTCCAAAGTAAGTCCCAGTTCCGAGCATTCAGGTGAAGGCTGGAAGAAGCCCAGCGTGTGATTTAGTGTTTGACCCCATCGTAGGTTGAGCCGAACAGTGACCCCTTTGGTGTAAGCTGGGACTACGGTATCCTGTTCACTGACCAGGGTTCAGACTTCTGGAATGGTCTGCCCTGACATGAGGTTCTCGTGGTTGACAGGAACAACAGGGGGCTGTGAGATCATTGGGGCCCACACCACCTCATTTATAAAGTCCACATGAGCCCTAAGACGAATCAGGATGTCTGCTCCGAGGTAAACATCATGTGGTGGGTCTGGTAAGACCAGAAAGTAATGGGTGATGCGCCGATTATTCCATTTCACGTTCAATGCACAGATCCCCTTTGCAGTTGTCATTGTTGACAGACAGGGGTTCCAGGGAAAACGGGTGCGTTTGTTGACAAATGGAAGGTCGGGTATGCCTTTAAGGAGGGTGTTAAACAGCGTGAGGCTGATGGCTGAGTTGTCTGCCCATAATGCCAATACAATGTCTGTGGTTTTCACATCATTTAGTTGCAGGTCGGTCATGACCTTGGGGCAAAAGGGCTCGGAGTCTTTGTTGAGTCCAAGAGTGCAGAGTAGTGGACTTGAACTTTGTTCTGGTGCTAACCTCGTGTTCCCGCGGTTGCCCGTGGGATTTCCCGTGACTTCCGTGACCTCTGTGACCGTGGGATTTCCCGTGACCTCTGTTACCTGAGGATTTCCCGTGGCCTCTGTGGCATGGCAGTCTGGCTCAGGTGACCTGTGTGACTGGAGAGGCAGAGGTTCTCGAACTTGGGCCCAGATTTTTGACTCCCTGAAGTCCAATAAGGGCTCAAAGCGGTCTAGGAGATCTTTTCCCACGAGAAGGGGATAAGTGTCCATTGGTGAGATGTACACGGGGTGCACCAGGCTCATAGGACCGATGGTTAGGTGAATAGGTGCTATCTGCTCAAGCTGTACCTCATTTTGGCTGTATGATTGTACATTCAGCTCGCACCTTTGTGATGTTACAGTCCGATTTTGTCTTTTAGTTTCAACTCTGAGTCTGTCAAAGAGTTTGGATGACATCAGAGTGAGGTCTGCTCCCGTATCCACCAGGGCTTCCAGTTCAACTGCATGTTCCAGCGTAATAGCTAGGTAGAGTTTCCGGGCCACTCCCTTTTCAATCAGATTTCCCAGGAGCTTTGGCACTGGGGCTTGTGTAGTGACTGATAGGCAGTTGGGGCTGGTGTCAGGTGATGCGTTGGAGAGGCAGACAACTAAAACAGCACTCTCTGGTACCTTGGAGTCTTTTTCGGCAGTGTGAAGCAGTGGGTCAGTTTGCTCTGGGTGCGCAGCTGTCAGCGGGGGTGAGTGGATTACGTTGTCACTTGGTGAGGTCTCAGTTTCTTCTGTTTCTCGTGGCTGATCAGCAGGAGTCTGTGTTGTTGGCTCAGTCGGAGGCCCTCTAGAGAGGTTGGTTTCAGGCCTGGCTCTTAGTCATAAGGGGTCTGGCTTGTCTCTGTCATTATATTTGCGAGCTTTATTCCGGATGATCTCCTTCAGCATTCTCAGGATCTCTGCAGACTCAGACGTAGCCATGTCGTCCTGTTTTAGTGAAGGTTCGGACTTAGGCTTGTCTGGGTTAGGTTCTCGGGCCGATGAGGGTCGGCTGTTTCTAAGCCATCGGCGGGGTTCCCATGTGACTCCGCCCTTTGGGTGGTTAGCTGGACGTGGCTGGTCCCGGAATTTTTCAGGGCGCCCAGTCTGGAGTTTGGGACGCGCACCACCTCGGTTGTAGTGCTCTCTGCTGGAAAAGGGTCAGTTACTGTAGTGTGTTTGTGCACCCTCTAGGGCCAGTTCTGAGCAGTGATTGGAGACAGGGTAAATAGTTGGGTTTTTCACAGGTTTTTCGGAGGCGGCCTTCTGCTTAGTGTAGGCCTTGTGGGCCAGGTCCCGCAGCTGTTGAGTGGACATGCTGCGCGGGCAGGCTAGTACTCCTAGGTGATGGTTCACTGTAGGATGCAGATTTCGGAGGAACAGAGTCCTGAAGTTGACATCTTCCTCCATTCCTGGCTCGTTCCGTGCCCCGAAGTAGGCCCGTCGGAGTCTGTGGTAATAGGCCTGTGGGGTTTCGAGCCGGCTCTGTTTTAAGTCCATAGCTGCAATAATCCCTTGATCTGATTCAGGGTCAGAGTACTCCTTAATCAGCGCCCGTCGTAGTTCTTGGTAATCCGATCTGACAGTCTCTGGTTGTCGATCTAAGAAGCTCCGCACATCGCGACTGGACGTAATCCTGATCAAGTATAATCTGTCCCACATGGTCACATTGTTTAAAGTCTGTAAAAGAAAGTCTATGTCTTGTAGATAGGCATGAATGTCATGGTCTCCCGCCAGGTTTGGAGTGAACGTAGGAACGTTCCTGGCCAGCTTGTCCAGTTCTTTGTGAGCTATGCCTTGACTGGGGGCAAGAATGCTCTGGAAAGGCTTCCACCCCCTTGTGGCTGACGGGGGTTCTTGATGGTCGCTTGGTGACTTCTTGAGCAGTGGGCTTTCACTCCCCTTTCGAGCTAGGAGCTCGTGGCCGGGAGGCCTCGGCTCACTGGTCGTGGGAAACTCCGTGGTGAGTGTTTCCCTTATCTGGTCATTCTGGAACGAGTAGGAATATTTTAATTCTCGGCGAACAGTGTCAAGTTCATCTTTGAGAGAGTCTTTTTCGTGTACTAAGGTCTCGATTTCAGTTCAGGCCCTCAGCAGGTGGTTCTCGCATGCCTTGAGCTTAGCGTTCCTTTCTTCCAGTTCTCTCCCTGCTTTGGTCAGGAGAGTGTCACCTTGTTGGATTTTGTTTTTCAGTTCATCCCTGTTTTTTTTCTCCAGCTTCTCCTTTCGCTCTGTTTCTGCTTGAAGGTCTTGCAGGGCTTTTTGGAGTTTCTCCACTTCCTCTTGTAGCTCGGAATCCGTGCTGTGCTGGTCCGTGGTCTCGGGTGATGGCTGAGCCAGGCTGGTTTGAACGAGGGCCTGGCTGGCCCGGGCCTCTTCGACTTGAAACTGGAGTGTCGTTACAGTTTGCTCCAGGTCACTGTTGCTCTTCTCGCTGCGCCATGCCTGGATGAGGAGGTTGTGAGCGAGGCTTCCGACGATCTTGGCCCAGTCCTTGTAGCTGTAGTTCTGGGTGGGATCATGCGCCATCAGCTTGTCTACTTCCTCGTCCAGCTGCTCTCTGCTTAAGCGCTGCCGGTCGGTAGCTGCTTTGGGCAGGAACGTAGTCGTCATGGTAGTCAGCCAGGTCTCAAGGTTGTACCAATGGGCAGTGGGGCTGCTTGCTCGGGACATGGCAACTGTTGACGAGAGAAGAACAACACAGACGCCAATGCAAGTCTACGCAAATTAGCTAGTCGCAATCGTACTTAATTAGGTACGCGGTGAGTCTCAATTTGGCTAACTGGTACAGCCAGTTAGTGGTATGTAGGCCGGACACTTATTGTCTTTGGCCGTAGGTGGCCAGGAAGGGCCAAATGGTCTGGGTATGCACCAGATCTGAATTAGAAGATTTGGACAGGCGGTAGCCTAGTGGGTCATCTAATGACACTGGCTGCCTGGGTCATACAATCTAGGGTTTTAGCTTTTCCTTGCTGGTTCCCGTAGGCTTATGCCTTTAGGTGAGCTTGAAGAGACAAGTCATAACCAAACAACAGCTAAGTAGAACAAATAAAATTGAACTAATTAATGAAAGCAAAGAGAAGGGGGTAAGGAGAAAGCCTTCTCTATCTATGGAAGTCCTATGAATAGGCAGATGCCAATGGCTACCACAACAGTTAGAATTCAAATCTTACTTTGGCTTGGTTTTAGTTCACGCTAAGGGAGCATGCACAGTAAGGAATTCTTTAAGTGGAAGAGTGTTATCAATTGGGAGAGACGAGAAAGGGAGTCAAAATATAAATAAAATGACAAAGTGAAAGAAGAGAGGGGAGAAGCGAAAAGAAGAAAAAAAAAAATTGAAAAATGAGTGAATAAAAATAAACAATAAACAAAAATTAAAAATAATAATGCGAAAAAGAAGGGAAAAAAAAAAAGTAATTAAAATGAAACTAATAGCGCCAATAAAGAAAAATAAAGTGGTGAGAGAAATAAATTGTAAACCAGCCAATAAATCAAAAGAGTAATAAAACAAACAAGCCGAAAAGAAAGAGAAAAGAAAAAAAAAAAAATATTGAGAACACTAATCCTGCTAGAGTAGGATAGCTAGAAAGGACCGAGAGGCTGAGACAAGGAACAGTGAATGCAGAAATGAGAATAGCATAGACCTAACAGAGAAGGTCCACAAGGTGGCGGCGGTGAGCCACCCAATAGTGAGTAAAAAGGGGGTGTTGGTTTTACCGCAGTTAGCCCTCAAGCTGGCGGCCCTCTGGTGTTCAGTCAGAGGTACTGCAACCTACCCTAACTCAGACGTGAAATGAAATCAGCGCGCGTTTCCTAGGGGACGGCTTTAATGGCGATTTCATGTGTTATCACGAGAATGGAGAAATTTTGAGATCTCAGGGATCCTTTGTGCTGTTCATGCACAAGAAATGTGGGCAGGATTTCTTCGCTGCCATGCACATAAAATCACAGCGGGGTTTCTTCGCCGTTGTTTGAATTTACACTTGATCAGAGTGTCGGGCTCTTCATTTATATATCAATCACCGTTTGAGGCTGATTTCTACATGCAGTGCGTCTTACGGTTAGCTACGCCGGTTTAGCTCTGCCAGAAGAGACTTATTGCCTGTCGAATTAACATTGGTTCAACGCAATGCATCGAGTCTAGCAATATAATAAGGCCTTCTAGAAAGATAAGAGGAACATCGCTCAAATCAATCTTTACTGCGCTGGAAGAAGGTTTCTTCGTTCTTACCAGGCGATTACACAATTAAAAATGTGCTGTGTTGCGATTTCATCGTCTTCAGACACAAGTTTAATGTTATGAACTGCAGTTTTAACTTTAAGCACTTAACCGCGGCTAAATTTGTCAGACAAATATATAGCGCTGTTAACGTGCTGAACTGAAAATCAGCTTAGAGCCTTTCAGTTATCAGCGGAGTGAGCTCGGGACGCTCACTCGCTGAGCGCGTGCAATACGGATTTAAGAATGGAACGAACAAAGTCGCGCCGGATTCGAAGCGCATTCACTCATGAACCAAGGTTTTTAAAACGTGCCCGCATCTCCACCATAATATGTAGCGAATCTAGCTCAAATGGGTGAAATATATCTATAGCTCTAATCGAAGCGTGTTCTGATTAAGTATGGATATAAATCGACCATGAAAGGGAATGTTATATTAATTACTGTAACCTAGCTTTAGAATTAAATGCGAAGCAGCTTGATCTGTTTGTCCACCAAACTTACCAGGGCAGTCTTCGTATTACTCTAAAGGAATAAATTATCCTTCTGGCCACGAAGCATAGTTTATTCTACGTTAACAGAAATCCAGCGCATAGCGAGGAGCAACGTTAAAAGTGAACCTTGTCATAAGTAAAAACAGACGATGCAGCGTGATAACCATGGATTTTAATAACTACGTAAAAACTACCGATATACACAACTAGGTACAAACAAATAATACATATATATACAGGGTAAGTGAAAGGAACAGAAGGAAAAGTAATGGAAGTAACAATGGCAGAACACAGTTTAACCTCGAGAATCAGCAAAGGAATTCGAATTCAACTTTTTCAACAAAAGTGGCTCTGACTTAAAGGACACCTCTATGGGTCAATTGGAATTATACTTGCGTTAATTTTATGCAGTTCGCGAGGGTCCTTGATTTGCAGATTGAGCGAGGAATTTGCTGGTTCTTCGGCGTCGGTAGAGTAGGGGTGAAACGGAGTTGAGTCTCGCCCGAGGATGAAGAATATGGTGATTGCCACGTGGTTTCACGAGACAAAGGAGAGTCCGGAGGAATGCCGGAAACGGAAGGCGGCAAGGTGAGAAGTAGGAAGAGGGTGAGAAAAAGCGAAGGAGCGAGCCAGCGGGGGATGCGTGTCGCGGTCTTTTATGGACAATGCCAATGTACACGCCTCTCTGAGCTGCTGGCGAATCCAGAGAGAGATGAGAAAGTTCTGGGGGAAAACTTCCTTGGTCTGTCCCAGAACGGGTCGCATGTCAGGGCGGGGTTTGTGTTAAGTTTGGATCAATATGGTATTTGATAAAACATGGAAAAGTATAGAATGATACATCCTATCGTCCTGTAGTATGCATCATTAATTGGCATATTATGAGACAATGATTTTGGTACCAAACTTCAAGGAGATTATGATATCTGGGACAGTGTAGGATCATTAGACATAGTTACAGACAACTTAAAAATTAGCTTTTCGCTCAAACTATATAAAATTGCTACAACTAGGTTATCTAGACACACAACACATGCATACACGAATACATCATAACTATCTAGGGATATGATTACAGGTTACATTCAAGAGACATGTTCACTGTGTGTGTGCGTGAGTGTGTGCATGTCCAGAAGAGGGGGCTGGCGTTCTTCTAAAGTTACAACGGTCCTTTGGTCACCTCAGGGTGACCTTCTAGGGAGGAGGTTCTTTGCTAGACCGGTTGGCTCCGATGTTAATCTCTGAGGTCGTAAACTGAGATTAAATCGAAGATTTACGGGCCCTGGGGTCGGGAAATGGTGGATCCTTGTTGACGAACTAATCCTGAATTTTCCCAGACGTTCAGTCATCAAAGGTTTCTTTTATTGCGGGAGTAGGTCCTGTGTGGGTTCCCAAAGAGTCTCCTGAATTCCAGAGTTGCATCTGGTCAAAGAAGGCCTCTCGGGTTATTCTGGGTCACTTAAAGGAATGAAACTTTATATGTTTCACTTGGGTTAATTTAGAAATCAGTTTGGGCACCCCGATACGTTACACATCTTTTTCTCCATGTTTTAGCCTTCAGTCCACACTGAGACAGTGTTTCTGTCCAGTGAAAATGGAGCTTTAGTGGATAAATTTGAAAATGCCATTTTCATGTTGTAGTGTGAAAAGAGAAAACAGAGATATTCAAAAATGATTACCTATTTTCATTCATGTGATGCAGTCATGTGACCCAATTAACTCAAAATAAACAAGATGGTGGACAATGTTGTACTGCAGTTGCTGTGCCGGCTATCCAGTTTGATAGGTTTGTTAAAGATTAATGTCACTGTGTACAATCTTCAGATTGCATTTGTAAATAAACGCCCGATTGAAATGACACAGGCCAACGCTTTTTTTGTTTTTACTCATGCGTAGTATAGGAATGTAAGCGCTTTCAAACGTTTCAGTGTGGACGAGCAATTTTTGGAAAATGTTTGAGTGTCAGTGTAGACAGAGATTAATGTGGACATAGCCTTAATTTCTATAACTGTACTGCCCTGACAAGTATTGCTGGCTGCAAAGTTAATCTGAAAGTACATATATGTTAATTTCATTGTTTGAATGAGCTATTTTTTCTATAGTAATAGCTAACTCAAAGGAACTTGTTTGGTGGACATGACACATCATTCTATAATAAATAACAATAAATAAATAATTAACAGCAACAACAATTAATTGATTAATTTAAAAGGTTTTTAGTCAAACAACTATAGAAACATGTAATGACTAAGTTCCTGTGGTCAAGATTCCAGTAAGGAGAACATTCCAGTGCCAACAGCATTTGTAAATGTAATGTTGTTGACCAGTCTAGTAAGTAAAGTTTTCAAGACAGTATGGAAATAAGGGAGAGATGAATGTTAATATGGAATTGACTCTTTTTGGCTTCTATAGTGGAAGTGATAGCAGGGACTAACTGGTTTTAAGGATGATCCACAACATTAAATGTTGCAAAGGTGCAATCATTGGTTGGTTGCTTTAGTGTAAGAGAAATAAACCTGCAACATACAGTTGTAGGAATTTAATCAACGGTACCTCTGCCTCATGTCAAGTCCACATTGCACCACCAAGTCTGTTTTCCAACAACTTCACACCATGGTGTAGTTTAGTCCTTACATAACTCATTATGATCAGTGTCTTGGAATATGGTAGGTGTTGTATAACAAGACCACTGCCCTTGATCTTACACATTCATTTTATTGTATATTCTGGTCCACTAATTTGCTTGGACAGGCAGTGTTTCAAGAGTGCTGATATTTAGTATAAAAGCGCTGGTACATTTTGATCACTTGTCTGTGGTCTCTACATAAAATTCCAATTCTTGCAACAGTTCATTACATTGAAACCATTACTACGCTTACTACAGGCTGTCAGTCAGTCTCTGCACTGCATGGTAACATGCAATGCTCTATCCAGGTGTCACTTCACTGGGAACTATTTTAGTTCACAGAGCAAAAATAAACAAAATATTTGGTCATATTGTGTCTGAAATGTCAGTTTCTCAATATTTTTTTTAAAGAACTGTTGTATAAAATCAGTATCACACTTGCAATTGTGCTATTATACTAAATATCAACACGGCCGTAATTGCTTGCGGTAATCCTACAACTGAATCACAGTCATGCTGATATTCAATACAACAGCACTCTAGATCATGTGATATTGCTTAATTATTACATCACTTCTCACCGCTGAAACCGTGAAACTTTAACCCCCATGATCCTCAACTAAGCCAAGAAATACAAACCATGTTTTCACAAATTTTCACAAATGTTTTTACTATGCTATCCTGGGTTTGTTCCCGAAATGTGTGTGCCTATTCTGTATTTTGCCCTTAATTAGTTTGTCTAAATTATACCCTGATCTTTATTTTCTCATTAGAAAAGTTATGCTTTTTTTTCTTCATTGTGTTTCATGTTGTGTTTTCCTGTTTCCACGTAAGTCTGTCTTCATAATTCATGCCTGTTTTCAATTTATGGATTATCTCATTTTATTGTTGCCTACCTCTGCTTTGACCAAAGCTATAGACTACGATTTTGATTTGTTGAGCATCTACTGCAACTTCTAATCAGGCACACCTGTTTCCAATCACATACACTCTTTAAATAACACAGACTCACAGATCTTCGAGAAGTCTTGCTCCTGCTTTTTGACAGTGGTCTTAGTAAGCCTTGCTGTATTGTGTGTTACTTTCCAAGTATGACTTTGTTTACAATACATAATTTTTTGACTATTGCTTTGCCCTTGAGCTGGCCTGTGATTTACTAAATTAACCTGCACTTGTATCAACCTGCCAATGATTGATACATAGATGCAGCAGGTTACTATGAGTTAATCTAGGTAGTTACTTTAGGTACTTTAGGACACACCAGACTCTCAGTGACCAAGCCTGAGCAGTAAAAAGAGAAGGAGGTCTGGGCTCATACTGTGGAGAATACAGTATCTCTCACTGGTCCTGCAACATTTTCTTTTAGCTCTAACTGACATGTTAACCATGAGGAACTTCATTGACCAGAGGCTAGCAAAGAATCTCATGCTTGGGACAAAGTTTGATAAATACACCATACATGTCCACGCCCTGGATGGACAACAAGGAGGAAATTTCCATTCATAACCACCTCTTCGCCTAAATATCCCATTATACTTGGTCTTCCATGACTTGAAACCCAGAACCTTTGAATCTCCTGGTTAGAAAGTGAAATCATAACCTGGCCATCTCAGTACTATGTCTCATGCCTCCAACAACTCACTATCACCATAATGTCAACCTCCATTGAAAGCCCCGACAGTAAAACAAAAACTAGATACGCCCTTTTGCTAATCTGAGTTCCATGAAGTGTTCAGCAAAGTCATGCACTCTACCACCACATCACCCATACAACTGCACAAACAAACTCCTCTCTGATTCTGCCCCTCTTCATGACTGAGTATATCTATTATTAGTTGCTGAGAATAAGGCTATGGAGGAATGCCTGCCAAGTCACCCACTTCAGCAGGCTTCTTCTTCATGCAAAAGAAGTGGACTCTAAAGTAAAGTAAATAATCATAAATACCAAGATCCCTTACGCCTGGAACCATCTGCCCTAGAACAAATTAATTTAGCCACTCTCTCTACCAAACTCAGCCTTAGAAGTGCACATAATGTAATCCACATTCAGGAGGGGGCTGAATGGAAAACAACCACCAAGCACTATGAATACCTGTTATGTCATATGGACTGATCAACTTACTAATAATGCTCACAATAACCTGATTCACTTGGGTTCTCTTGAGGAACATATGTAGCATGTTAAAATGGTCTTGCAGAGACTCCTTGATAAGCTATAGTTATTTGAAAAAAAAAAGGAGAAAAGTGTGAGCTCCTTCACTTATAATTCAATAGTTTTTTTTTATTATTTGTATAACACTTTTAACAATGGACATTGTCACAAAACAGCTTTACAGAAGGATATCAGAAGGATTCTGGATATAATTTTTTAATTGATAAATTTATCTCTAATGAGCAAGCCAGAGGCAGTGGCAAGGAAGAAAAACCCTGGGACGATATGAGGATGAAACCTAGAGAGGAACCAGACTTAAAAGGGAACCCATCCTCATCTGGGTGACACCAGATAGTACGATTATAAATAATTCCCTTCTATAACTGTGTGCTATATAGTCAAAATATGCTATTGTGTAAGAAACTCATTATAGTTTTCACATGAAATCTATTTTGGTGAAGTTATCAACTGTTCACTGATGGAGATTTGAGTGCAAAACTGTTCGTGGCAATGGTAGTCCTGAAACCATCATAGCAATTTCAGTCCTAAGCCACTGTAGCAAATCTGTTTGTATCAATCGCAGTTCAAAGCCATCTTCATGGTTTCTAAGTGGTACCATCCTCAGTAATCTCATGTATCTTTAGGCGGTCCATAAGGTGTCATACTTAGTAGCAGTGAGTGGTTTCCAAGTGATGCAGGTCCAGAGAGCAGAAGGGGACAGGATCACTGGTATCTCAGGAGTAGCATGTGTAGCTTGAGAGAGAGAGAGGGAGAGAGAGAGAGACAGAGAGAGAGAGAGGGGGAGAGGGAGAGTATTAGGTATGCTCATTGTCAAGTAATGGTTAAGGACAATGTACATTGTGTGCAGAGTGCAAGCAAGGACTATAGGACCTGGATCTCCAGACTGCATACCCGTGTACTTTATTATGCTTACTAACTCTGAAACCTGACAAGGATGAACAAGGATCAGAGCATATTCAATTAACATTTCAGATTCTATTAAAGGTTTTCTCTTGTGGGCCTAATTGTTTCTGTTTGTTAGAGCATGCATACAAGCTGGCATACATATTTTGGAAGCTCATTAGCCAAACATAAAGTCAAAGCACGACCTCCTGAAATGGGCTGGGTGGCACGTTTGTGATCACACAGAATTAAGAAGAAAAAACATCAAAAGATCAGGCTTCCTACTGGCTGTCCATCTGATTCATTTGAAGCAGTATGTGTTCAGAATACTGGTTGCACCTTACAAAAACTAAGAACAAAGAAAAGAATAAAGCGGGAGGCAGAGAATAGCAATGCCACAAATCAAATCCTTATCCACCCTAGTTTGAAGGCTAACAGCAGACTTAAATAGAGCTTGGGACAGCCACATGTGTTGGTATCAAACAGAGCAAAAGAAATCAATGTGAACATCCATCCATTCATTTTCTGTACTGCTGTACGTGCTAACCACTAAGCCACAATGAAGAAGAAGAAGAAGAAAAAAAAACTGCAGGGAGAATGACAACAATTTAGTACAGTACTTAGTAGTTAACAGGTAAGTATGGTGGAATTAAAAGTGATTTCTTTTACAGTGGCTCACATAAATATTTACCCTTCAATTTTTCCACAATTTGTAGAGTTACAACCTGGAACTGAAATGGACTTCATTCAGATTATATACCATGGATCTACACAAAATATTCCATAATATTGAGGATTGTGTGGAGGGGACCAATATACTGTGCAAAATTATTTGCAAATAAAAATCCTTAAATTGGTGACTGCATAAGTATTCACCCCTGTTGCTGCTAAATTAGATCTGGTGCAACCAGTTACCAGAGTTTATTAGAGAACAGCATCAGGAAGAGCAAGAGCAAAACTATCAAGCTATCAAAACAAGTCTGGGACATAGTTCTATTAAAGTATGAACCAGGGTTTTGGTTTATAAAAAAAATAACCCAAACTATGAACATGCTACAGCGCACCATTTAATCCACTATTCAAAAATTTAAAGAATATGGCACACTGTGTTATCCAAACAAAGTCATTGACTGGGAAAGGAGGGCAAATAATCAAATAGTCATCTGAACAAGTTATCACTTATACAGCAACAGCTTATTGTTTTATTAGAAAAAAGAAAAGTGACACCAAGGTTGCACATGGCAGCTGTGTGTCACTGCAACACAACCCCCCCTCCCCCACCCCCACCACCCCCACCCCAGGAGTGCCCTATTCACACTTTATTAAAGCAAGCTGGGAAGAAAACTGGTAGATTACATTGCATGTTTGTCTTCCTAAGCACTTTGCACTGTAACAGTATGGACGAAGTGTGTTTTTGCATTCCATCTGAGAGAACTAATACTTTCACACAGGAAACATTGGCATGGAGACCTGCTAATGTTTAACGGAAAGGTTAAAAAGAAACAAAGGTAGACTTTGTCAGTGGGCTGATGGAACGTTTTCTTATAATGTCTAAAATGAGCTAAAATAAACCAGACGCAAGTGACAGTGTCTCAAGGATGTATTTACAAGACCATGTTTTTCAGTGTCTTTTTAGTTAACAACACTCATGACCTTGAGGAACCTGATCAAGTTGTATCATCTGAACTGGCATTATGTGTCCATATTGCTTCATTTGTCCACAGACAAGACATTTTTTGTCCATAATAGATTCACCTGGATAGTTTCAAACCAAGGTGGCACTAAATTGGCCAACTTTGTTTCAGTCCATGAACTGCAGGACAAATTCTCCCCAAAGAGAAAAGGCAAAGCTGGTGTTATTACAGGAAATGTGATAATTGTCACATGGACAAAGGACCCCCTGGAGGTCCCAAGCGACATCACTAATTGGTCTTAGGACCCTGCTCTGACACGCTACAACACACACCTCACAGTTTTATGTCATCCAGGACACACCAGAGACAACCTAGGTCACTTGAGGATGTGGAAAAACAGAACAGACAAGAAGATGCTGCCTGCAAATCTCAGAGGTGCAAAGGGTGTTTAGTCTTATTTTTGCTGTTCCCTCTTTATCATGAAGAGGATTGTAAAGCTAACTTAATTTTTCATTGTAATTTTATTGAATAGTCCAATTCATTCCTGGGTTACAAAACAAGAATCAGATAGGCTACCATTAATTACTACAAAAGAAAAGTCTACACGCTCACTTAAAGAGTGGTATAAAAGGAAGGTGATAGACGAAAAGTCCACCCCGAAACACATTAAATATTATGTTATATGACATTATATGATAACACATTAAATATTATGTTATATAATGTGCTTACTGATTCTGGTGCTAATTTGTCAGTTGATTGCTGTATTTTTTTGTTCCTGTTAGTGCTGATTTCACAGGAAGTCATTGCTTGTGCAATTACAAAGTCAGTGATATTAAACATAAGGTATAATAGTCAGATGTTGCTGTTAGCTCCTAAAAACAAAAGACCAAGAGCTTTTCTTCTCATGTAGAAGTAGGAAAAATAACAAACTTACAACTCCAAGGTCCAGAATGCAGTGCAGCTACTGTATATGATGCAGTTGCACTGAATTACAACAGAGACTAGTTAGCAGTCTAGAAGATGGAACCCAATCTATTTGAGCAGACTGTACAGATGAGGAGGTGATAGAGCTGGACAGACTAAATGACCGCAATGGTAAATACCTGCCAGTACTGTACTGGAAATTAAATTAGGAAATTAACTGGAAATGTTTAGCAGAGGTCACAGTAGAATTCTCAGGGGCTGCAACATCTTCTGGTTGGAACGGGTAATGTCCTCGGCTGGTGTTATAATAACATTCGCTCCAAATACCTAAAAGAAATTTTGTCCAAATAGGGCTATGTGGCAACAGGGGCATGGTCGAGTGTCAGACGGCGAGGAGGCAGGTTGAACTGGCATGTAACACATGATTCTGTGTGTCATTATGGCTGGTCACCTGTGTGTCATTATGGCTGGTCTACTTTTGTGTGCTATGATTGTCCTTTCAGTGTCTGCCGTGAGCCTGAGTGAGAGTGGCAGAGCTGGCAAAGCCTGCAACACACACACCGACACATGCGCGGAGTGTGAACTTGAACACTGAACTTGAACAAGAAAAATGCCATGGGCGGGTGTCTACCCTTTTAAGTGTTTATTTAGGATTTTTTTTAGTGCTCTGGGGTAAAATAAAAGTGAACCAAGTGCTCCAGTTGTGCCAAAACCTGTGAAAGAGGACTCCACCATAGAAACCTCCCTAATCTGCAAAATCCCTCACTACCCTCCTTGACCAGTGCAATGAGCAGCAGATGCGCTTTGAAGCCCTTGGCCAGGCAGAGAGCTGACAGGTTCTCCAGATGCTGCTGCAGCCCACCACATGATGAGTAGATGATCCTGAGGCCTTCTTCAAGCTTTTACAGGAGGCAGCAACTGTGTGAGAATGGCCAGTTGATGAACAGGCATCATGGATATAGTTGGAGTATCAGAGCATCAAGAAGATGGTCCAGCAGTGAGTCAGCTGGACAGCAGAGGAGCACTGCTGACACTTTCGGTATTTGCAGTTTACCAAGAATGGCCGCTCCTTTACCCACATGCAGCAGCTGAAGGACTCCTGTTGGCTCTCAACCTGCTCCTGAGCAATGGCTTCAAAGTGCAGCAGCTGCTCTCTGTGCAGGTCAAGGAGGACTTGGTGTTGAGTTTGGTGGAGACTGACGTAGGACTTTATGATTTTGCAAAGTGGGGAATCTTCTGTGGTGACATCTGAGTCTACTTCCAGGGTTTCGGCACCACTGTAGCACCTAAAGTGTGTGCGTGGAGGAAGACTCTGGAGGCAGTTGGATTTTTAGCAAAGCTTTGGCTCACCTTTATTTTACCCCAGAGCACTTTTCAGCACACATTCAACTGTCACTACTAAAACCTAAAACTAAAGCGTTGTTTTCTGTTTTCTTATACAGTAAATTAGTCCATATTCTTTCATTAGGACAATATTAAATGATCATTTGCTAATTGACATTCATTTGGAGTGAAATTCTGCATTGACAGTTAATTCACACCCCCTGCAACACAATCATAAGCCATCTCACGGAGACTTGTGGTCCTCATGCCTCCCCCCTCTCTTTCTCTGATAAAGCTGTCTCCTGTGGACAGGCAGGCACAGATAGAGGAGATGGAGAGTGATAGGCTGGCTCTGTGCTGGTGCAGATGGTGAGGAATGACTTAGCAGGTGTGGGATATGAGAGTGAGTGCAGGGGATTATGGGAGATCTGCTCACAGCTGTCTGCCTCACCGGTGAAGCTTGGAGTCAGCTAACTCTTTTCTAGCAGTCCTTATCCTCCTGTCTTCTGTGTGCCATGTTCTCTAGGTTCTCCCTGGAAGTCAATCATATCCCATACTAACAGCAATAGGAGCTGCTGCCAGCATTACGTGAGACCTTCACTTTAAAAGGGGATAAAGTAAACAAATCACAGTGAACAAATACATCTCTCAGACCTTACTTTAAGAATATTTGTTTTCTGTCCTCAATTTAATAGCCATCTAAGAGTAGCCCATGTTTGTTTGGGCCAAAGTTATATTTATACTCATGATGAATATGTCCTGTGTCTGACCTTTGCAGCAGATTATGTACTTATGGTGAAGAGAAAGCTTACAGCAGCATTGTTCCTGCTACATACCCAAAAAAGAAGAGACAAGGGGGCTGAGAGGGAAAACATGCTACCTGATGAAGCTCAACTGATTCTGACAGCCAAAATAAACCGCTGTCATCCTGGGCCACAGATAGACAAAGTCTCTCAAGATATTGGGCAGGGGAACCACAAAGATAGTGCAAAACCCAATGCAAAAATTTGCCAGCCTTTTCTTTGCAACGAATTAAAAGAATTTAAAACGTTGAAATATATTCTCCACCAATTTATGTAACGAATTAAAAGATGTTTAACACGTTGAAATATATTCTCCACCAATTTAGGTAATGAATTAGCTCAAATGGAGTGAAATATATCTATATATCTAATCAAAGCGTGTTATGACCAGTTATAAATATACATCAGCCATGAAAGGGAATTAACATGTGTATACATATACATATAGATAATTAACTACAATGGATTATAATTAATTATGACTATACATGTGGTCTAGATCAGATTGTAGGATTAGCTGTAGTCTAAGTTTTAGAATTATAAACTCTAAAGAGGGAGGTTATCCTTCTGGCCAGGATGGATAATTCTCCATTTTGTTATTAAAATAGAACATGTAGCGAGGTCGCAGTGTTAAAGTGACTTAATTGCATGAGCAAACAGAGAAAATCAAGCGTGGTGATAATAGATTTTAATAAATGAATGAAACTACAGATACACACAACTAACTCTAAGCAAACAATACATATGTACATCTACAGGTGCATCTCAGTAAATTAGAATGTCGTGGAAAAGGTAATTTATTTCAGTAATTCAACTCAAATTGTGAAACTCGTGTATTAAATAAATTCAATGCACACAAACTGAAGTAGTTTAAGTGTTTGGTTCTTTTAATTGTGATGATTTTGGCTCACATTTAACAAAAACCCACCAATTCACTATCTCAACAAATTAGAATATGGTGACATGCCAATCAACTAATCAACTCAAAACATCTGCAAAGGTTTCCTGAGCCTTCAAAATGGTCTCTCAGTTTGGTTCACTAGGCTACACAATCATGGGGAAGACTGCTGATCTGACAGTTGTCTAGAAGACAATCATTTAAAGCATGTTAACAGAAAGTTGAGTGGAAGGAAGAAGTGTGGAAGAAAAAGATGCACAACCAACCGAGAGAACCTTATGAGCCTTATGAGGATTGTCAAGCAAAATCGATTCAAGAATTTGAGTGAACTTCACAAGGAATGGACTGAGGTTGGGGTCAAGGCATCAAGAGCCACCACACACAGATGTGTCAAGGAATTTGGCTACAGTTGCCGTATTCCTCTTGTTAAGCCACTACTGAACTGTCTTACCGTCTTACCTGGGCTAAGGAGAAGAAGAACTGGACTGTTGCCCTTTGGTCCAAAGTCCTCTTTTCAGATGAGAACAAGTTTTGTATTTCATTTGGAAACCAAGGTCCTAGAGTCTGGAGGAAGGGTGGAGAAGCTCATAGCCCAAGTTGCTTGAAGTCCAGTGTTAAGTTTCCACAGTCTGTGATGATTTGGGGTGCAATGTCATCTGCTGGTGTTGGTCCATTGTGTTTTTTGAAAACCAAAGTCACTGCACCCGTTTACCAAGAAATTTTGGAGCACTTCATGCTTCCTTCTGCTGACCAGCTTTTTGAAGATGCTGATTTCATTTTCCAGCAGGATTTGGCACCTGCCCACACTGCCAAAAGCACCAAAAGTTGGTTAAATGACCATGGTGTTGGTGTGCTTGACTGGCCAGAAAACTCACCAGACCTGAACCCCATAGAGAATCTATGGGGTATTGTCAAGAGGAAAATGAGAAACAAGAGACCAAAAAATGCAGATGAGCTGAAGGCCACTGTCAAAGAAACCTGGGCTTCCATACCACCTCAGCAGTGCCACAAACTGATCACCTCCATGCCACGCCGAATTGAGGCAGTAATTAAAGCAAAAGGAGCCCCTATCAAGTATTGAGTACATGTACAGTAAATGAACATGCTTTCCAGAAGGCCAACATTTCACTAAAAATGTTTTTTTTTTATTTGTCTTATGAAGTATTCTAATTTGTTGAGATAGTGAATTGGTGGGTTTTTGTTAAATGTGAGCCAAAATCATCACAATTAAAAGAACCAAAGACTTAAACTATGCCAGTCTGTGTGCATTGAATTTATTTAATACACGTTTTACAATTTGAGTTGAATTACTGAAATAAATGAACTTTTCCACGACATTCTAATTTATTGAGATGCACCTATATTGTGTTAGCTGTACATCATGCTGCAACCAGTTCTACCACATCCCAGTGGTGCCCTATTGGATTCAGATCTGGTGAGTGGGGAGGTCACTGAAGGATACTGCACTCATTGTAATACAGTGAGGGAAAAAAGTATTTGATTCCCTGCTGATTTTGTACATTGTACACTGACAAAGAAATGATCAGTTTATAATTTTAATGGTAGGTGTATTTTAACAGTGAGAGACAGAATAACAACAAAAATAATCCAGAAAAACGCATTTCAAAAAAGTTATAAATTGATTTGCATTTTAATGAGTGAAATAAGTATTTGATCCCCTATCAATCAGCAAGATTTCTGGCTCCCAGGTGTCTTTTACACAGGTAATGAGCTGAGATTAGGAGCTCTCTCTTAAAGGAAGTGTTGAGATGAGGCCTAGCCAGTCTCCAGTCCTTAATCCCATAGAAAATCTGTGGAGGGAGCTGAAGGTTCAAGTTGCCAAACGTCAGCCTTGAGACCTTAATGACTTGGAGAGGATTTGCAAAGTGGAGTGGGACAAAATCCCTCCTGAGATGTGTGCAAAGCTGGTGGCCAACTACAGGAAACGTCTGACCTCTGTGATTGCCAACAAGGCTTTTGCCACCAAGTACTAAGTCGAAGGGGTCAAATACTTATTTAACTAATTAAAATGCAAATCAATTTATAACTTTTTTGAAATGCGTTTTTCTGGATTTTTTTGTTGATATTCTGTCTCTCACTGTTAAAACACACTGTAACGTCTGAACATATCAAACTGATTTCTGAATCAGCCTGGATCTAGCAAAGAAGTTTCTCTGTGTCTTTGAGCCATGAATCCTTATCTAACCTCTTGTCCAGATACCCTCGGAATGCAGCAGAGGACACGACCCCCCCTCTTCAGACACACACACAAAACACAAAACACACCCGTGCACACACACAATGTAAGAATCTCTTTTGAATGTAACATGTAATTATATGTAATTATTCGATGTCCAAATAGTGTGATATTTGTTATCTTATTTGCATATATTGTGTGTTTATGTGACCTAACTATAATGATTTTAGATAGCTTAACTTAGGATATTATTTTAAATGTCTGTAACCATGTTTTACTTGTAATATTCTTTATAAGTCCAGCGAATTTGGTATGTGGTTAATCATCTCGAGATACCCTGATTGATTATGCATATCATATTGCAATGGGATACATTATTTCATGCTTTTTCTTAATTTCACACGTAGTACGGTTTAAATCGGCTCCTCCCTGGACATGCAAATTCGGGTCTGAGACCAGACAAAGAGAGTTCATCCCGCCAACAAATCCAGCTTCCTGATTGACCAATAGCCCAAAGAGGCGTATGCGTTGGTGTTGTCTTTAAAACAACACCACGCTTTGAAAACTCTCTTCTTCCTGCACACTTTCTCAACTCTTCACTTCAGCTTGACACTCTTCCGATTTCTCTCCCCCGGGGCCACATGCCCCGGGAAGAGGAAGCCAGGATATCTCTCTCCTGGACAAAAGATGCAACCGCCTCACGGCCCACGCCTTTTCAAATGGCACAACGAACCAGCGAACTCTACACGACCTTGCGCGAACCTTCAAACTGAAGCCATGCAAGTATAGTTAATGGATCTATATCTGCGTTTAAGATTGTACCCCTGTTTACAGGAGATTTAAGTTCATTGCTGGTTTTGAAAAAGGCTAATTAATTGTTGTTTTTGTCTGCCATTCCCTTTAATTTCATTACTTTCTCTCTATACCTTTTCTTTCCTTGTATATAGATGTACATATGTATGTTTTGCTTAGAGTTAGTCGTGTGTATCCATAGTTATATCTAATTATTAAAATCTATTATCCCCCGCTTGATTTGTCTCTGTTTGGTCACGTGATGAGTCAATTCTACGCTGCATAAGATCTCGGTTACCCGCTCTAATTTTAACAAAATTCTTTGGTTAATCCTTCCTGGCCAGAAGGATAAACTCCCTCTTTAGAGTTCATAATTCCAAACTAGACTACAGCTAATCCTAAAAGCTGATCTAGACCACATACATAGTCATAATTAATTATAATCCGTTGTAGTTAATTATCTATATGTATATGTGCACATACATGAATTCCCTTTCATGGCTGATGTATATTTATAACTGGTCACCACACGCGTTGATTATATATATTTCACGCCATTCGAGCTAATTCCTTATATAAATTGGAGAATACATTTAAACGTGCTAAACATCTTTTAATTTGTTACATAAATTGTAACTGGTGGAGAATATTTTTAAACGTTGCAGATTCATCCGAGTTACTACATATTCTGGTAGATAATGTGGGCATGCTTTAAAACTCGTCCCCTTTAAAAAGGTGCTTCGAATCCAAGCGTGCGCTTCTGTTTCGTTTTTCATGTTTTAAGTTGATCCATTACATTATTCTGGTGGAAAAAAATAATGCTAGTAATGATTGATGTGTTACAACACCTACTGTTAAAATTATAGACTGATCATTTCTTTGTCAGTGGGCAAACGTACAAAATCAGCAGGGGATCAAATATTTTTTTTCCCTCACTGTATTACCATGTGCTTTGTGACATGGTGCATTATCTTGCTGGAAGTAGCCATTATACAGGTGCATCTCAATAAATTAGAATGTCGTGGAAAAGTTCATTTATTTCAGAAATTCAACTCAAATTGTGAAACTCGTGTATTAAATAAATTCAATGCATACAGACTGAAGTAGTTTAAGTCTTTGGTTCTTTTAATTGTAATGATTTTGGCTCACATTTAACAAAAACCCACCAATTCACTATCTCAACAAATTAGAATATGGTGAAATGCCAATCAGCTAATCACCTCAAAACACCTGCAAAGGTTTCCTGAGCCTTCAAAATGGTCTCTCAGTTTGGTTCACTAGGCTACACAATCATGGGGAAGACTGCTGATCTGACAGTTGTCCAGAAGACAATCATTGACACCCTTCACAAGGAGGGTAACCCACAGACATTCATTGCCAAAGAAGCTGGCTGTTCACAGAGTGCTGTATCCAAGCATGTTAACAGAAAGTTGAGTGGAAGGAAAAAGTGTGGAAGAAAAAGATGCACAACCAACCGAGAGAACCGCAGCCTTATGAGGATTGTCAAGCAAAATCAATTCAAGAATTTGAGTGAACTTCACAAGGAATGGACTGAGGCTGGGGTCAAGGCATCAAGAGCCACCACACACAGACGTGCCAAGGAATTTGGCTACAGTTGTCGTATTCCTCTTGTTAAGCCACTCCTGAACCACAGACAACGTCAGAGACGTCTTACCTGGGCTAAGGAGAAGAAGAACTGGACTGTTGCCCAGTGGTCCAAAGTCCTCTTTTCAGATGAGAGCAAGTTTTGTATTTCATTTGGAAACCAAGGTCCTAGAGTCTGGAGGAAGGGTGCAGAAGCTCATAGCCCAAGTTGCTCGAAGTCCAGTGTTAAGTTTCCACAGTCTGTGATGATTTGGGCTGCAATGTCATCTGCTGGTGTTGGTCCACTGTGTTTTTTGAAAACCAAAGTCACTGCACCCATTTACCAAGAAATTTTGGAGCACTTCATGCTTCCTTCTGCTGATCAGCTTTTTGAAGATGCTGATTTCATTTTCCAGCAGGATTTGGCACCTGCCCACACTGCCAAAAGCACCAAAAGTTGGTTAAATGACCATGGTGTTGGTGTGCTTGACTGGCCAACAAACTCACCAGACCTGAACCCATAGAGAATCTATGGGGTATTGTCAAGAGGAAAATGAGAAACAAGAGACCAAAAAATGCAGATGAGCTGAAGGCCACTGTCAAAGAAACCTGGGCTTCCATACCACCTCAGCAGTGCCACAAACTGATCACCTCCATGCCACGCCGAATTGAGGCAGTAATTAAAGCAAAAGGAGCCCCTACCAAGTATTGAGTACATGTATAGTAAATGAACATACTTTCCATGTACTCAACAATTCACTAAAAATGTTTTTTTTAATTGGTCTTATGAAGTATTCTAATTTATTGAGATAGTGAATTGGTGGGTTTTTGTTAAATGTGAGCCAAAATCATCACAATTAAAAGAACCAAAGACTTAAACTAATTCAGTCTGTGTGCATTGAATTTATTTAATACACGAGTTTCACAATTTGAGTTGAATTACTGAAATAAATGAACTTTTCCACGACATTCTAATTTATTGAGATGCACCTGTAAAAGGATGCATGAAATTAGCAACAATACTCAGATAGGCTGTGGCATCCAAATAATGCTTGGTTCGCCTAATGTGTGCCAAGAAATCATTCCCAACACCATTACACCACCAGCAGCAGCCTGAACTGTTGAGACAAGATTGTTGAGACTGTTGAGACTGACCCTACCGTCTGCATGTTTTTCCAACTTTCACCTGTCCAGATTCAGTGAGCCTGTGCCCACTGTAGCCTCAGATTCCTGTTCATGGCTGTGAAGAGTGGATCCAGACGTGGTCTTCTGCTGTTGTAACACATCCAGAATGAAGCTTGATGTGTTAAACATGTTACATTTAAATATTGAATCTGAAACAGTAACAAATGGTTTAAACTAATAATTATTTGAGTTTAAACAAAGTGTTACCTGAAAACTGTATCCAGTTACGTATTCAGTAGAAATTATAATGTGATTCACTTTAAATTCCATGCTAGGCCCATGGTTAATGCCGGACATATTTGTTGTGGCATCGCTGTTGCCTGACTTGAAGCCAGCTTAACCATTTATCTCGCAACATTTACCAGGGAGAAAGTGCATCTCTGCATTTTTACCAGCTTTCATATAAAGTTGACTTGTTTAATATTGACTTTTCATGTAGCCTTGCCCTTCAGGGCTACTGTAGCAACCTTAGTAGCTTTTCCAGATTGTTTACCACATTCCATGAATCTCATGAATTGTCAAGGCACATAATTGCCATTCTCAGCATATCAGCAAAGTTTGGAGGCTAAGTCTTGCACCCATCCCTTTGGATCCCTTATCAAACACTCAGTAAAGACTGTTATTCAAAGTCGGAATGTGTCTGAAGCGTTCATGTTTGGGATATTCAGGCATGCATATCCATCCACATGTTTCAATTATTTTGCTTTTAAATCAGAAGTTAAATATAAAAAATTTGTAGAAATAAAGGGAGCAAGAAAAAATGTCAGTGAAGGAACAGAGAGAGGGGGTAAGGCAGAACAAAAGAGAGGGAGAGAGAAAGAGGGAAAGAAAAAGTAAGAGAAAGGAATAGTATTTGAAGCTGGGGTGGATGAGGTCAGCAGATTGAACATGACACAGGAGCGACAGATGAAATCATATCCTAACAAAGCCCATTAATCATCTCTCCAAACCGTTTCAATTAAGCATCAGGAAAGCATTGTAGATCAGACAGCCGGCGTTAAGCAGCACAGAGCAACTTAGGCTAATTCATTTTGAAAACCTATTTGCAGCATAAAAGAGCACTCTCTAATTGAACCTGATATATGCATGACTTTCAGAGAGACCGTGGCTCACACTCCATTCCTCGTTCATGACTTGACACTGATGAAAATAAGAAGAGTCACATTTGCTTGATGTTTACATTAACAATGGGCATTTTTCATCCAATTAGAGGGCTGAATAAGTGCTACATGTGCTCCATAGATTGTACCTTAACCCGTATATTCTGTTTGCTGTAAGTCTTTTTTTTTTCTGATCACTTGATCACACTTGATCCTACTCACCCCTCCTCCCACACCCCATTGTTGTGTCATCTTCCTGATGGCAGGTGTACGTGGACAGCCGTGAATAAATGATCTGATCATCTGTACATAATCAGTAAAGAGATGTGATCATGTGACAATTTCACTGTGTTACTCTTGAAATAGTATGAACATCTATAATATAAATGAGAATTTCTAATGCAGTGATTTGCAAATCTCATAAACTCATATGTTATTCACAATAGAACATAACATACCAAATGTTTAAACTGAGGAAATGTACCATTTTAAGGAAAAAATAAGGTAATTTTGAATTTGATGGCCACAACATGTCTCAAAAAAGTTGGGATGGGGCAACAAAAGCCTGAAAAAGTAGCAGGAGGAACATTTTGCAACGAATTAGGGTACTCAGCAACAGGTCAGTAACATGATTGGGTATAAAAAAAGTATCTTAGAGAGGCAGAGTCTCTCAGAAGTAAAGATGGGATGGAATCTGGATGGAAGCATATGTTGCTCTAAAACCTGCATATACCTTTCAGCATTGATGGTGCCTTTCCAGATGTGCAAGCTGCCCATTCCATAGGCACTAATGCACCCCCATACCATCAGAGATGCAGGCGTTTGAACTGAGCGCTGATAACAATCCAAGTGGTCCCTCTCTTCTTTAGTTTAGAGGACGCTGCGTCCATGGTTTCCAAAAATTTCAGAATTTCAAATTTTCAATTTGTCTGACCAAAGAACAGTTTTCCACTTTGCTTCAGTCCATTTTAAATGAGCTTTGGCCAGAGAAGATGGCAGCGTTTCTGGATCACGTTCACATATGGCTTCGTTAGCGCATTAACCAGCATTTGGGGATGGCACGACGAACTGTGTTCTCAGACAATGAGTTCTGGAGGTGTTTCTGAGCCCATGCAGTGATTTCCATTACAGAATCATGCCTGTTTTTAATGCAGTGCCGTCTGAGGGCCCAAAGATCATGGGCATGCAATATTGCTTTTCACCCTTGTCCCTTTTTTTATTGTCCCCGTCCCAACTTTTTAGAGACGTGTCGCGGCCATCAAATTCAAAATTACTTTTTTTTTTTAAATGGTACATTTACTCAGTTTAAACATTTGATATGTTTTCTATGTTCTATTGTGAATAACATATGGGTTTATGAGATTTGCTTTTTCTGTTTTCTGTTTTCTGTTTTTATTTACATTTTTGGAACTGGGGTTGTATTATTATTATTATTATTATTATTATTATTATTATTATTATTAGGCGGCCAAGCACCGAAAAGTGCGTAGGAACCCTATTGTTATTCTACCTCTTCTTCTTCTTCTTCTTCTTCTTCTTCTGGCTATGTTGTCTATGGCAGCCCATAGAACAGACTGGTAAAAAGTTGTGAAATTTGGCACACTGATTGGGGCGGGTCTAAGGAACATTCTGACCATATTTGGGCCAAGTGCTGCCAATGCTCTGGCACCACCATCGGTTTAAATTTGCCCTAATTTTGAAGTACGTTTCTGGTCATAACTTTTGAATCATGTGTCTACAATTTAAAAGGCAGACATAACTGGATTCCCTGGGACAGGGCAAGTTCAACGCACTCTATGATTTAAGTTGATTTTCTGCCATCTTGGATTTTTGTTAAAAACTGTTTTTTCGCCACTCCTCCTACACATTTTGTCCAATTATCACTAAATGTGGCATTCGTCATCATCAGAGTAAGCCTCACTAAATTGATTAAAAGAATTTTGAATCCTCCAAATGGTTTGTCCATAATGGGCCAATGAATATGACAGTGAAGCCACCAAACATGAAGTGAGGCTGTATCTCAGCAACAACTTTGCACACTGACACAAATCTTGGTAGTCATCTTCAGGACCATGCCCTGATGATATTCAACAAATTTCGTGACAGTGCCACCTACTGATCAGAAATCACAATAGCATGCCAAAAATGCTTCCATCTAAGTGCCATTTTTGCTACTCCTTCTACTGTACAAATTTTGTCTAATCTTCACCAAATTAGGCTCACATCATCTTGAGACCTGTCTAAACAAAAGTTATCAAAGGAACTCTGATATTCAAATCTGTTCTCCCATAACAGACTGGCAAATGCGTGAAACTACAAATCATTCTTGAATCCCTTTGCCTATAGTGGCTCTGCTTTCCTGTAATTGCTTATGCAACAATTGTAGCGCATCTGTGAATGTGTGGCTTACCAAGTCTGGGTGCTTGGCCCCTGAAAATTCTGATGATAATAATAATAACATTATTATTATTATTATTATTAGTAGTAGTAGTAGTAGTAGTAGTAGTAGTAGTAGTAGTATATTACTTTATCACTTAAAAATTGGCGAAAAAAAAATTGTAGTTTTTTTGTAGTATTCATCCACTTCTGGAAAAAATTAAAAATAAGTTGTTTTGATTCAAACAAAAGGTAATGGTAAGGTTTTAAACTCATGAATAGGTTTATGATCATTCCTCAGTACAGTTTATGTCATTCCAGGCATCACACATAAATAGATTTTTATCCCCAAATTCAATAAAAAATTATATTTGTAGGAAATGATTAAAAAAAGAAACAGTACATCATATAACTTTGTTGGTATAGCTTCTTTGAGTAAGGATCTCACAAACAACTTTATGAGATTAAATTAGGCAAGCCTCCAAGGTGAAAAATAATGATTAAACCCTTTTCCAGTTTGTATTTGTGGAGGTTCTCTAAGGGCTGACAAGTGTCACGATTGAAGAGCTACAGTGACAGCTCACTCTACCTATACAGCACATGGTCTCAAATTAATTGCCAGGAGAACGCTAGCTGTCATGTATTACAGCCAACACATCACAAAACCAGGAATAATTTCATGCTGCAGGCATTTAAGAATAAATTAGGGCTGGAGAAAAGAAACATTCAAATGAAGATACACATATAAACACAATGAAACACATAAAAATATGCTAATATTAATAAATAATGTCCCTGTTATCTCTCAGGGGACAAAATACAGTTTGATGAATCAGAATCTGATTTATGTTTTAGGTTTTTTTTTTCTATCTTAGCTTGTAGTTTGTATCTTAGATAATATGGTAGTTTTCATGAATTATAGAAATGGGGCAAATATAAATCATACAGCAGTGCTTAGTCAAATGGAAGTTCATTAGAATAATATACAGTAGCAATTCCTGAAATATTTAATAGGCATGATTTCATAACTGCACCTAGAAATACATCATTAATCACTCAGTTTACATGAAACAAAATAAGTCAGAGGTGCTCCTATGATTTTTGTTCACTACAGTCCATGAAGTATGCTCTCTAGACTGATACATGCACACATCATCATCAGAGTAAGCCTCAGAAGCTTTGTAGTCTCTGTGAAAAACATACAAATAGATCCTGGTGTAAGAATACCACAAAACTGAAAACCTTGTAGAGAGGATACAACAACAAAATTGGCTTAATGGGTTTCTTTCATTACTTCTTTTGGGAAGGAAAATTTGAATTATCCAATAAGCATACAGAACCGGGGTCATTTTAGGTCACAGACCACACTTTTTCAAATGGGCCAGAACAAAGAAAATCTGTATCAATTATAAACAAACAAACAAACAATAAGAGAATTATTATTATTATTAGTATTATTATTATTATTATTATTAGTAGTAGTAGTAGTAGTAGTAGTAGTAGTAGTAGTTTAAAAAAAAATTGTATATATATATGAATGTAATGTTATTTGCAAAATAATTTACAAATAAAAAATCTAAAAGTTGGGATTGTATAAGTATTCACCCTCATTGCTAGGACACCTGTAAATTCTTTCTTTTGGAAAGAAACATGGTCAAAGCATCATATTTTTAGCTTGCTAGTGAATAATTACATATTCCACTGAGTGAGTTATTTAATTATAATTTAAACACGATAAAAACTGTTGTAGTTGGTAGAGTCACGGTGTCACGTTTTAGGTAGAGATGGCGGCGAAGGCAGATGCAAGTGCAGATTTAAAGTTTAATAAAAAGTGAAAACAAAACTGGAACTAGGAAGACACAAGGCTTTGAAATAAACATAAACCAATGACCATAACAACAAACATGAAATTGTGGTAAGGAAAGACAACGAAAAACAATGTGTGCAGTGAAAGTGTGGCTTTCATGTGACGGACTCAAGTGCAGTGGCTGATGGGAATTGTAGTCCTTAGTCCTATACCTGTATTTACATGACATACGGATGCCATGGTGGCTCCAAGGTCCCTGGTTCAATACTGAGTTCAAGTTACTGTCTGTACAGAGTTTTACAGTACATGTACAGTATATTCTCCCTATGTTTGCATGGGTTTCCTTCAGGTTCTCTGGTTTCCTCCCACTGTCTAAAATCATGCTGGTAGGGGGGGTGGGTGAATGATGCCCTGCGATGGACTGGCAGGATAAAGCAGTTATTGAAGATGTAAGAATGGTAATTAAATTATCAGACTTGATATTTCGGAGTAAGATCTCGCTACGTTTCTGTATATTATTGTGTTATTGTGCTTTGGTGTGATGTGCCAGTGCCTTAAAGGTGATAGAGGTTGATGGTGCTCTATTTAAATGATGCACAGTTGAGGAGCAACCTGGTATCAATTTTGTCCAATATGTCTATATTTACATATCCAATTTTGCCCATATTTACATTTCTGATTTGTAGCTATACACCCTATCTAGAAATTGTAAAATCTCTTATTCAATAGTCTGTATGTTAATAATGTATAGGGATTCACATATTTCTACTATGGTCACATTTGCGAGGACACCTGGTCCTGTGACGGCAAGGGCATGGCACTTTTTTGCCTTGCATACCTGTGATGATAAATTGACTCACCATCCTTTTTTAATTTTCACTTTTCCGGCTTACAATGAAAGGAGAGAGAAGAAAAATGACTTCCTTCCCTGAAATCTCAGGATTATGGAATTTCCTCCTACATATGGCATGTGAGATTTATAGCAATGTGAAGCGTGCTTGCCCGCAGTGCTGCTCCGTCCTCGTGCTGTCTCATGGAAGTCATATCATTTTGTGAGCCATTTGTCTTATCCAAGTGTGTAAAAAATCACAACATATCGCGGCGCACTTCATTATTCAGGCATAAGAAAAATCGTTTAGCTCCAGATTTACACTGAATCAGCTTGGTCAAGTTCTCTCAAGCTCTGAGATGGGAGTTTTGTTAGTAAAGTAAGAGTGCAACATACGAGAAATGTAGGGGAATTGCAAAAAATGGAGCATCGTTTCACCTGCTCATGTTCAATTTCACAGAACTCTGTTCCACGCCTGAGGATCATTTTTCTCCTACATTCTGGTGCAATCAAGGATGATCAACCGTGGCCAGGATCAAATTTGTCTCCCTTCAGTCAGATCTGTCATTGCTGTGACTAGCGTGACCTTTCGTTGTGCCCTTACACATCAGGGTTGTCTAAACAATCCCCTTGCTGTCCCCAACACCCCCTCCCCCCAAACACACGCACGTCCCTTCAAGTTATATTCACTCTTAGACAATATGGCACATGCTGCTGGAGCTCAAATGTCCGTGCACATAAGACTGTAGCAGAACTATCAACCCTTGATTAATTCACATAAGCACTTAGGGCTGCACAATTAATGGGATTTCAATTATAATTGTGATTTTTGGCTTGCTCAATTCATTAAACATAAGCAACAGTGATATTAGTGATATTAGATAAAGTTAGCTAGTTGCCTGGGGTTAGATTTCAGTGTTTACTGAAATGCACAAGCTCCACATTTAAATTGTGACTTGAGCAAAATAATCTTTATATTTTTGCACACTGTTGCTGGCTCCACTGCTGTCTTGCATATAACAGTTACTTTTAACTTGCTACCATAGATATTTGGATTGGGAGTTTCAGATTGGGGAAAAAAATCACCTGGAGATTTTTTTTTTTCTAGTTTTCAACTGTTGAGTTTTGGTGAGCCTGTGCTCACTGTAACCTCAGATTCCTGTTTTTGGCTGACAGGAGTTGAACCAAATGGCATCTGCTGTTGTAGCCCATCCGCCTCAATGTTCAAAGTTTTGTGCATTCTGAGATGCTTTTCTGCTCACCACAGTTACAATTTTTTTTTTTTTTTTGTAAAAAGGTATTTATGGTACCATAGCTTACCGTAGCTTTTCTGTCAGCTTGAAACAGTCTGGCCATTCTCCTCTGACCACTCTCACTAACAAGACGTTACTGCCTACAGAACTGCTGCTCACTGGAAATTTTTATTTATTTATTTATTTATTTATTTTGGCACCATTTTAGAAACTATTGTGAGGGAGTTCTTAAATCACAGTAAATCAGTTTCTGAACTACTCAAACCAGCAAGACTGGCAACAGCAGCCATACTACGGTCAAAGTCACTAAATGTTCATTATGTGATCACTACGTAAACATTACCTCAAACTCTTGATCTGTATCTGCATGATTTTATGCATTGCACTGCTGCAAAATGATTGCCTGATTAGATAATTGTGCAACTGCATGTGCAGATGTACAGATTCTTCTAATAAAGTGCTTGGTGATATAGGTCCTGTAAGAGCATACTATTTTGACAACCATTATGTGATTTTGAGACCTTTAACTCTTTTTGTTTCTTGTTTGAATTTGTTTGAAATACTGTCACCTCTAATAGTAGCTAGGGGGTGGATTTCAGGTTTGAAAAACTCCAAGCTATCTAAGGATATCAAGATGACAACCAGTGAAGTATGGGGAAAAAGAAGTGTAGATTCAGTTTACTGGCATGTTATTTTAATCATTTTCAGTGGAACTGTCATAAATGTATTTTATTTCCCACACCTATTTAAGTGATTAATATGGCAAGATTGGATGATAGTATATTGTGCCTTAAATAACACCACCACTTCTAGTACTGTCTGGCATCCACCCAAAAAGCACGAGTGTATCAATTTAAATGAACAGATCCCAGTATGCTATAATTTTATTGATCATATTTCCTCATCCCCCTGAAATTAATTTCTGGCTATGTCTCTGCCTTTTATTATGCAGCCTTATTTGCGTTCACACATGCACAGAACTTTCTCGTCAGGGATAAAGGTGACAGCAGTTTATCGTCTGTTGGCCCTGATTGTTGTTAGTTCTGAAATGTCAGTTTGGTGCAACACTCCCATCAGATAGACTCAGTGTTACTCTATCCAAATATTGATACTCTATTACTTTATTGCTTAAATTAATTTTTTCTATAGAATACTAGCACATGTTCTGCCATGTTTGTAGAAAGACTGGAGAGGCGTATTTGCATACACCAAATATGGAGGTGTATCAACTTGCTGGAGTGGACAAATAAAAGACACAGTGACATTCAAGCCCCTATTTCCAACATTCTGGGAATACAGCCAGGCTATGATTATACTGGCATGATGTGCCAGTCAGCGCTAACAATTTGACATGCCTGGCCACTGAAAAACACTCAAGGCCTGAGACATGTAAATGTGCTGACAGGGCTCACACCCCAAAAAGTGCTGACAAACTATAAATAGTGTATGTAGTTTCATATGTATTATTCATTATACAGTATTTTATCTAAAACTAAGACAAATGATTTTGAGAATTCCTGAAATCTGAAATCTTTTATCCTGAAAGGATGGATTTTGGTGATCCATCCAGCCTCAGGCACCACAAACAATGGAGTGTTTCCTCTGAGCAGATATTTTCTTGACAGCAACCAGTGTAAATGAGGAGAACTGCATCCCTCTTTACATAAAATGTATAAAAAACATGTACACATAATCAGAAATATATCCTGCCAGTGTCCAATTCCCAACTCTCGGATCTGTGCTTTTCATTATTGGTTCTTTGAATTATTGAACAAATGACATTAGGCTTCCACTCCTCAATTCCCACAGCACAAATCTTGCACTTGTTCCCTGAATCACTGCCTGCTCAGCCCCAGCTATCCTTTTTTGAAGCAATACATTCCATTTTCAACACTTTCCCCATTGCCAATAGTGCACTGTAACAGTACACAGTGACTGAAACAATCTCCACTGGGAGACAGGATCTCATTACTTTTGTCCAACATTTTTACAATTCTGTCAACACACCTCCCCTGCTATATAACTTTAAGTCCAAAAGAGCTTATCTCATCCACCTATATGCCAAAGTATGAGCAGAGACTGAAAACTGTAATTTAGAATTTGTTGGAAATGAAATTATATAGAGGGAGGGAGAGTTTTTATTTCCAGGTGTGCTGTGGTAATAACGACTACAGGGGAAAACACACGTCTTCTCACTACATAGAAAGGGCCATATTGAGAGTTGCCATTTTAATTTTTAAAAATATGTCAGGGCTGGTTTATGCAGGTGTTTAAGCTGATTTTCTGGATAGCCCATTCAAATTATTAAAATTTACCTGTGTCATTCAGGCCCCTGAGGTTGCCAGATTTTCCTCGATTGGTGTACAAGAGGAGATGTTTCAATAGCGTTTAGACCACTGCCTTTAAACACAAGACCTTGTCATTAAGCTGAAAAAATAAAATTAAAAAAAGGGATATAAAACATACACTGAAGAAGCAGATTGTATTTTTTTTTTTTTTTTGCTGTCAACAATGAAACATAAATGCAAGAACCAATTTCACAATAAACAAATTAAAAGAAAAATTTATTTAATGATGTATGAATGAGAATATAGCAAGCAAATAAATAAATAAAATATAAAAATATATCAAATATATAAATAAAATGGCACTTCATCCAGTACATCCTGTTATTTTGTATGTTGAACTAGAAATACAGCAGCAGAAATGTGAAGCTAGGAGCAGGGATGTACCAAATGTTATTTTTTATTTATCATGTGCCAACAATTAGATATTTTTGAGGCCACGAGATATTAAATAAAGGTCAACTGTAATGTTTGCACAGGATATAAGCTATTTTATCATGTTTTTATTTCACTATTACACATTATTAAATTATAAAATAATTTATTTCTTTTGTTATTTTTATGCACTCTGCTGTAAAGAAAGTTCATTTTTTTTGAAGTGTTCATAAGTTTATCCATTTAAAATTTGCTCCTTGAATGTCTCCATTTAAGATGATCACTTCTAATCTCCATGCAAAAAAAATAAATAATAATCCACATTTTCATGGACTACACAGGGACAATACCATAACTTAATAGGGTCATATTTATGTTTTTAATATTGCTATTGAATGACATTCCATAGTTCTTTTTTAGTATATTAACAGAATAAAACATGGCATATTATGGTTGCATCACTGTCAGACAGTGGTGCCGGACTTACAGTATCCTGACTCAAGCCAGTATTGCACACGAAAAATAGACTTAAGTTCAAGATCCAAGTCATGCATAACTGAGACACACCCACGCTGCTGTCTGAGTAGGGTATACATCTGTAGTAAGTCTGAGACATAATGTGTATGCGTGCACACACACACACACACACACACACACACACACAATGTCTGAAGTTTGTCAATGTCTGGACTTCCCATTCCCCATTCAATGCTGGATTTTCAACTGTTACTCCTATGATGAGACAGCAGACTATTTAGACTTATTTAGGACAGGAGAAGATGGGAGATAAGAGGAAAAGAAGATTTAATATAAAGAGAGAAAAGTGAAAAGGAGAGGAGAGATGAAAATGGATGCGAGATTTGTAGAGAAGAGAAGAGAAGAGAAGAGAGCAGAATATAGAAGAACAGAGGAGAGTAGAGGAGACATTGGGAGAGAGTAGAGGAGTGAAAAAGCATAGAAAAGCATAAAAAAGGGTGAGGAAAAGAAAGCAGGAATGAAGGACAAGCAATGAGAGAGGAAAGGACTCTGAGACAGAAGTAAAATATAGGAAAGCCAAGCAGGCTGTCTGCCTCCGCAGCGGGGGAGAGAGAGTCAGTGTTCTCATATGGAGCCCAGAACAAGGTCAACACTGCCCACGGCATATCATCAGACTCCCAGAATCCTCTTAGAGTCCACTATATAGCACGAGGATCATAGCAGGTGGGAGGAAATGCCCATGACCTGAAATTCTTTTAAGAGCAAAGAGTGGGCTATTTACAGTACTTTATGGAAAATGAACTGGGAGGGGCTTTATAATGTAAAAAGAGCAATAGAGTTTCAAAGCAGAAAGTTTTCTAAATTAATTTGTGTCCTGTCCATTTGTACTCTTATATTTTGTTTCATTAGTATATGGATCATAATTCTTATAGGATTGTATACAGTATACAGTGTATTAGAAGATTTTTACAGATTAAAATTTCAGTGAAGCACAGAAAAAAATGAATAAATGCCCACTACAGTAGCATACAAAGTCTGAGACCACATCATAAATCTGGGATTTTTTTCCATTTAAAACCTTAAACAAATAGAACATTTTGGTGTTCTCAAAAACAAAGAAAGTAAATGTTCAAAGTCTTCTCTATTCAATATTCAAGATCTTTCACTATTTCTAGGTCACTATATAATTTAATCAAATTTGTGATGCTGACCATGTTAACTCCTTTGTACATACGGTCACTTTTTGTAGAGTTTTATTGCTTCCACTGAAGCACGGCTTCAGTGGAGTTTCTGATTCATTTGATCAGGCTTTACACAAACTTGTGGAGTCCATGCCAGCTTGAGCAAAAAGGCAAAAAGGGACATATAAAATACTAAGAAATTGTGAAATTCATGTAAATATTTAAGGTTAGAAACATATTTTTCATTCAAGTTATAATATATAATTTGTAACAAAAAAATGATTGAAATTAGAAATGCAAAATAGAAATACCTTCACATAATGGTCTCAGACCTGTTGACCCCAATGTGCACAGAACTGACTGTGCAACAGTTTAAGAAGACACATCTTGGGGATTTTGAATGAGAATTCATGTCGATGGGGTTAAACACACTGCAACACAATGCAAATTTGAATATAGCTGCAAGCAAGTTTAAATGTTTATTTTATTAATATTATTTTATTTCTTGTATTGTGTGTTATTGTTAAGCACCAGTACACCAAGACAAATTCCTTGTACATGTAAACCCATGGTACTTGGCAATAAAGGTGATTCTGGTTCTGATTCAGCAATTACAGGGCCAAGCAAACAAATGGCAAATAAGTTGTTTGATCATGGTGTTTTTAAAATCCATCAACAGAATTATTTATAATGCTATAAAATTGGCTTTTATCTCACGAGCACTCAGTGGTGCTGCTCCAAAACTGTGCAGGTACGCTCATGTCATGATGGCTATGACATATCCTAAGTTTGGTCTGAATACCCTAAAGAGTTACAGAAATATAGCCTCATGTCCATTTCGGTGTGCTTGCCGTTAAATTCATCTGTGCGTTATTGGTCTATCAAAAAGTTTTTAATTTTTTAAAACTTTCAGTATGGTCTAACGATGATCTGAGTCAAATTTTGTGAAGATCTGATGAACCATCTAGGACAGGTTTGAAAAAGTAGGTCTTTCAGAAAATTCAAAATACATTTTGTTTTAGCCCTTACAGTTCAAAAGTTACTAGCATAAACATGAATGCAAATTTGAGCTGTTTTTGGCCATAGAGGGTTTGAGATAGCAACACCAAATTTGCTATGGTAACATTTCAGACTGTCCTCTATCTGTAGTGCCAAATTGCATAACTTTCCTATGTACGGTTCTATGGGCTGCCTGAGACTCAAGAGAGGAAGAAAGAGAACAACAAGAAGAAGAACGATTACAATTGGTGCCTACACACCTGCAGTGCTTGGCCCCTAATGATTTGCAATTATACAGTATTTTTCCTTTTAGCATGTCTGCGCCAAATGCATGCAATAGTACAGAGAAAACCAAAAGAAGTCTCCATCCTGCAAACTTCACAACTGCAATATAAAAACATGCATTTATAGCACTAGATGTCTGCATGAAAAAAGAAAATTCTATATCATTCCTTTAACTTATTTGAAAAAATAACCCTTTCATTCATGTTGTTTGGCATTAGCAAGGGTAGAGATTATAGACTGATTTCTCCTGAGTAGCTTTCTGCTCACACACCAAGCACTGTTACCATTATAATTTGCTATACTAAAAGGCCAAGCCAATTTCAGCTCCTTTCTTACTTATCAGCCATTTTCTTTGGAAGAGATTACTTTCTCCCACAACCCCAATGACCCCATCCCTCTCCCCCCAAAAAAAATCCAATACCTTCTTATAATAGAGCATGTAATGGCTCTGTCTAGGAGATATCTTAATGAAAGAGACTCAGTGTACATACATTCACACAACCGAATGAGTTGAGTCACGATGAAACATCTCAATATCAATTATTGCAGTGCAGCCAATTACTGTGATTGTGTGAGCCTGCCTTTCTTTCCCTCATTCCACGTCTAATTAAGATGGGGGGTACGAGCTGTGATAAATGTCCTCTGGTTGAACGTTTAGAGCCCTGCTCAGCAGGGGTTCTGCTGTGGATTGTGTTTTACAGACATGCTATTCTCACATTTGCTGCAAGTACAAATATTATCTTCAAGAAGATACGATGACTAAATGCAAAATGTGGTCCTGCCTTCATCCTGTTTGCTGGGAAATTATCTAAAAATAAAAGACAGCAGAGCATCTGCCTTGTTTTTCTTCAGATACATTTAACCACCAAACAGTGCTTCTATAATCCTTCTAATTCAGAATATATAATTCAAATTATAATACACTTAATACCAAAATAAGTAAAGACTTACATATGATTTTCTTAGGCATTTATACAGGATTCCTTGTCAACAATGGTATCATTACCAACAAGTTTAGAAAAAGTTACAACTTATTTGCCCACCCTTTGTCTTCAATCTCTTTGCATGTCTTATGAACAGCTTTTGAATTCTCTTAGCTGTTGATACACCCACCGAGCACTTTATTAGGAATACCTGTACACCTACCCATTCATGCAATTATCAAATCAGCCAATCGAGTGTCAGCAGTACAATGCATAAAATTTTGCCGATATTGGCCAACAGCTTTGGGTAATCTTCACATCAACCATCAGAATGGGGGAAAAAATGTGATCTCAATGATTTTGTCCATGGCATGGTTGTTGGTGCCAGACGGGCTGGTTTGGGTATTTCTATAACTGCTGAGCTCTTGGGATTTTCACATACAACAGTCTCTAGAGTTTACTCAGAATGGTGCAATAAAGAAAAACAACAGATGTAGTCAATCCTAATAAAGTGCTCAGTGAGTGTGTAGTACTCTGCGAAAACCCTTCAGATGTCGCTGCGGCTGAGTCCTGGGACAAAAGCCAAATTGAAGAAAAATTAAGTTTTGACCAAAATATAGTTGTTTTTTTTGTCAGTAATATTCTTTGATGCATCTACTTCAAGGCAGCATAAATAGGCAGCATACATATTTCTCCAAAATGACATGGAAAGTTTGTGAGTTTGAATGCATCCTTTGACACCTGTACCTGTACTCTGTACAGATGACACTGGAAAAAGTTTTTAACTCATGTGAGGAGATGTGGAAATTGATGTGGATGATACTGATGATCAAAGTGATTAACACAATTCCCACTGTAAACTTTCAATTCTTTGATTAATTGTTTGACAAATGAAATATTATAATTTATAGATCATATTTATTGCATATTAAATTAAATGTGAAATAAATCAATAAAAACGCGTCTTCTTTTAGACAGGGGGATGCAAATGTTGGGAAATCATTGAAATGTCACAAATAACATCATATTAGAAATTATACTCTTATAGCCTTTCACACTGTAATAGTGTTGGTCTGCTAAAGCTACAGTAGAGATTTTTATTTTTATTCTCATTTGAGTAGCAATACAGAGCAGAAACCTGTTACATCAGGAATATGCTGCATGTGGATGGCTTTATTTGCTACTGGAAGTACAAGGTGTACTAAAACCAATGTCACGTTGACACCATACTATAATCTTATACTGCAAGTAATGGAGAGAAAGAAAAACTTTAAAATTAAATATAAATAAATATAAAATTCATTTATCCATCTTAAAGCACATTACTCAGTAACTATAAATTATTTAGTAACTACAATAAAAATAATAGGAAAGGTACTGTACATGTGAGTGAGGAATGTCAGTTCAGACAACAGCAGATCCAGATGTTGAATAAGTAGGAAGGTAAGTAGGAAGGTATAAACGCTAACCATTGTTTTTCTCACATTCTTATTAAAAATGTTTTAAGTCAGGTTTAGAAGATTTTCAGCTCAATTTTTATACTTGTCTAAAAGCCACCAATAGGAGTGTAGCATGTTTATGTGACACATTTTCTGCACGTGTCCTGCAGGTAGTAATTTTCTTTAAACGCAGGTATATTCTTCATATAATCTGACATGGAGAACATGTATGATCTCATTCTGCTATAGAATTTATAAGATTTTACTAAGACATTTCATATAGTATGACAAGTACATTTTGTTAATTAAAAAAAAATGTTTTGTTTTATTGTGTGTTTTTCATACTGTGATACCTCCCCCAACAGGGATTTTACTCTTGGTCCATGACATAGTGAACCAGTATGAGGATGTACTTATTGATAGAGACTTCAAAGCACTTCTGTAAATCACTCTGGATAAGGGTATCTGCCAAATGCCGTATGTAATAATATTAAAAGATGGTTGAAATCGGACAGTGTAAAACAGGCTAATTTGAAGTGCTCTCCTGTAAGGAAAACATTCAGATGGATTGAAGGATAAGCTGACCAAGAACTCATCTCATACATTTACACCTCACTTTAAGTACATGTAGTTTATCATTATATCCCACCAAAACATCAATGTCTTCAATCAAGGTCCTGTCTCTTCTAATCACTTCCATGCAAAACAAACACAAGAACTTTTCTGTGGCCTTTACAGAGATGATACTATTAATTAATGAATAGTGTCATATTTAGGCATATGTATTTAATATCGCCTTTGAAAGGCATTCCATGATTTGAATGTGCTTAATTTGTTTAAATACCATATTTCCCAGTATGATCACTTTTCCAATATGATCACTTTTCTTTCTGTATTCACTTCTCATTAAATGTATGATTTAATGTGTGTTCAATGCAGAGTAAATAACAACCACTGTTGTACTCCTCACATCTAAACCACTCTAAATTCCAGTGCAGTCTGATGTAACTCCACAATCTCCTATATGTCTACAAGAACATCTTCAGACAACTTCACATGGAACGATTTTTGAGGTGTTCATATAGACTGTAGATAGAGCTAGAGGGAATACGCTATTGGTTTAGGTTTCAGGGGAAATAAATATATATTTCCCTACATCCTGCCTTAAGCTGAAAAAGCAACATAGGATTATAACTCTTCCTCCCACACTACAAGCAGAATCATCACGCATCTGTGGGATGAATCTGTTATAAAAATCAGACATTAAACAACTGTACACGAACATACACTGACCTAGAGGGTAAAGTGGAATTCAGGCATACAGTGCTTATATTATATTTATAAAGCGTAAGTACATTCCCAAAGTTGCTATTAGTGAAAATAAATCTGCCTTCTACTAAAAGGAAGCTGTGTACAACTAGCTCTTGCTTGCTCATAGGCTTAAGAAAGCAGATATTTTTAAATTGCTATTGATATGATTTATAACAGTCAAGTGCATTCTTGAATTGATGCTATTATTGAAAAATAAATCCACCTTCCTCTAAAGTTCATGTATGCTTGCCACCAGCTATAGGTTAGGTCTTAATTTAGTTTGAGACAAAAAATATTTTAAAATGCATTTTAAAATGTCACATCCATGCTTTGGAAATGGAACGCTCATTAATAAATATTTAAAGTGCCCATTTACTAGAGACCAGGCTTAATCTGTGTTGCAAAAATAATTCAAAACATAATAAGTTGAGTGTATCTGATGTACAGGCAACTGAAACCAGTCACGTAAGCTCTAGTTTATAGAGTTTGTTATACATCACTGTAGTAAAGTGGGCTGTGAACACCAGTGAAGGTGCAAGAACGTAGATGACACTAATACAATAACACTCCAGTTCCTGTGACCATCTTGACTATCTTGTTAAAGCCACATTAAAGTGCACTTAAAACCATGATTTTAAAATAATTTTTATTTAATCTTGGACAGCATTGTCTGATTATATAGGCTGGAATCACATTTTGTCATACAAAACAAATGCTGTACAAGAGATTTTCTCATAGATAAGAGAATATAAAAGTGTTTCATGCTTAACATTGTATAAAGTGCAATCACACACACATTCACACATTATGGACAATTTGGAAATGCCAGTCAGCCTACAACGCATGTCTATGGACTGGGGGAGGAAACTGGAATGCCCAGAGGAAACCTCAGAGGCACGGGGAGAACATGCAAGCTCCACGCACGTAGGCTGGAGGAGGGAATCGAACCCCCAACCCCGGAGGTGCGAGGCAAATGTGCTCAGACACATGGTGCAAAAAAAAAACATCCAGTGAGTGGCAGTTCTGTAGGCAAAAACACCTTTTTGATGAGAGAGATATGGTGAGAATGGCCAGCTGACAGGAAGGTTACGGGAAAATAGTCACTTTTTACAACCTCGGTGGGCAGAAAGGCAATACAACAGCAAAAGACTGGAATTTGAGTCTGCAGTGGGCACACATACACCAAAACTGGACAAATGAAAAATGTTATCTGGTCTTTTCCCAATCTTCAAATGCAAATGAAGATAGGCAGGCGGTGGTTAGGAGCCCTCATTCTGACCAAGGAGGATGTTTTTTGGAGGTGGGAGGAAACTGAAGAACCTGGAAATAAAACGCTTTAGCGTTTAAAAAATGTCTAAAAAGTGTCTCCGCCACTGTTATGTTATTGGTTGTCTCCTAATGTGTCCCAGCTGTACTGTGTCTCCCTGGTGATTACGTTGTGTATTTAAACCCCTCGTGTGTCTTTGTCTGGGGCGAAGTATTGAGCTTCAGTGTTTGCCGCCTGAGCCGCACCTAGCTTTCAGCTGCACTTGCATCCGTCTCAACCTTGTTAAATGACAGAATACTTCGCCCTCACTATGGATGCAGCATAAAAGCAAAGGGAATGTCACGCCAAGATAACCATACCGGCACTTAACTTGATCCTTTTTTCCCAGTGGACTTTCCTGATTCCCCTGGAACCATTTGACGGCTTTTCAGTTTATCCTGAAAGCTTTTTTTCTACATTGCCAGTTTTATTTTGCGAGTCTGGTGAACCCCAAGCCTGAAGTAAAGCAGTGGTTGGGGTTCATGCTGTCCCAGCTCACTGGCCCAGCCCGCCGGTGTGCAGAGCTCCTGATTGCCACGAGATCCAGCGGCCTTAGCAGCATAGCCCAGTTTGTTGTAGTCAAGGTGTTTGGGTGTCCAGAATTTTTGGGGAGGGCCAGCCTGACGGATGAACCCACTTGGCCATTCATCACGTACTACAAGAGGGAGCCAGAGGCCGACAGGGCGGCCTCCACAGCCCAGCTCCAGTCAGAGGCCGACATGGTGCCTTCACCTATAGAGCACCCTTCAGAGGCTGACATGGTGGCCCCATCTCCAGAGCTCCAGCCTGAGACCCACGAGGTGGTCTCCCCTGCAGAGCTCCAGCCGGAGGTCAACATGGCGACCTCATCTCCAGAGCTTCAGCCCAAGACCCGCGACGTGGTCTCCCCTTCTGAGCCCTTGGTTCCTTGGGGAACCAGCTATTTTATGGACAATGCCTGCCTTGGGACCTGGGGGGCAGTGTGGACATTTCCCGACCTGGAAAAATTTTTGGGGAGGGCCAGCCTGACAGACGAACCCACTTGGTCATTCCCATATACTACAAGAGGGAGCTAGAGCCCGACAGGGCGGCCTCCACAGCCCAGCTCCAGACCAAGGCCGACAGCGCGGCCTCATCTCCAGAGCTCCAGCCTGAGACCCGCGAGGTGGTCTCCCCTGCCGAGCCCCAGTCGGAGGTCAATGTGGCGACCTCATTTCTGTGTCTCCCTGATGATTAGGTTGTGTATTTAAACCCCTCATGAGCTTCAGTGTTTGCCACCTGAGCTGTACCAAGCTTTTGATCTTTGTTCCTTGCTTTATGCTTTTGATCCTGCCGTCGTTTCCTCGTTTCTCGTGTACTCCCAGTTTATGCCCGTTTATAGATCGCCTGACCCACGCTTGTTTTTGACTTCGTTTTGCCTATTGATATGGATTTGTCTGCCTGTCTCTTTTATAATAAAGCTTTTAGCTGCACTTGCATCTGTCTCAACCTTGTTACATGACATAGTGTTACCTCATGTACTGTACAGTGCAGTTGTACTCCAAGCAGATGTCCATAAAGACAATTCAATATCTGAATTTACCGTATGATATGTTTTCTGATTTTGGTATATAGATGTCATTTCTACATCTCACAGGATACTGCAAGTTTTATTTATGTATTTATTTGTTTGTTTATTTTAATGGGTTTTTTTATTAATTATTTTCATTATTACTTTTGCCTTTTACTTGGGAAGGCAGGTAGACATGGGGAGTTTCCACCTCATGTATATTCATTTCTTTGCATACTTTATGAGAGTGAAGGTGTAGAGATTTCCTAGGACACTTTTAAAAGTTTCTGGGGCATTAAAAAAACATATTAAACAATTTATTATTCATCATAGATTATTTTTTAATGATTTAAAATTATACCTTCAGGGGTACTTTAAAAGATGGAGAACTCTGGCTAGCTGCAACACATTTAATGAAATGCTATCAATTAGGCCTGCAAGAGCCTGTTGGGTCATTTTACACCCACGAGTTGGGAGGATGTCTTGCTGTGTACAGTCTCTGCTGCCTCGTCTTCTTAGCACAGCTATTTTGAGATATCTGAGATATCTTTGTCTGTCTGTGTGGGGCTCACTGACTTATTTGCATAATAGTGCAGGTAATTAATTTCCCTACCTGTCAAGCTTTTGTTTGTGGGCTGGGTGAAGAGAGAATTAATCAGAGGGACAACACTAAATTCCAGCATCGTATACTCAAGCGTGAAATTGCTTTTTCCAAAGGCTTCCTTACGAGTTCATAAAAAACGAGCTCTTCTAAACCTGTCTGCCTGTTGGGGTGAATTGTTGCAAGAAGATCAAAATGCCACATATTTTCTCTTGTCTCTCTCTTTCATTTGCTCTCTTTATATCTCGCCACACTAGGCACATACACAAATCTTTGCATTTAGTGGTGTGTTTTTATTTAATTGCACAATTCACAGTGGGTGATATTCTTATGATTAGGATCGCATTATGCACTATTAGTTGAATAGATTCTGGCATGTTAATGTATGTATTGAGGCATTACAAACATCATCTTTCCAGCATCTATACTTATAAGTTAGACAAACATGTGCAATTATGAAATGTACTAATTTCCAATTTCTTAAACAATGCTGACATTCTTAATAGTGCTTTTGGCAAATGTTTACCAGCATGTTGCTCTGTACCTTTTTGAAGGAACCATTCACTCCTAATAACTGAGATAGATAATCTATCTATTAATGATCTATCTATCCAATTATCCATCCATCCATCTACCTACATGCCTGCCTACCTACCTACCTACCTCCTACAGTGGGTATAGAAAAGAATCACCCCCCTTTAAAATAATCACATTTTGTTGCTTTTCAGCCTGAAATGAAGACGGACACAGTTTTTGTTTTATCCAGCTGTATTTACTGAGTGCAACTTATAACATCCAAGTGAAATATAACACCAACATGTCAGAAAAAATAAAAAATAAAAAAAAAACAGAATCACTGAGTTGGAAAAAGGATCACCCCCTCCTAAAAATGACTTGTAAACTCAATCAGGTGTAGCTAATCACCTTCTCAATGGCACACAAAGCCATTTGACTTCCAACTGTAATCAGCTGTGGTCATTTTGATTAGCTCAGCATGAAAAGAGCTTTCCTGGAGCATTTTGTAGTGCAACTGAAGCAAACAATCAACTATGGGTGGCAAAGCACTGTCAAAAGATCTGGACAGGCACATGTCAGGAGATGGATACGAAAAAATATCAAAGGCTTAGGAGCACAGTGAAGTCTATTATTAAGAAGTGGAAGGTATTTGGTACAACACAGACCCTCCCTGGATCAGGATGTCGCTCCAAACTGGATGAAAGAGCCAGGAGGAAACTGGTCAGAGAGGCTACCAAGAGGCCTACAGCAACTCTGAAGCAGTTGCAGGAATTTATGACAAAGAGTGGCCAATGTGTGCATGTGACAACAATATCACAAATTCTCCACAAATGTGGCTTGTATGGGAGGGTTGCAAGAAAAAAGCCACCCACAACTGAGCTTTGCCAAAAATGCACCTTGAAGATTCTGAGGCCACATGGAAAAAGGTGTTATGGTCAGATGAGACTAAAATTGAATTATTTGGCCTCAACACCAAATTATATGTCTGGCGGAAATCCAATACAGCTCACCATCCAAATAACACCATTCCTACAGTAAAGCATGGAGTTGGTAATATCCTGTTATGGGGTGTTTCTCTACAGCAGGGACTAGAGCACTTATCAGGATAGAAGGAAAATGGATGTGGCAAAATACCATCAAATTCTTGAGGAAAATCTGCTGCCCTCTGCCGGAAAGTAATCAGTGGGAAGAAGGTTTACCTTCCAGCATGACAATGACCCAAAGCACACAGCAAAACTGAAGTGGTTGAAGGAGAAAAAGGTGAATGTCATTGCATGGCCTAGTCAGAGCCCAGACTTAAACCCCATTGAAAATCTGTGGAATGACTTGAAGACTGTAGTCCACAAATGGTCACCATCAAATTTAACTGGACTTGAGCAGTTCTCCAAAGAAGAGTGGGCAAAAATTGCAAAGTCTAGATGTGCAAAGTTAGTAGAGACATATCCCAACAGACTAAAGGCTGTAATTAAAAAAATAAGGCAAATTAAAGCAAGAGGGTGATCCTTTTTCCAACTCAGTGATTCTGTTTTTTTATTTATTTTTTCTTTTTTTCTGACATGTTGGTGTTATATCTTTCACTTGGATGTTATAAGTTGCACTGAGTAAATACAAATGGATAAAACAAAAACTGTGTCTGTCTTCATTTCAGGCTGAAAAGCAAAAAAAATGTGATTATTTTAAAGGGGGGTGATTCTTTTCTATACCCACTGTACCTACCTGTCTGCATAACCATCCATCCATTCACCCATCCACATACATACCTACCTACCTATATAGTGTATCAATCCATCTACCTACCTACCTACCTTCCTGCCTAGCTATCCTTCCATACTGTGATTCTGGAATTCTGAATTAGACCCTTTCATCCAGGTCAGCAGACAAACTCTACTTTTGTTCTGAATGTAATATAGCTGTATTTAAGATGTAAGCTAAATTCAGTGCATTTTTGTGCTTTTGTGTTTGTGTGACAGCTTCTAAAATATTGTTTCTACATTCTTGTGGAAATAAAACCCATTGAGAAATCCACAAGCTGAGTTCCTTTTTCCAGACCCTGGCCTTTTCTGCCTCATGCAATCAAACCCCAATAAATGCTGCCATTATTCAATGTGACTGAAATTTCACTGGCTGCTAACACCAGGACTGTGATTGCAGCTCCGACACAGACCAAAAACAACACATTGAGATGATTCACCCATCCCACCCCCCCAAGCTAATTTGATAATAATGTTTTTTTCATCTTTGAGGTGCAAGAAAGCTGTAATTATGAGTTGTGAGTCCATCAATGGAGACAGGTTTTCATCTCAGTTATGCTTCATTGTCTGTGGAAACACTAATAAATGGCTCTGACTGTGTCAAGGCGATGATTTCATCTACCACTGAGTGGCATGTTATTTGAAAATTAGAGAGTATAAATGAATAGTTTTTTTCAGTGTGCACTGATTTCAACAGAAGATATTGACAAAAGTGGAAAATATGAAAATTATACAACCTACACATATATAACAACAACACCAGGACTTACAGAAATTAAGGATATAAATGCTGTAAAATACTCTGTCATAATTGGAGTATACTAGGAAATTTTGACCCAGGATCCTGCAGTCATGAGAAGCAATGCTACACAATAGGAATGCATCAATACTGATACTGTTAACAGGCATTAGTCTGATACCATGTTCATTTACTCTGATATGAATGCTCCCATACCATGTGATTCTATATGATACTGTATAAGCTTAGTGTACATTGTTGTTCTAATGAAATGATGGCATGACATGACAGCGATCTGGACAATCAAATCAAAGCGGGCTGTAAACTGTGCTCTGTGAAAATATCAAAGGGAGGTACTGCAACATTTTACTACAATATACAGGTAACCTGATTTTAACCTAATATTTTAAAGTATTTAAGCATTATTTTTAATAAAGAGCACAAAGGCGTGGAGAGAAATTGCAAGTGAGAGAGAGCACTGAGACACATACACTTCCTTTACACTTTGTCAAGGTGCAATTCATGGTAATTTATACAATATTTAGTTCCAGTCCACTAATCTGATTGGTCGAGTGGTGTTTCAAGAGTGCCTATATTTCCTATAACCACACCGGAATGGTTCACTGTCTGTATCACTCCACTAGTCTGCAGTGGGTAGCTCAATGAATAAGACATTGGACTACTGATAAATGTTGTGAGTTCAAATCCCAGCACTGTCAAGCTGACAAGGCCCTTAACCCTCAACTGCTCAGCTGTATATGAGATAAATGTAAGCCGCACTGGATAAGGGCATCTGCTAAATGCCATACATGTAAATAAATGTCTGTATTCACCATTTAAAATTTTACTTTCTAGTATGAAACTGTTACTACAGTAGTGTTAGTGGCATTATCAGTGGATCGGCAAACGGTATATTTCAGGAATATAACCTTTGGCTTAAAATATGAAAGCTCATCAGATGAAGAAAAAAACGAAGAAGGGACACCAATTTTACTGGAAGCACTGTTAATGGGAATGTACAAATCAATGTGAACTACAGTGCCCTCCACTAATATTGGTACCATTGGTAAATATGAGCAAAGAAGGCTGTGAAAATTTGTCTTTATTGTTTAACCTTTTGGTATTTTGTTCAAAAAATTCACAAAAATACTTTGCTCTCATGGATATCAGGGATACTCTGTGCTACCTCCCTTTGCCAAGATAACTGAGTCTTCTCCTACAATGCCTAATCAGGTTGGAGAATACATGGCAAGGGATCTGAGACCATTCCTCCATACAGAATCTCTCCAGATCCTTCAAATTTTAAGGTCCATGCTGGTGGACTCTCCTCTTCAGTTCACCCCACAGGTTTTCTATGGGTTTCAAGTCAGGTTGACTGGGATGGCCATGGCAGAACCTTGATTTTGTAGTCAGTAAATCAATTTCATGTTGATTTTGATGTATGCTTTTGATCATTGTCCTGCTGGAAGATCCAACCACAGCCCATTTTAAGCTTTCTAGCAGAGACAGTCAGGTTTTCATTTAATGTCTGTTGATATTTGATATTTGAGTCCATAATGCCATGTATCCTAACAAAATGTCCAGGTCTTTTGGCAGAAATCATTAAATCATTAAAGAGCCACCACGATATTTAAATGTGGGCATGAGGTACTTTTCCATATGGCTACCTCTCTGTATGCACCAAAACCACCTCTGGTGTTTATTGCCAAAAAGCTCTATTTTGGTTTCATCTGACCATAGAACCCGATCCCCGATTCCAGTAGTGTCTGGCAAACTGAAGATGCTTGAGTTTGTTTTTGGATGAGAGTAGAGGCATTTTTCTTGAAACTCTTCCAAACAACTTGTGTTGATGTAGGTGACTTCGGATTGTAGTTTTGGAGACTTTCTGACCCCTAGACACAACTAACTTCTGCAATTCTCCAGCTGTGATCCTTGGAGATTTTTTGGCCACTCAAACCATCTTCTTCACAGTGCATTGAGACAATATAGACACACATCCAATTCCAGGTTGATTCATAACATTTCAGGTTGAGTGGAACTTCTTAATTATTGCCCTGATGGTGGAAATGGGCATTTTTAATGCTTGTGCTATTTTCTTATAGCCACTGCCCATTTTAATTCCAATAATTGTTGCACACCTATATTTAACAAAGATCTTTTTTTGATAAGCATGTGTTTGCAATTGTTTGATATAGTTGAGAAGAGAGTATTTTCGTGAATTTTTTGAACAAAATATCAAAAGGTTAAACAATAAAGCCAGTTTTTCACAGCCTTCTGTAGCATATGACTATGCCCAAACTGATATTCTAAATTAACCCAAATGAAACATAGAAAGTTTCACCACTTAGGCGACCTAGAGTAACCCCGAGAGGCCTCCTTTGACCAGATGCACCTTTGGGATGCAAAAGACTCTTTGGAACCCACACAGGACTTACCCCTGCAATAAAATAAACCTTTGATGACTGAACGTCTGGGAAACTTCATGATTAGTTCGTCAGCAGGGATCCACCAAAACTCCGACCAAGGGCCTGTAAACCTTTGATCTAATCTCGGTTTACGAGCAAATGATTTAGCCTCAAAGTCGCAAAGGCCAGAGGAGAAATGTCCTCCCTAAGGTCACCCTGAGGTGACCAAGGACCGGTGGGACATTAGAAGAACGCCAGCCCCCTCTTCTGGACATACACACGCGCACGTGCGTACACACACACACACACACACACACACACACCCACGCTTACCTTACACACACAATGGAGAAATCTCTCTCTCTTCAATGTAACATGTAATTATATGTAATTATTCCATGTGATGTTATCTTGTTCACATATATTGTCTGTTTATGTAACTAACCTTAATGACTTTAGATAGTTTTAATCTAGCATATCATTTTAAATGTCTGTAACCAGGTTTTATTTGTAATATTCTTTACAAATCCATCGAATTTGGTATGTAGTTAATCGTCTCGAGATACCCGGATTGATTATGCATATCACATTGCAATGGGATACATCATTTCATGTTTTCTCTTAATTTCATTTATAACACGGTATAAGCCAGCTCCTCCCTGGACATTTAAATTAGGGTCCATGACCAGACAAAGAGAGTCATCCGGACATGCAAACCCAACTTCCTGATTGGCCCATAGCCCAAGGAGGCTTTCTTTAAAACAACACCACACACTTGAGTTAGAGTTAGACTTCACTTCTCACTCCTCTCTTCTACACTCCTTCCGGTTTCTCTCCCCCGGGGCCATGTGCCCCGGGAAGAGGAAGCCAGGATCTCTCTCCCGGACAAAGGATGCAACCTCTTCACGCCTTTTCAAATAACAACGAACCAGCGAACTCTACACGACCTCACGCAAACCGTCAACCCTGAGGCTATGCAAGTATAGTTAATGACCTAGATCTGCGTTTAAGATTGGACCCCTGTGTTACAGGAGAATTAAGTTCGTGCTGGTTCTGAAAAAGGCTAAATAGTTGTGTTTTTGTCTGCTTCCCTTTCTTCCATTACTTTCTCTCTATCCCTTTTCTCCCCCTGTATATAGATGTGTATATATGTATGTTCTGCTTAGAGTTAGTCGTGTGTATCCATAGTCACATATAGCTATTAAAATCTATTATCCCACGCTTGATTTTCTCTGTTTTGTTGACGTGATGAGTCAATTAAACGCTGCATAAGATCTCGATTACCCGCTCTAATCTTTAATAACAAACTTCGTGAGCTAATTCTTCCTGGCCAGAAGGATAAACTCACTCTTTAGAGTTCATAAAGCTGATCTAGGCCACATACATAGTCATAATTAATTATAATCCATTGTGGTTAATTATCTATATGTATATGTGCACCTATATAAATTCCCTTTTATGGCTGATGTATATTTATAACTGGTCACAACACGTGTTGATTAGATATATAGATATATTTCACGCCAGTCGAGCTAATTCCTTACATAAATTGGAGAATACATTTAAACGTGTTAAACATCTTTTAATTTGTTACATAAATTGTAACTGGTGGAGAATATTTTTAAACATTGCAGATTCATCCGAGTTACTACACATTCTGGTAGATAACGCGGGCATGCTTTAAAACTCGTCTCCTTTAAAAAGGTGCGTTGAATCCAAGCGTGCGCTTCTGTTTCGTTTCATGTTTAAAGTTGATCCATTACATTATTCTGGTGGAAAAGAATAATGCTAGTAATGCCTTTTGTATTCGTTACACTTCTTTGCTCATATTTACCAAGGTTGCCAATATTAGTGGAGGGTACTGTAGCTATCGAGCTAGCTGACATGTTATAAAGGGATTTTATAAATGGAACATTGTCTGAAATGTCACTTAACTGATATGACTCAACATGTGCCAAAAAACATGAACTTTTACTCAGTCTGAAAGAAACGGTATTGATGCAATATACTATACTAAACTTTTCACTACTTTGCTTATTAGGTTTTCATTTACAGTACTTTGGATTCAAAAGACAAACTTAAACACATTCTAAATTATAAGTCTTAAAAATACTCATATATGTCATATAAAAAATATATACAAATACACACAAAATGTGCTTTACTTCGAAATAAACTGCATATTGACTTTGAAAGTACACCTGAAAGCACACACACACACACACACAAAAACCTCGCTACACCAAGATGCTGCTTATTTTGAATTTGCTACAGCCATCCTCAGGATTCATCACTAGCCAAAAGCTTTCTTTCTGTGCCACTTAGGAACAGGGTTTTAAATACTGACTTTTGTACATTGTTACTTTAGAGTCAAATATATCTTTATTTACATTGCACATTTGAAGACAAATTGTCAGCACAGTAAAATCATGCTAATATTAATTTGATTAATGGGGTGTTAAATCTAATAATTTACTCATTACTTCGTGCACTTTCCTTTAAGTAAACTTAGATATGCTAATATTTAAATAGCAAAAAGTACATTCGGCAGTGTAATTCTCACCACGTACACATTAGTATGCAAGTATAGTGTATACTGGTACACTAGATGTAAACTTGCTACAGTTGCAAACAAAATTATTCAACCCCCATTGCAAATCAGGTTTATTGTCAAAATTTACAGACTTTCAGCTGCTGAACAAATCAAACAAAAGCAATTGAAATAGCTCAACACAACAAATGCTTCAAGTGGTTTCCCCAAATTCAACTGAAAATGCAATTTATAATGACTTCTCCAGTCTCAAAATTATTCAACCCCTTCATGGCAAGCATCTTCAGTACTTAGTAGATCACCCTTTTGCTGTTATGACCTGCTGCAAACGAGATGCATAGCCAGACACCAGCTTCTGGCAGCGTTCCTGAGGAATCTTAGTCCATTCCTCATGAGCAATGGCCTAAAGTTCAGTAATATTCTTGGGTTTGCGTGCTGCAACCACCTTCTTCAAATCCCACCAGAGATTTTCTATGGGGTTCAACTCAGGTGACTGTGATTCCACTGTGGAATCTTCCAGGACTTCTTCTGCAACCAAGCCTTGGTGGAATTTGATTTATGCTTTGGATCATTGTCCTGTTGGACGGTCCAATGACACCCAAGCTTCAGCTTCCTCACAGATGGCATGACGTTTTCTCCTAGGATTTCCTGATACTTCAATGAATCCATCTTGCCTTCCACATGCTGCAGGTTTCCAGTGCCAGAGGATCACCGAGCCACCACCATGCTTGACTGTGGACAGAGTGTTCTTTTCAGCGTATGCTTCAGTCTTCTTCCTCCAGACGTACCACTGATCACTCATGCCAAAAAGTTCCAGTTTTGTTTCATCGCTCCACAGAACAGAATCCCAAAACTTCTGTGGCTTATTTATATGATTTTGAACATATTGGAGCCGACATTTCTTGTGCTTTTGGGTCAGTAGTGGTGTATTTCTTGGAGTTCTGGCATGGAAACCTTCTGCGTTTAGTATGCTTACTGAAACCTCACTGCCTGTTGCCACCAAGTCTTGATGCAGGTCTTTTGCAGTCACTCGAGGGTTTTTCACAACCTGCCTTCTCAGAAATCTGGTTGCAGCTGTTGATAGCGTCCTTTTTCTGCCCCATCCAGGTAGTGTAACCACTGTTCCTTTAACTTTGAACTTGCAAACTATGCTTTCAACGGGTTCTCTAGGAACATTCAGTGCCTTCGCTATCTTTTTGTATCCTGTTCCTTATTTGTGAAGGGCGATGATTTTGGACTTATTCGACCATTCTTTTGACCTATCCATATTTCTAATATGCAGTCAAACATGACACTCAATAAACCCCTAGCCAGTTCAGATATTTCATGTGTTCCAGCTCAAGCACACTTGGTGCAACTAATGAAGCCCTTGATTAGTTGCACCAGGGTGCTTGAGACAACACCTGTTTTGCATATTTGTGCTGTTGTGAGGGATTCTATTCAGGGGGTTGAATAATTTTGAGACTGGAGAAGTCATTATAAGTTGCATTTTCAGTTGAATTTGGGGAAACCACTTGAAGCATTCATTGTGTTAAGATATTTCAATTGCTTTTGTTTGATTTGTTTGTTGCAAACAGCTGAAAGTCTGTAAATTTTGACAATAAACCTGATTTGCAGTGGGGGTTGAATAATTTTGATTGCAACTGTATATACTATAGATATACTTATTATACTTATAATTTTTCTGGATTTCATATTAAAGAAACCATTCTTTAACCATTTCAAACTGGCTTGTGCAAATTGTAAAGCTATACTGTTCTTACACAATTTTAGATAGCTCTCACTGAACAGGATACGATCAATCTTTCTCAGAAGAGCAGCTAAAGTTTTGATCTCTCTTTTCACAGGAAGACTTAATCCCAGCATATCCCTGGATGTTGCTCTTGACCTGTACTCTGAAAGTCCCCACAAAGCTTCTTAACCTGCTATTCCTATTTCACTCATTGTCTCTCAGCTTCTTGATTCTTTAATCCCTGCCTGAAAGGGCTTTAGGAAAGAACTTGGGTTAAATGGTCCGTACTCTATGCCAAGCACTGAACAGCACAAGAAGCCATTCAGTCACTCTGACACTATCTGAACCATGGAAGCTCTGTTTGGTAACAGGGGCTTTAAAACTCAAGTGTCCAGAGAGTAATCAGAGGGGGAAAAACAGAACTGATGTACAATATGTGTAATGCTAATATGAACCTCTACAAATACATGCAAATTAATTATATTATGGATTAATTTATGGCTATATGTTTTCCCTTTTTCAATTAGATTTAACCTTTCAAACATTTTATTTCAGCCATCATCTATGGTTCCTACATTCTTGGATAAAATAATTCTTTGGATAGTGGGTTCTTAGCTTCCTTTTTTCTCTTAAAACCCCCTCTGCTGTGGCAGTCTAGACGGAACCTTTAAGGGTTCCTCAAGAGGGATAAACTAAAGAACCCTTCTCAGAGTGTACCTTTCCAACTTGGAATGAGGAAGTTACACTCAACAAATTAAACCAGAGGTAATGTCAGTATTGAGCATATGATTGATTTTGCACATGAAGTGGAGGCCTTTACTGGCAAAATTACATTGTTTATACAAGTGGCTCTCAACATTTTGCAGCAGGGGAGCCCATTAACTGTGAAATAAATTCCACCTGACCCCCTCAGCATTTTATGAACATAATGCAGCTATTCAGACTATTAGACTCATCATTTAAATGTATACAATAATATCTACTTATTGGAACCATAGATCTTTTTATTCTGAAACCTTCCAATGACAAAACACATTAGGGTCCAAGTTACATTGTTCATAGGCTACTTGCTGTTGAGGTTTTGATTAAACCCATTCAATTCATGTGACTATTCAAACAGGCTAATATCCATAAGAACTCAAGAATAAATATAATAACTTTGCTAATAATGAGTCGTGATTCACACCACTTTAACAATTTTTTTTTTTTTTAAGTTTAGGGACCCCCTGGCTATACTTCAAAAAATATTAATTTATACCATGTTTGTTCACAAGATGTTGTACTTTCTAAGCTGTCATCTATCCAAACAGCTGAAGTGGTCAGTGTATTATACGCTGACAGTTTGACAAAATTCTACTGGGAAGAGGAAAGCAATCTCATGTCATTTTTAAATGTCTTGTTGAAGGTCATGTTTAGCATTTCCAATGGAGGTCCAAGCAGAGCACAGAACTCTCAAGATAAGGTCACTGGACTCATAAGGCCATTGAAGAGCTCTGCTGGTGAAAGTTCTTTCTGATCACGGGTCACCATTAGTTGTGCTGTGAGCCCCATCCAAAAGAAAAGTCCATGAGAGCCCACCAATCATGTGAGAAGGTGTAAAAAGATATGTGTTCTGAGTAACATTCAGCAGAACTGTATTCCACATATACTTGGTGTTGCTGAGGTATTTGGACTGACATGAAAATGTCATCAGAGAGAAAAGAATGTATCTATTAAAAGAATGTATCTTAATTCATTGGAGAATACTAATGCCTGCCAGGACAACTGCACCGAGGAATGTGAGCATGAGATATGGGGTGTGAGTTAAACAGCTGTGAGCTCTAATAAAAAATTTATTCACTCCTAGCATATCAATGCAGTCTTTATTGGGAAAGGGACAGGGATTGCTGGAATAAATGTTCTAGCAGGGCTAAGCCCCATGTCTTTTCTTATATATCTTAAAAAAAAAAAAGTGCCTATGTGATTGACACATCTGTAACATGTCATCAGCAGTGATGAGAAGGGGCATGTGAAATACAGTTGCAATCAAAATTATTCAACCCCCATCGCAAATCAGGTTTAGTGTCAAAATTTACAGACTTTCAGCTGTTTGCAATGGACAAATCAAACAAAAGCAACTGAAATAGTTCAACACAACGAATAGTTCAACACAACGAATGCTTCAAGTGGTTTCCCCAAATTCAAATGAAAATGCAACTTATAATGGCCTCCCCAGTCTCAAAATGATTCAACCCCCTGAATAGAATCCCTTACAACAGCACAAATATGCAAAACAGGTGTTGTCTCAAGCAGAAAAAGGAAGCTATCAGTGGCTGCAACCAGATTTCTGAGAAGTCAGGTTGTGAAAAACCCACGAGTGACTGCAAAAGATCTGCAGCAAGACTTGATGGCAAGAGGTAGTGAGGTTTCAGTGAGCACAGTATGGCACGTACTAAACGTACAAGGTTTTCATGCCAGAACTCCAAGACGTACACCACTATTGACCCAAAAGCACAAGAAAAGTCGGCTCAAAATCATATAAATAAGCCACAAATGTTTTGGGATTCTGTTCTGTGGAGTGATGAAATAAAACTTTTTGGCATGATGGATCAGTGGTAGAAAGAAAGAACACTCTGTCCACAGTCAAGCATGGTGGTGGATCGGTGATGCTCTGGGGCTGCTTTGCATCCTCTGGCACTGGAAACCTACAGTGTGTGGAAGGCAAGATGGATTCATTGAAATATCAGGAAATCCTAGGAGAAAATGTCATGCCGTCTGTGAGGAAGCTGAAGCTTGGGTGTCATTTTACCTTTCAACTGGACAATGATCCCAAGCATACCTCCTGGAAGATTGTCCTGGAAGATTGTACAGGGCTACTATAGAAAATCTCTGGTTGGATTTGAAGAAGGCGGTTGCAGCATGCAAACCCAAGAATATTACTGAACTTTAGGCCATTGCTCATGAGTAAAGATTCCTCAGGAACGCTGCCAGAAGCTGGTGTCTGGCTATGCATCTTGTTTGCAGCAGGTCATAACAGCAAAATGGTGGTCTACTCTAAGTACTAAAGATGCTTGCCATGAAGGGGTTGAATAATTTTGAGACTGGAGAAGTCATTATAAGTTGCATTTTCAGTTGAATTTGGGGAAACCACTTGAAGCATTCATTGTGTTGAACTATTTCAATTGCTTTTGTTTGCTTTGTTCATTGCAAACAGCTGAAAGTCTGTAAATTTTGAGAATAAACCTGATTTGCAATGGGGGTTGAATAATTTTGATTGCAACTGTATATTCACTGATGTAAAGAATGTGGACAATGTACTTTATCATCCTATTTCTCCACAAAATTATTTTGGAGGCTACCTGACCATCAAACCCATATATGGGCCTTCCCGAAACTATTGCTACAAAGGCCCACATTGTATGAGCCGCCCATACTGTAGCACACAATTGTATGTTGTAGTATGTTGTAGAATTACAGTTTCCCTTCACTAGAACTAAGGAGCCAAAACCTGTTCCAGCATGACAATGCCCCTGTGCACAAAGCAAGGTCAGTGAAGACATGGTTTGCCAAGGTTGGAGTGGAAGAACTCAGGTGGCCCGAGCTCTGACCTCAACCCCACTGAACACTTTGGGGATGAATTGGAAAGCTGACTGCACCCCAGGCCTTCTTGTGAAAGATCAGTGCCCGACCTCACTAATGCTCTTGGGGATGAATGGGCAAATGCCCACAGCCACATTCCAGAATCCAGTGGAAAGCCTTCCCAGAAGAGTGGAGGCTGTTACAGCAGCAAAGAGAGGACCATCTCACTTTTAATGCATGGTTTTGGAATGTAATATTCATCAAGCACATACAGGGGTGATGGTCAGATGTCCACAAATCTTTGCCCATATAGTGTGAAAAATAGAACACATCAAATTAAAAATCACACAAAAGGACAAATGACAGAAGATTAATTTCACCCATTACATTTAATAACACAACCAGCTGTCACTGGAAAGGGACCAGTATGTGTAGTCTAGCATATCTATCACTATGTGCATTCATATTACATCTGTAAATTTATGTTGAAAACAGAGATATCCATGAATGATTTTATAACAAGTATTTTTAAACATTTCTCAGAATAAAAAATCTGCAGTTATTCTGTTTATTATTCTGACTTTGTCCAGGTTTTCATGTCTCAGAGAGTAGATAAGGATCAACATCACCCCATAATTCTAGGATTTCTACTATGAATCAGGATTTCCAAAGAACAATTTTTATTAGTCCGTAGTACCTTTTTCCATAAAATGTTTATTATTCTAAGATTTAACCAGTGTCAAATCAGGAACATCTACATTATTTTGTATTTTCAAAGTCATTATTTCTAACATATGTCCCAGGGATACCAATTCTTGTAGGCAAATAAAAAGCTGTGGGTGTATCCCTCAGACACTGCCACTTATGTGTCTGACACTCTGCATGCTTTTCAGTCCCTGATAGTGAAGATGTAATTCTGCCCCATCTCCTCTATACTTCCATGATTTCACTTAGCTTGAAATACTGCCATTTGCTTTTTTTTCAGCGACATGATTACCTACGCCTTTATTAACCCCTCATCTCAGCTCTTCTCAAAATCCCTCCAATGTTTGCACAAGCCCCTCAGAGAATGAAGATTACTCATGGATCAAACAGCTACTCACAAACACTGCTGTCACCAATTGTCATAAGTGAAATCAGGACATTGCAAACTGTACTGGGATCACGCTGTGGCACTTCTCCAATTAAAATGCCCCCTCTTAGGTTTGGCATCGGGGCCAGCTGGAGTGGTATTAATTAGCAGACAAATGAGAGGGGAATAAATCGGGTCACTTTTTCCTCTCTCAACCCTTGGCCATGCCTCAGCACTGGACCATACCAGTGCCTCTGATTAATTAAATGGCTGAGTGGAAATGTAGGGTCAAAATGTATTAAACTGTCAGCACTGACCTCTGCCTGGCCACTATCTACACAGCATGCTGAATGATGAGTATCATGCAGACAAGACCCCTTGTGTGGCAGAAATTACATTTCAAGTGGTTGATGTGAGTGCAATTTGTGCATGTGGGATGTGATCTGAGTGAGAAAGACAAAGAGAGGGAGGATGTTAAAGAAGGAGGTGGGTAGTATGCTAAACAAATTGATTACACTGAATAAAACACATTGACTATTGTGTAAATGTCTGCATGATTCTCGGTAGTAGGTTACAGTTATGACATTCAATGGAAAGATGGGTTTGAAATAATTCAAAGTTCAAAAACATCTAGTGACATCAATTATATTTTAAACAGCAAGAGTACACTCACTGTCCACTGTATTAGGAATGTTTGTAGCTTGTTCTTACAACAGCTGCTTAGAATTTAAACTTGTCATCTTGTCACTTGTCGGCTGCTTTTAATCTGGATAGTTCGAAATGGCAATCATCGTTGACATCTGGGGAATCACCTGTTGTCAAAACCAAGAAACCTCAAACTGTGGAGAGCCTGCAGACAAAAAGGGAAAGTGATAGAGCCCGTGCTAAAATGAGAATAAATATCGTCATGGCTATTGAGAGGTGGCGAAAACTCCAAGATCCAAAGGGATTGAAGACTGATGCAGAGATTCCTTTTTTTCTGCTGAACAGGTAAGACATTTCAGTGGCTCAGTAGGTAGCTAGCTAACATTAGTGCACTTGTTTGCTTGATTCAGCTAAGTATTGAGTTTCCAATGGTTGGTTTCTTTGTTTGTTTGTTTTGCTATAGTCAGTGTGGTAAATTGCACTTATTTTCTGCTAGCTATGAGAGAGAGCAATTCAACTCTACTCCAAGAAAAATGTATCTGCCGCCACCTCCGTTGTAAAGTATTGGAGCTAATATACAACTCATACGTATACCTCAAACCATCAGATTCATCCATGCAGAGGAGCAGTGCCGAAGCACAACCCATGTAAAAAATTATAACCCTACAAGTAACTTGCAATTTTATGTTTCAAACAGAGATGGCAATAGAGAGGCAAAAGTTCAGTACTGCAGCTTTACCTTGTACTGTACATTAAAGAATTGTATGATGTATGATGTCTTTAGCTGTATTTTATTATAGCTGTACAATATAAAATAGCTGTGTGCAGAGAGAGGGGGTGGGGGGAGGGGGCTATTCAGAGGAAAGAAGTAGAAAGAACAATAAACAAATTGATTACGCTGCATGTAATATTCTAAGAAATCTAGCCATTGCATTGAAAATTGGCTTGTCAGTCAGGGTCAATCATGGTGCCAGTTTGCACAAATGAATTTGAATAGGGTACTTGATGGAAACCATAAGCAGTGCTGAGGCAGGAAAACACAAGGAAATCTTGCTTTACAACTGCTGCTCTGTTACTTTTTCATTAGCTTTGGCGTGCAATTACTGTAACAATCCATCATTCCCATGGTCCCTGAATTCCCATAATCATCTTTTTTTATGACAGGATGAAGGGCAATGGCTATGACCACTGTTTGATTTATGGACAACCCATGACCTTACAGTTCCAGCCAGAACCCATGAATTACTACATGTCCAAAATCAAACCAAAGGGGATTTATTTTGTACATTATATAATTATGTGTTATATAATTAATTATGTGTTTAAGTAGCCTACAGATCAGAAAGCCTTATCTACTCATTTTAGATGTGAATGTAACAATTTCAAGAGTAACTTTTTTTAATCTCCTTACAACGAAAAAGATTTGAACTCAGATGCATAAATTAAAGATGATCCAACTTCCGGCTCCTTAATAAAGAGTTCTGATTAATTTGATAACAGATTACTGTATATAAACTGGTCAGGAATTTTCCTATCTATTCCCTCAATTAGCCTTGAAGCTCTCATAGCGTCCGTGTTTAGCCAAGCTCAGAACCAGCTCTTAACTGAAGGAAATCCAGTGTAGCCTGAATTAATGGCATAGATGACAGTAATCACAATGTGGTCTTATTTTATTAATGAAATCATTAATAATGAATCACCACTGCACTACTAGCTTCGGCATGTTAGTTTGCAAGTTTAAGAGCTTATATGCCTAAAATGCCATTGTGTAAATCTATCCTCGTTTATAATGACTGGCAGATGAGGACATTCAGGAATTATGAAATCAATCTAAATACAGCCTACATAACTGATTCAGGTAAATATAAAGCAAATCAATGAATTGGGAAGTGGGACTAAAATGTCGAGAGAGATTTGATTAATAAAAAACAATAGAGATACAGTATACTCTGGTGGGATGCACAAGGGAGTTTTAGCATAATTCAGAAATTAATTAGGACACATACAGTATCTTTGCTTAGGTTAGAGTGAGTGCTCAATTAGATGGTGCCCTGCAACAGACTAGCGTCCCATCCTGGTTGTATTTCCACCTTATGTGGTATGTTCCCAAAATAGGCTCCAGATTCAACACAACCCTGACCAGAATGAGGCTTACTGATTTTGAATAAATGAATATACTTTTAGCAACATTTCCTGTCTTGTTTTCCTATCAATTTTTGGTCCCCTCATCTCAGCATAGACCACTGTAAACAACACAAGACACTTACATGAATAATTCATTGCAAAAAACAAAAATGGCAAATAACACTCGAGCCAGAACGTTCTTTAGATAAACTAACACAGCAGATAGCTTGTTACTCAGATAGGGAATTCCTGCTGAATTCTGTCCAAATCTGAGAATTTTTGTCCTCACACACCTTCTGCAGCCCAGCAACCTGCACCCCAGGCTGAGATTAACTGTCACTGATCATCTCTTCTGCCTCCAGTGCAATGCTGGTATGCTCAACCCAACTGAGATTATATGTTTTTAACCTTTTATAGAATATTGTCATCCATACATATCCTATGAATTTATTTAAAAAAAAAACATCTGCATAAATGAAGCATGAAGCAACCTAGCCTTGAGATGAGATTTCATATAAATGTAGTCACATGAAAAGCTAAGTCCATACTTACCATTTGTATGTTGTATATGGTAAGTGGCTAGTGTTAATTCTTACAAATTAGAAACTTTGAGATGTTACTTATATATATATATATATATATATATATATATATATATATATATATATATATATATATATATATATATATATATATCAGCTTTGATTTATTTTCTTGTGTACAATTTCAGGAAAGGCTTGAGACAAATAAACAAATTGAGATGCCAAGGAAGCCCATCCGACATGCTGGTGATTATGTTTGCCAGCTTTCAAATTCAGGGCTGCTGTGTTGACACTCTAAGACTTAATCAACAGAGGATGGGGTGTGCTTTGCTTGCTGGGTTTAAAATGCTGTTTAATCAAGGAGACGCATGAATCATTAATGAGAACATTCCATAAAACGAAATAAGCCTTAATGCAGAGTATGTTGCATAAGTCAAAAAAGGCTTGTATTGTAAGATACTGTATATTGTAAGATATATTAATCCAAAGGTATGCTAGTACATGTTCTTGTTATTCTCTCTAACAGTGATGATAAACAATGTGATATGCAGTATTAATTGATTACACAGCCATGTCAATTCAAGCTAAGCTTTCATTCAATTACCTCATTTAAAACTAATTATGGAGGCGCCTATTGATTTATTAATTGCTGCTGGAACAATCCATCTTGGTTTACCATTAATTTCATTAAGGATACATTATTCATTTGTAAATTTTGTATTTTTAAATTAGCATGAGGTATGCACAGAGAAGAGGCTGTGATCGCAGTTTCATTTGAGTTCATTAGCCAGCATAGTTTTATCTCTGTGGATACAGTAGGAGTACATCCTGACAACAAATTGACCCACATCTGACCCCAGACAGCTGCACATACTCAGATGCTCAGCTACGAGTGCACTCTACTGACCAAAAGTACTCTTTTCTCCTGACGATTAACCACACAAACACACACACAGAACATTGTGAAAAAATCTAATGACAATATATGAATAGTTTAAAACAGGGATACAACAGTGTGTTATTGGTTTTGTTTATGAAAAGTCCATTTTAAACAACAAAAGATTTTAAATACATGAATTTACTAAAATAAATGGAATGCTTATGAATACAAAAATAAGCTATAATTAGATCATTATTTGATGTGAGCAGTCCTTTTTTAAATGTGTCATGGTAGTGCCAGTGGGTGCAGAACTACACTACCCATCAGCCCCAGCACCTCACATGCCTCACTAATCATAATAGTTGTCATTTGTTGTCGTGTGTGCTTCACTATCGCCTACAGTCTGTATGTCTCTTGCATCGAATCCACAGTTCATGTTTATGCAGTGCTTAATTCATAAATCTGCAGGTCCCAGAACACTAAGAGGGTAGCAAGTCAGGAGGCATGCAAAAGGTCCCTGAACTTACAGACAAGTAAAAGTGCTTCTAGAATCTCACGTAGCCAAGGATATTCAATGCTGATAGGTAGGCCTATGTAATTGATCACACTGGTACAGCGACGTAACAAATTTGTAGCAGTGAGTATTCTCAGTACAAAGGGAAACATTTATGGATTGCATATTCTATCAACTTATCAAAACAGAACCGTAGGCCTATTGTGTTGTCACTGCAGTTAGCTAAAAAGCGCATTTGCCCAAAGAACTACAAAGCTACATTTCAAACAATAGGTCTATTTACAATAAACTAACATTAACTGCACAACATAATCAAGAAATAAGCATCTTTCCTAACACAAAATATTCCACAAAGCTGTCATGTCAGTGTCCTCCTCCCTGTGGCCTGTTTTGCTTTAAGTGTCTGTGGCGGTCCTGTGAGCTCACAAATGGCTCGGGATTGAACTTTGTAAGCGGTGGGCCCATGATGTTCAAAAATAACAGAGAAGAGATGGTGGGGATGAGAATGGATACATGCTGAGAGCTACAAATGAGATTCATTTTGGAAAAACCCTGCTCGCACTCCACTCAAGATCGGTATGGTATTCACAGTAGCCAACAACTGCCTCAGTCCTTCAGGAACTTTTTGTGTATTTGAGTACCTGTACTCCCTAAAAACCCGAATGACTGTATGTGGGCTCTTAACTCTATTTAATTCCTGGCAATCAATCTTACTTTCCAAGCCATGGTCTACTCCAGTAGTGTTACGGATCCGGAAGGAGGGAAGCAGGATGCACTCGCAGGGAAAATTGGCAGTTTATTAGAAACATTCAAAAATAATTGAACATTCAAAAGTAATGGAACATATCTCAAGGAGGGGAAAAGACAACGCACCAGGAGGGGAAAAGACAACGCACCAGCAGGGTCAAAAAAAGGAAAACAGTCAAACAAAAATCTACAAATAAACAAGGCAGTATTCCACAAAATGACAGGGCAGTAATTCCAAACAGGCAAGGCAATAATCCAAAAACTGGCACTGTGGTATTCCCAAAAAAGGCAAGGTAAACATCCAATAAGTCAAGAGGCAATAATCCAAAGTCTAGGAAACGCGAGGAAAACAAAAACATGGAGGAATCTACCATTCCTTATCTTTACACAACTGTTAGTCTTCAATATAATTACTTTTAATACTCCACGAGGAAGCGGACACAAAACGGGGTTTAAATACAACAGGGTAATAAAGACAAACAAGATAAAACACACAACACCTGGAAACAATAATCAAACTATAAACGGAGAACCAATGAAAGAACATGGGAGGAAACATGACGTGAACCAAAACAAACGGACCAATAAAGAAGCGGGGGCAGAGACATGACGTAAACCAAAAACAAAAGAGCACATGGAAAAGTAAACAAAACCAGAGTTCATGAATGAACAGTCCAGAGATTTTTATGAATAGCGCTCGTGCTACTCTTTATAGTAGCATGAAGCGTGGAATGCGGAAGTGCGCTACTTCGCTAGCTTCTGCTAGCAGCGTAGCGAGAGGGAGATTCTAACAAGTAGCATCTCCTTCCACAATCAGGCCAGCATTATCATCAAACTGCTTCATCAGTGACCTGCTGCCACTCGCTCTCTTGGACTCTTTCCTTTTTAGTATTTTGCTCCATTTTCTCACTGTTTGTGTTCTTAAAAAATGCTGTTAATAGTAACTGCTTCCTTTTCACCATGACACACACTACAACACGTGCTACAACACTGTAGGCTTCACTTTGTGACAATGAATTCACGTGAACTTTGAACTTGAAATCATTATGTTATGTGAAAGAGGCTATTGATTGGCTATTAGCAATATTGCGGCAGTGGTAATATATTAGCATTTTTGTTGCAGTTTTTTGTTGTTCTATTATACTTTTGGTGAATTAAAAGCTAAAACTATTTGTTTTGATAATATTGCTGTGTAAGACATCCAGCTGCACAGGTGCCGGATCCACACAAAAAGGTTCCGGAATGCAGGTGTGCTATATTTTATCCTGTTCTGGCAGGATCTGTCTCAAATTAAGCTTTGTGTTTTTTGTTCTTGTTTTCATTGTTTCTTTTGTTTTAACTGTACTTTACACAATAAACTATCTGCACTTGCATCCACCTCCATCTCCATCCGTGACAAAAAACTTGACCGACAAATGGATGCAGCAGATTTTTTATTTTTTTTTAAACTCCAGCAGGGGCTTCTGTAGATGAACTAGCTCATGTGGGTGTAAGACTCTAGCCTCCTCAATACCTCCTCCAACCACTAGGGGTTGCACTCCTGCCCTGACCAGCAGTACTGCTCCCAGTCACAAGGGGGCACAGGATGCCTTCTGCCTGCAATTCTTCTCCCAGTTGCCAGGGGGCAACCACTGTCATGAACTCTCTGTTTGCACTCATTAATCATTGTTGATTATCATCACCTGTTTGTTGCCCTATTTAAGTCTGCCCTTTTACACCAACAAATCCAACTTCCTGATTGGCCAATAGCCCAGAGAGGCATGTGCGTTGGTGTTGTCTTTAAAACAACAACACGCATTCAAACTTCTACACTTCTGCAGACACTTCTTCAGACTCTCTACACTCTTTCCGGTTTCCCTCCCCCGGGGCACGTAGGAAGCCACACTCTCTCTCCGGACAGGATGCAACTGCCTCACGGCCCACGCCTTTTCAAACAGCACAATGAACCAGTGAACTTGACACGATCTCGCGTGAGCTTTGAACCGACAACACTTACGCCATGCAAGTATAGTTAATGGATCTATATCTGCGTTAAGATTGTACCCCTGTTTACAGGAGAATTAAATTTGTTTCTAGTTTTGAAAACGGCTAATTAATTGTGTTTTTGTCTGCCATTCCCTCCTATTTCATTACTTTCTTTCTACACTTTCTCTCTTCTTGTATATAGATGTACATATGTATTGTTTGCTTAGAGTTAGTTGTGTGTGTATCCATAGTTACACGTAGTTATTAAAATCTATTATCACCATGCTTGATTGTCTCTGTTTTCGTCACGTAATGAGTCACTTCTACACTGCAAGACCTCGCTACCCATTCTATTTTTAATAACAAACGGATAATCCTTCGTGGCCAGAAGGATAAACTCCCTCTTTAGAGTTCATAATTCTAAACTAGAGTACAGCTAATCCTAAAAGCTGATCTACACCACATACATAGTCATAATTAATTATAATCCGTTGTAGTTAATTATCTATATGTATATGTGCACATACATGAATTCCCTTTCATGGCTGATGTATATTTATAACTGGTCACAACACGCGTTGATTAGATATTTAGATATATTTCACGCCATTCAAGCTAATTCCTTACATAAATTGGAGAATACATTTAAACGTGTTAAACATCTTTTAATTTGTTACATGAATTGTAGCTGGTGGAGGATATATTTAAACGTTTCATTTTTACATTTGATTTGCTACATATTCTGGTAGATAACGCGGGCACGCTTTAAAACTCGTCTCCTTTAAAAAGGTGCTTTGAATCCAAGCGTGCGCTTCTGTTTCATTTTTGTTTAAAGCTGAATCATTACAGCTTGTTTTATTTCTTCTTTTGTGGCCATTGGAAGCTCGGCTTCTATTTTTTGGTTGTACTTTGTTTTTGGATTTTCTAAGTAAATCCACTTTGGGTTTATGCCTCTCGTCTCCTTGATCTTTTGTTGTATTTCTGCATCAGGGTGTCTTAAGCCTTGGCCTTGAGTGTGCTCACTCAGGAAGCACATCAGCACTGAGCTCAGGAGACCAGGGTTCAAATCCTGCTGAAGACAACCTTTAATGTCTTAGTCTGTATTCTGTCAGTTCCTGCTTGATATCTTATTACAGTGGGAGCAACAGGGGAAGGGGGATTGGGTCTGAAGCCATGTGCCCCCCAGAACATTTTTTGAGGAGGGGGCTCCCTTGCTTGGCTGAGGATGTCCCTCTGCCCCCTAGAGGATGCTATGCCACCCAGCTCCACTGAGGACATCACTCCTCATCCTTGCTCCGTTGAGGACATTGCTCCTTCCCCCTGCTTTGTGGTGTACGTCACTCCTCACTCTTGCTTTGCAGAGAAAGTTGCTCCCCGCTCTGGCCTCGTGGAAGTTCAAGTTCAGTTTATTTGTATAGCACTTTTAACAATGGACATTGTCCCAAAGCAGCTTTACAGAAGTATATAAATTCAGGAAATAGATTTTAAATTTATGAATTTATCCCCAATGAGCAAGCCAGTGGCGACGGTGGCAAGGAAAAACTCCCTGAGATGATATAAGGAAGAAACCTTGAGAGGAACCAGACTCAAAAGGGAACCCATCCTCATCTGGGTAACACCAGATAGTGCAATTATAAATAAATAAATCCCTTCTATAAATGTACCAGTACAACACAGTCAGATAGCAGTTGTGAGACCATGAAAAATTCATTACAGTTTTTATATGAAGTCTGTTTTGTTGAACTTCACCACTGTAATCTCAATGATCTTTAGGCTGCACCGTGTGGGGCCATCCTCAGCAGCATCATGTGACTTCAATTGATGAGGTCTCCAACCAGAAGTAGGGCATCAGGATGGATCAGGCAGGTCCAGAGAGCAGAAGGGGTCGGGATCATTGGCATCTCAGGAGTATCATGTGAAGCCCGACAGAAGGGGAGGGAGAGAGAGCGAGAGAGCGAGAGAGAGTGAGAGAGAGAGATCATTAGGTATGCTTATTGTCCCGTAATGGTTAAGGACAATGTACTTTGCGTAAGTGAAAGCAGGTACTCTGGCAAGACTACCTTATGACAGGATAACTAAAAGGAAGAGCCAGAAGGTAACACAGACATGAGGGCTCCCTGGGACAAGGCAGCCAGCCACCCCACCACCAACAAACCTTGGTGGATGCCTGAAGGTGGGGGGGTGACAGCACCCAGACATCCCAGTTCACCACAACACACTATGCCCATGAGACCTCTAGATCTGCTCCTTTACCTAAGGAAAAAAACTATTCACGAAAGGCTTGATTAAACAAATATGTTTTCAGCCTGAACTTAAACAGTGAGACTGTGTCTGAGTCCCGAACACTAATTGGAAGGCTGTTCCATAACTGTGGGGCTTTGTAAGAGAAAGCTCTTCCCCCTGCTGTAGCCTTCACTATTCGAGGTACTGACAAATAGCCTGCACCTTTTGATCGAAGTAGGCGTGGCGGATGATAAAAGACCAAAAGTTCACTTAGGTACTGTGGCGCGAAGCCATTTAGCGCTTTATAAGTCAATAGTAGTATTTTATAATCAATGTGGGATTTCACTGGGAGCCAATACAGTGTGGATAAGATAGGGGTGATGTGGTCATATCTTCTAGTTCTTGTAAGGACTCTTGCAGCTGCATTCTGGACTAACTGGAGTTTGTTTATGCTCCTACTGGAACATCCAGACAGTAAGGCATTACAATAATCCAACCTAGAGGTGACGAAAGCATGGACTAATTTTTCTGCATCATGTAGTGACAATATATTTCTTACCTTAGCAATATTTCTGAGGTGAAAGAAGGCTATCCTAGTAATATTACCTACATGGGCGTCAAAGGAAAGACTGGAGTCAATGATCACACCAAGGTCTTTTACTGCTGCACATGATGAAACAGAAAGGCCATCCAGAGTTACTATATAATCAGAAAACTTACTTCTAACTGCATGTGGTCCTAGTATAAGTACTTCTGTCTTGTCAGAATTTAGTAAGAGGAAGTTAATGAGCATCCACTGTCTAATGTTCTTTACACATTCCTCAACTTTATTAAACTGGTGTCTGTCATCTGGCTTTGCTGAAACATACAGCTGTGTGTCATCAGCATAACAGTGGAAGCTAATTCCATGTTTACGAATAATTTGACCCAGAGGTAACATATATAAAGAAAAGAGCAGTGGGCCTAAAACAGAACCTTGCAGAACACCAAACTTTACCTCAGTATGCACAGAGAATTCACCATTTACATCTACGAAGTGATAACGATCAGTCAAATAAGACCTGAGCCAAGAGAGGGCCGTTCCCTTAATGCCAACAACATTTTCTAGTCTACCGAGGAGAATAGTATGATCAATTGTATCAAAAGCTGCACTAAGGTCAAGCAACACAAGCATGGAGACACAACCCTGATCAGAGGCCATCAGTAAGTCATTTACCACTTTAACCAGTGCTGTCTCTGTGCTATGATGAGGCCTAAATCCTGACTGATATATTTCATGAATGTTATTCCTATTTAGGTACAAGCATAGCTGTTTTGCTACAACCTTTTCTAAGATCTTGGAGATAAAGGGGAGATTTGATATTGGCCTATAGCTGGACAATTGACAGGGGTCGAGGTCAGGTTTTTTAATCAGGGGTTTGATAACTGCTAATTTAAATGATTTAGGTACACAGCCAGTGCTAAGGGAAGAGTTGATTATTTTTTGAACGGGTTTGATTATTTCTGGAGTAATCTGTTTGAAGAAACATGTAGGTAGGGGATCTAGTATACAAGTTGATGATTTTGAAGAAGAAATTAATTAAATTAGATCGGTCTCTCTACGGGGAGTAAAGCACTCTAATTGTTGATCTGATATTGCTATATTATTATCTACAGGGTTAGTAAGATTGTCTGGTTTTAAATTAATAGTCTGAATTTCTTGTCTAATATTTTCAATTTTGCCAATAAAAAAACTCATGAAATCATCGCTGCTATATAATGATTGTGTGCCTGTTTCTGTGGCGGTTTTATTCCTAGTTAATTTTGCTATAGTATTAAATAAGAATCTAGGATTATTTTTGTTATCTTCAATTAAGGTAGAGAGATAGACTGATCTAGCAGCACTAAGAGATTTCCTATAGTTCAGGAGGCTCTCCTTCCATGCTGTTTGAAATACTACCAATTTGGTTTGATGCCATTTACGTTCTAATTGTCGAGTGATCTGTTTTAAGGTGCGTGTGTGATCATTATACCAGGGTGCTAGCTTTTTCTCTCTAATTATTTTTCTTTTAAGTGGAGCTACCTTATCTAACGTGTAACGGAACATTGACTCTAAGCATTCAGTCACCTGATCAAGTTCTATTGGATCAGACAGTGTTCGAATCATAGTTGATATCTCTGGGAGGTTATCGATAAAACTCTGTGCAGTAGCTGACGTGAATGTACGTTTGACACAGTAGCGTGGTAAAGTGCATATATTATGATCAATGCGCAATTTACACGAGATGAGATAATGATCTGAGATAGCTTCAGACTGCGGAAATGTGACTATATTTTCTATATTTAATCCGTATGTTAGTATAATGTCAAGAGTGTGACCACCATTATGAGTGGGCCCTATTACATTCTGACTGACCCCTACTGAATCTAAAATAGACACAACCGCTGTTCTCAGAGGATCTTCCGGGTTATCAAAGTGAATATTAAAGTCACCGACAATTAATGCTTTGTCTAAAGAAACAACAAGGTTTGAGATAAAAACTGTGAATTCACCAAGAAATTCAGAGTATGGCCCTGGGGGTCTGTAAATAATAATAAGTGGAATCGACTCAGTAGACTTATTTTTAGTGGTTACATATGTCATACTAGTATGAAGAACTTCAAAGGAGTTGAACTTATGACTAGATTTTTGTGTGACGCCTAGGTTTTCATTATAAATGAGTGCAACACCTCCTCCTCTGCCAGTAAGATGGGGCTGATGTATATAACTATATCCAGGAGGACTGGCTTCATTTAATGCTATGTACTCATTTGGTTTAATCCATGTTACTGTTAAACAAATTATATTAAACTCCTGATCAGTAATAGTTTCATTAACAATAAGTGCTTTAGACCTAAGAGATCTAATATTTAACAGTCCTAGCTTCAGATCAAAGGTGCTGGCTGTGCGTTCAGTATGGTCTAATTTTATGTTAATTAGGTTACTCAAACAAACTTTCATTTTTCTACATATTTGTTCAGCTCGGGGAACAGACAGTCTCAATAGGATAAACTACAGATGTCGTATTGTCATTTAAGTAATTCGAACATTGACTATCATAGCTGTTATTGTTATTTGAATTTGTACTTACGAGTCATATGGTGTGTAGTGTCTTGGAGATGTTGTCTGAGAGGAGATCCCCTCCTAGTCTGCTGGGGTGCAGGCCATCAGCGCGGAACAATCTAGGACGCTCCCAGAAAAGATTCCAGTTATTTATAAAGAGCAGTTTCTGTTCATTACACCATGTAATTAACCATTCGTTAAGTCTACTGAACCTTTCAAGTCCACGTCTGTATGTGGGGAGAGGTCCAGACACGATGATCTTCGTTGTCGGCGATGTGTTGCGTACCATCTCGATCAGGCTGCCGAAGTCCCTCTTCAGGATTTCCGTCTGCCGTAGCCTGATGTCATTCACCCCCGCGTGCAGCACGACAGCTCCGGTGTTCTTGGCATCCTTCAGGATCGCGGGTACCTGCGCAGCAACATCAAGAACACGAGCGCCAGAAAAACAGTGAGTGCGAACCTTACCTTTAGTTGAGGTGACGCGGATGTTCCGGATAATGGAGTCTCCGATGATCACAGCGTTGGGTTTGGTCTCGCGGAGAGGGGCGAAGCGGTTCCTGGTGGCGATCTCGAAGACTGGGGGTGGCAGAGGGGGAGAGGTCCTCGCCCGGCGTCTGGGCCGCACCTTCCGCTGTTGGTGCACCCAAGGTCCGAGGTGTGTCGGCGCCGGAGTGAAGGAGACCTGGGCTGGATGCGTCCTGGGTGCATGGCCCCTGTGCAGAGAAACGCACAGAGTAGAGGTGGTGGGAGTGATCGTATCACGCTGTGAGCTTACTGTGCTTTTGTGAGCTTCAGCGCGGGACGTCTCTAGCACGGCCCTCCGTTCACGCAGCTGGGCCTGCTTCTTTAGTAGGTCGCGGATCTGCTTCTCCACGGCCTCCAACTCCAACTGCACCGTGTGCAATTCGAACGAGTCCTCACCTGCACTCAAAGGTGAAGAAACAACCGACATGTTGTCGGCTTTAAACAGCAGTATTCGAGTGAGAATGTAAATAAGACTAGCTATAACAAATGGAAATGATAGCGCAAAGTTATTAATAAAAAAGGAAACAGTATAATTTAAATGCCGACACAAGCAACAAGCAACAAACAACAAACTCCCGGCAAACGATTCCAAAAGGCATTAATCCACAAATACTGAACTCGAGAAAAAAGCAGTAATCCAAAAGACGGAAAAAAACACTCGAAACAAGGAAGTGGTCTGGGAACCACAAATACTGAACTACGGACATAGAAACCAAAAAAGACATTGCTCCCCCCCTCTGGCTTCATGGAGGACCTCGCACCCCCCTCTGGCTCTGCCTTGGACTTCACGGTTCCATCACATCTCCATCTGTGACAATACAGTATCCACCAATTCTGTCATATATACATTTCCACAGTTTGTAGTGCTGACAGTACGGACAGTAGTGGTGGCTGCAATTCAAATCACAAGTTTATATCATTGTGCTTGTTCTTATAATTGTTGATATGGTGACGTTTTCTGCAAGGAGAAGATGTTTATTTATCAGTTTTGGAAGGAGTCTCCAGTTTCAGAGCTTTGTAATATTTAGAAGTAAGACTTTAAGTTTTCTGTCATAGGAACCTTTTCAAGAGGCAAAAGTTTGCACTTTATGGTTTCTCAGTAGCATGACATTTTTTTTGTATTATTAATTTCAATTAATAGTAGTTTATACATGATATACAGTAAGAAATAACTAACTTGTTTTACTTAATTTAATATTAATATAACTATATTTAACAAACTTCACAGATGGGCAAGGAGGAGGCGGGAACTGGATGAACATAATCGTAAAGTTTAACAATTAACAGAACTGAAACATAACATAAAACACGCCAACGCAAAGCGGACATTCCTCTCTCTCTCTCCCTCTGGCATTTCCAGCCGCTCTTTTATCGTTCTCTCCCACTGATTAGACTCAGTCGCAAGCGTGCGTCCTCGCAGCCTGTCCCCTCCCTCCTCCTCGTCACACTCCACTGCGGCCCGATTCAGGCCTCTGGCCTGACATACACCCCCTCCTGCCCTTTTGGGAGGGCAGTGCTGCTGCTCCTATAAAGTCGGGTGATGTCACTGGACTCCCTGATGGCTATGGCTCCTCCCCTTTCAGGTGGACGGCAGCAGTTTCTCCCCCTCCCGGTGGATGACAGCAGCGAATCCTTCCTCTCAGGCAACCACTCCAGCACCACCGCCTCAATCTCCCTCAGCGCCACGATCCTCCCACAGCGGCGAGGGCTCTCTGAAAACGCGTCCCTCCTCCTTCCTGGGTTTCGGCACCACTGTAAGAAACTTTAAAGATGGCCAAGGATTAGGCAGGATTCGGCTGAACATCAATATAAGGTTTAAAAATAAACAGAACGTAAAACACACAAACGAAACACAAAGTGCATGTGTGACTCTCTCTCTCCCTCTGGCGCTTCCAGCCACTCCTTTATCGCTCTCTCCCACTGATTAGATCACTCAGTGCCAGGCGTGCATCCTCACAGGCATGCCCCTCCCTCCTTCTTGTCACACTATATGTAATTGGGAAATAATCAACTTCAGGGTGGTAACAGTAACTCTGCTTCAAATTAGGCTGCAGCATACCACACCATCGTTGATTATTCTTCTACAACAACATGCCTGTTGTGTTTTATTTCTTAATTAATTATGTCCTGTGCTATATACCTACAAAGTAATATATATATATATATATATATATATATATATATATATATATATATATATATATATATATATATACATACATACATACATACATACATACAGTGAGGGGAAAAAAGTATTTGATCCCCTGCTGGTTTTGTACGTTTGCCCACTGACAAAGAAAGGATCAGTCTATAATTTTAATGGTAGGTGTATTTTAACAGTGAGAGACAGAATAACAACAAAAAAAATCCAGAAAAACGCATTTCAAAAAAGTTATTAATTGATTTGCATTTTAATGAGTGAAATAAGTATTTGACCCCTTCGACTTAGTACTTGGTGGCAAAACCCTTGTTGGCAATCACAGAGGTCAGACGTTTCTTGTAGTTGGCCACCAGGTTTGCACACATCTCAGGAGGGATTTTGTTCCACTCCTCTTTGCAGATCCTCTCCAAGTCATTCCAGGCCACTCCAGGACCTTAATGTGCTTCTTCTTGAGCCACTCCTTTGTTGCCTTGGCTGTGTGTTTTGGGTCATTGTAATGCTGGAATACCCATCCATGACCCATTTTCAATGCCCTGGCTGAGGTAAGGAGGTTCTCACCCAAGATTTGATGGCACATGGCCAAAATCCTAGGGTGCCATAAACATTTGCATTATATCTGGAAGACGGGTTTCTAATAGTAATAGTGTAAAAGTGTTGATAATAAAGGTGACACGAAATCTCATGTATTCCCAATTAGTGTTTAAAGCACAACAGAGTTCTGTATAATTCTGTATAAATGTAATAATTTCAAGTTCAGTTTATTTGTATAGCGCTTTTAACAATGGTCATTGTCCCAAAGCAGCTTTACAGAAATATTTTAATTCAGGACATAGATTTTAAATTTATGAATTTATCCCAAATGAGCAAGGCAGAGGCAACGGTGGCAAGGAAAAACTCCCTGAGACGATATGAGGAAGAAACCTTGAGAGGAACCAAACTCAAAAGGGAACCCATCCTCATCTGGGTGACACCGGATAGTGCAATTATAAATAAATAAATCCCTTCTATAAATGTACCAATACTACATGGTCAAATAGCAGTTGTGAAACCATGAAAATTCATTACAGTTTTTATATGAAGTCTGTTTTGTTGAACTTCACCACTGTTCACTGTTTGAGACTTGAGTGCCAAACTGTTTGTGGCAATTGCAGTCCTAGCCATCATAGCATAACTGTTCATATGAATTGAGGCCCAAGCCATCTTTATGGTTTTTAAGTGGTATCATCCTCAGTAATCTTAATGATCTTTAGGCTGCACCGTGTGGGGCCATCCTCAACAGCAGCATGTGACTTCCAATTGATGAGATCTCCAACCAGAAGTAGGGCATCAGGATGGATCAGGCAGGTCCAGAGAGCAGAAGGGGTCGGGATCACTGGCATCTCAGGAGTATCATGTGTACCTCAACAGAAGGGGAGAGAGAGAGAGAGAGACTTTTGACTTTTACCATCCTTTATTTTACATAAGTCACATTATACATGATAAAATCAGGGTGACTCAATAAATAAATATTTAAAGAAGCATTAAAATAAAATAATTTAGGCTAAGCATAACAATGAACAGTTTAAATATGTATTTGCGATGATTCTATCAGTCTAGTGCTGGTACAAACAAAGTTCTTCCTCTACTACTGAGCACAGAGCCTCCTCACAACACCACACTGCCTTGAACATCTCCAAATCCCCCATATTCTTGTAAAAGCTAAAATCAATCCGAATTCTTGCTTTAATTAATCTGCAAAGAATTCATACGGTGTCACAGTCTGTGATTTGTGCCACTTTGTTTTTTCTGCTCAAGTATATTGCCATTTTTGCCTGGCCAAAGATAAAATTAATCAGCTGACATTTGAACCTGTGTTTTCTGACATACTCAAAACCAAGGATAAAAATCTGAAAAGTAAAATCCACATAAAATGACCTTAAGATGCTTTGTAAAAAACCAAACAGTGACTGCAACCTGGAGCAATGTATAAAAGCATGAAAAACAGTCTCTCTCTGTGAACAAAATGGGCATTCCTGAGTGACTTCAAGGTTTAAAATGGAGATAAAAGAATTCACAGAGACAATTCCATGTAAAATCCTCCATTGGAGGTCAGCAAGTTTTTTGGTTAATGGTGGTTTGTACAGTGCCCTCCACTCTGGTTTAATATTATCATTAAAACCCAATACACTTTGCCATGGGGTGTCCACCCTCCCATTCAGTTTCTTTTTGTTTAAAACTTTCACACAGGCTTTATACAGTAGCTTACCTGACATTGTTTCAATGTTCATTTCTGCCTCACCCCTGCACTCCAGGAGGGGACCCTCGCACCCATCCAGGTCTGGAGCGATGCCTAGCTGGGGAAAGGGTTCTTCCACTGTAGGACCAGTCTCACTGTTTTGTAGTCCATCTGCTGAACATGCTCCTCTGGTGTTAGGGTAGACCTTCATTGATGTAGGAGCTTATTCACAACACGCAGGTACCTCAGTCCCATACACACTGCTAAGTCCTCTGCCCGTGACAGGTCTGTCCCTGTAATATGCACCAGCTGCCAGAGTGTCACAATCCTTGAGGAGACCAGAGCCTTAGACAGTGCAGGAGTCGTCACACCAGAGATGTCCAATCGCCCACCGTAAACCAGGGGTTCTTCCAGCAGCCAGTGTAATGTTCTGCACCCCTTATTTTGTTTTTGAAATAGTTCCAAATTTTAAAAAGCCCACAATAAAAATCCGGTAGTCCAGTAATGTCCAGCATTCTTGTGTCCATTAAAAACAAAGTTCTGTCTAACCCCAGTCCTCCTGCCATGCGTAACAGTCCATAAGCTGCTGCTTTCCCTACTAAATTCCTAGGTCCAGTGAGGAGTCTCTGGATGAAATGGAGATGGAAGGCTGCAGTTCTGCTGGCCAACTGGACCAGCCCCTGCCCCCCCCTCCTCCTTAGGCAGATGAAGGACACTTTGAGGAATCCAGTGTAGGCTGTCCCAGAAGAAGTCCACTAGCAGGGCCTGGATGTTTGCTAGCAGATTTGGATCCACACATGCCAGCTTGTGCCACAGGGATGATGCTGCTAGGTTGTTGATGACCAGCGTTCGCCCCCTGTAAGACATCTTTGGGACCAGCCACTTCCACCTGCTCAGTCTGCCCTTTACAAATTCGAACATGCCCTCCCAATTTTTATTTAAAAACTCAGTGCTGCCCAGGTAGATACCCAAGTATTTAAAACCACCCTTTTTCCACACCAAGCCTCCTGGTAGTGTAGGCTGCCCACCACCTCACTCTCCAACCAGAATGGCTTCACTCTTGGCCCAGTTGACCTTAGCAGATGATAAAATCTCAAAGTCTTTTAAAATATCAATTAAAATATTCACATCTGTCTGTGCTCCTACCATTACAACCATGTCATCTGCATATCCTGAGAGACAGAGAGAAGCACTGGAGTGAGTTATATTAAAACCAGAGAGTTGATCTCTCATTTTGCTTAAAAGAGGTTCAATTTCTATAGTGTACAGCATGTCTGACAGAGAACAGCCTTGTCTGATACCTCTGTAAACTCTAAAAGGGGCACATCAACCACCATTAACCTTCAGTACACTCTCAATTTCACTGTACAAAGTCCTGATCATGGCTATAAAACCTGGGTTGAACCCAAAGGTTTCTAGCACCTTCCACAAGTATTCATATTCAACCCAGTCAAAAGCCTTTTCCTGATCTAAAAAAATGAGACCAGTCTTTAAGTTCAATTGTCTGGAGATGTCCAAAATGTCACGAATTAGGTGTACATTATCAAATATGGACCTGCCAGGCACACAGTACGTCTGGTCATGGTGAATGATTTGCTCCATTACCTTCACCAGTCTTGAAGCTAATGCTTTTGAAAGCAGTTTGCAGTCAGTGCACAGTAGTGAGACCGGGCACCAGTTCTTCAGGTATGTCAGGTCTCCCTTTTTTGGCAGTAGGGTCAGGACGGCTCTCCTGTAGCTGTCATGCAAAATCTCTAGCACATCCTGCCCTATTACTGTCCAGAAGGCTTTGTAGAACTCTACAGGGAGACCATCTATGCCTGGCGCCCGTCTGTTCTCACAGCCTCACTGAGCTCTCCTAGTGTCAGGTCTCTGTCCATTTCTCTGGCCGCGTGCTCTGAAAGTTTTGGCAGGTTTTTAAGGAAGCTCTCCTCCACCATCTGTGCCCCGGACTGCTCACTGCTGTACAGCTTCGAGTAGAAGCTGACTGTCTGCTTGCGAATTTCAGTCGGCTCTGTTAAGAGATCCCCTGATTCTGTTCGCACAGCATGTAAATCTTTTCTGTCCATTCTTTTGCTCTAGACCAAAGAGGAACTTGGAAGGAGCATTGTAGCATATGATCTATGCTCAAACTGATTTCTAAATTAACCCAAACTAAACATAGAGTAACCCCGAGAGGCCTCCTTTGACCAGATGCACCTTTAGGATGCAAAAAGTCTCTCTGGGACCCACACAGGACTTACCCCTGCAATAAAAGAAGCCTTTGATGACTGAACGTCTGGGAAACTTCATGATTAGTTCGTCAGCAGGAGTCCACCAAAACTCCCCGACCAAGGGGCCCTTAAATCTCTAATCTAATCTCGGTTTATGACATACACACATCCACCACACACACACACACACACACACACACACACACACACACACACACACACCCACCCACGCTTACCTTACACACACAATGGAGAAATCCCTCTCTCTTCAATGTAACATGTAATTATATGTAATTATTCCATGTCTAAATAGTGTGATGTTATTTTGTTTACATGTATTGTGTGTTTATGTAACTAACTGTAATGACTTTAGATAGTTTAATCTAGCATATCATTTTAAATGTCTGTAACCAGGTTTTATTTGTAATATTCTTTACAAATCCATCGAATTTGGTATGTAGTTAATCGTCTCGAGATACCCGGATTGATTATGCATATCACATTGCAATGAGATACATCATTTCATGTTTTTCCTTTAATTTAATTTATAACACGGTGTAGACCGGCTCCTCCCTCGACATTTAAATTAGGGTCCGAGACCAGACAAAGAGAGTCATCCGGACATGCAAACCCAACTTCCTGATTGGTCCATAGCCCAAAGAGGCATGTGCGTTGGTATTGTTTTTAAAACAACACCACGCTCACTTCACTTCGGATTTGAGAGTCAGACTTCAGAGTTTGACTTCACTTCTCAACTTTACTTCTTCCGGTTTCTCTCCCCCGGGGCCACGTGCCCCGGGAAGAGGAAGCCAGGATCTCTCTCTCTCTGGACACAAGACGCAACTACCTCCGGGCTCACGCCTTTCCAAACAACAACGAACCAGCGAACTCTACACGACCTCGCACAAACTCTCATCCTTGAGGCCATGCAAGTATAGTTAATGACCTATATCTGCATTAAGATTGGACCCCTGAATTAAGAATTAAGTTCATGCTGGTTCTGAAAAAGGCTAAATAGTTGTGTTTTTGCCTGCTTCCCTTTCTTTCATTACTTTCTCTCTATCCCTTTTCTCTCCATGTATATAGATGTGTATGTGTATATATATATATATATATATATATGTATGTTTTGCTTAGAGTTAGTCGTGTGTATCCATAGTCACATATAGCTATTAAAATCTATTATCCCACGCTTGATTTTCTCTGTTTTGTTGATGGGATGAGTCAATTAAACGCTGCATAAGATCTCGATTACCCGCTCTAATCTTTAATAACAAACTCCGAGAGTTAATTCTTCCTGGCCAGAAGGATAAACTCACTCTTTAGAGTTCATAAAGCTGATCTAGGCCACATACATAGTCATAATTAATTATAATCAGTTGTAGTTAATTATCTATATGTATATGTGTACCTATATAAATTCCCTTTCATGGCTGATGTATATTATAACTCGTCACAACACGTGTTGATTAGATATATAGATATATTTCACGCCAGTCGAGCTAATTCCTTACATAAATTGGAGAATACATTTAAACGTGTTAAACATCTTTTAATTTGTTACATAGATTGTAACTGGTGGAGAATATTATTTTAAACGTTGCAGATTCATCCGAGTTACTACACATTCTGGTAGATAACGCGGGCACGCTTTAAAACTCGTCTCCTTAAAAAAAAGGTGCGTTGAATCCGAGCGTGTGCTTCTGTTTCATTTCTTGTTTAAAGTTGATCCATTACATTATTCTGGTGGAAAAGAATAATGCATAATAATGCCCCTTTTGTAATTTCGCTACTGCATCCATCTCAGTCACGCTTTTAAAGTGTGAGCGGACCAGCACCCCCTGTGCTGTAATGCCCAACAGGTCATTCATTATGGCTTTTTTACTTTTGAGGGCTTCAATATGCCCTCGATCTCCTGCGGTCTCCGAACACTGGAGTTCCACTATTTCTATCTCCAGAGCTTTCAGGGATCTGACAATATCTCTCGTGATGTTAAGAGTGTACTGTTGACAAAATGCTTTAATTTGTGCTTTAGCCACATCCCACCACTGTTGTATAGAACTAAAAGCCCCCTTCTCTGATTTAAAACCATTCCAGAAATAAATAAAGGATTCTCTAAAATTAGTGTCTTCTAAAAGTGCAGTATTAAAATGCCAGTAGGCACTCCTTGGTTTCCATGCTGTGATCAGAGATGCATACTGGAACAATAAAACACTTTGTAAAAAACATCAGTTGATGTTTAAAACCATAAAACCAATCCAATCTTTCCAGGGAGAGTGTGTTGTCTATAGAGTGGGCCCATGTGTACTGTTTCTGATTTTTATTTAAAGTTCTCCATATTTCACTTAATTCGTGAGCCTCCATCATCTCCCACAGGTGCTTACGGGAGGCCACATGAGGTTCTACTTGGTTTCTGTCTAGGTTGTCAGTTGTGCAGTTAAAATCCCCACCCAAAATTAAAATATCGGTAGTGCTGCAGTTAGCAATTACATTGTTTATCTTATCTAAAAAAAACATTCTCTCCACTGCACTGGTGGGAGCATACACACAAATAAAAATAAAAACCTCATTCTCATAAAAAGCTTTCACTTTTAAAAGCCTCCCATTTAAAAACTCTTCTACTGTGTAAGAAGTAGGGATAAAATTGCAAGCGAACAGTAAGGCAACCCCACCACTAAGTGATGTATTGTGACTTAAAATTGCCAGCCCGTCCCACTCCTTCAGCCAATCAGCAGCGTTACTGACATCACTATGTGTCTCCTGTAACAAGATTACATCAATATGCTTCTGTTTCACTAGTTCATATAACTTTACTCGCTTTTCATGTTCTCTTGCCCCATTGATGTTCAGACTCGCAACTTGAATCCCAGCCATTAAAAAATAGTGTAGATAAAACAAGCAGATTATAACTATTGTAGCATAAAACACACCAAGCACTCTACTAGTCATCATCAGAAGTTTCTTTGTTTGCTTTAGTGATCAGTTTCTTCAGTCGAAGGACTTCTACATCAATAAAAGCTCCTTCTCTTCTAAAATGTTTAACATAGTGAATAAACTGCTTCTGATCTGGGAAATATACCACAACATTTTTCTGCCACTTGGTGGTTCTTAAGAATTCTTTTATGTCTTCAGCACGGTATACAACTGATAGCTGTTCTTCCTGAGAGCCAAAATTAAAAACGGAGTCTGACATATAGTCATCACTGTCTGATTCCTTGTCGTCTACTTTAATGTCTTTTTTGGCATGTTTGCTCCCTTGTTCCTTACCTCGTTTTTTCCTCTTATTTGGCACTTTAAACATGGGCTCGTTCTCGATCTCCATGTCTCCTCCGTCCCCCTGCTCAGTTCAAGAGCTAAGCTGGCAAAGGTGCCAACGGTGATACATGCACCAAAAGAGTTCAGAAATTTTCCACAAACTGAATAGATGAAGTTCAAGGTAGTTCTAATAAGAATAGAGAAAGCCATAGTTAAACACACACACACACACACACAGAGAGAGAGAGAGAGAGAGAGAGAGAGAGAGAGAGAGAGAGAATCCAAATTCTGAGTTGACATATTTTATCAACGTGTTCCTCTATTTTCACTTGGTTAATGGTTTCCTGCACTGCCCACAGAATGTTACTGTACCTCTACTGTCAGTAGATAGAATGTTACTATCCACTGATGCTGGTGCCAATAGCAATTAGCCCGTGTACAGCCTTCTGTCTGTGTACAGTCAGTCCAGCTCATCTGTATACTCTGCTCAACTAGATCAGTTGCCAATGTTTCTAAATCCACAGTAGTACCATCATTCTTGTTTAACGGCATCAAGCTTGTCATTGTGTAGATCATCAATGAGCCAAGCTGGTTGCCAGCCACACCCTCTAACTCAGTGCAATTTCAGCATATAGCTGCATTACATTCTGGAAATAGGTGTACAATTTTTATCCCCACTGCTTCTACTTTGGAATTCTTATTAATATGACACTGAACATTGATCAAAATGGTAAGTAAAAAGAGTTTTTCTTGTGTGTGTGTTTTTTTTTTCTTTTTTTCTGTCAAACACTTATGAATAAATGAAAGTACAGGACCAACCACCACCAGAATTACTAACACATCTATATACAACCAATAACACATCACAAATATTTCAGTATATATTTAATATAATATATATATATATATATATATATATATATATATATATATATATATATATATATATATATATATATATATATATATATATATAAAATATATTATATATATTATATTGAAGGATGGTAAACTTGCAGTAGAGTGTAATCCATGTAGCAACAAAAAACACAGGTCATCAATCACATAAACAGCTAACGGCAAAGGAGAACTCACATTGCATGCAAACTTAGAGGGAAAATGCTGGTAGTGTATGTAAAAATGTACTATAAGATCTGCCTAACAAATGCATTCATAATGATGATTTAATACACGCACTAATCCTTAGCATGCCCAGAAAAAATGAAGTGTATGCGATATCAGTGATACATGCGATACATTAATAGCAAATATACCACAGCGTGATTGAATTCTTGAATCGGATTGAACGTGTGCACGGCTCAGACAGTAGTTCCAGCTGTAACATGAATAATAGGTTTATACAGGTATTAATGCGCTCATTCTAATGTCATTATTATTGTTTCTATAGTAACAGCTCATACACAAGGCATATAATTAATAATATAATAATTATCTTAGACTATTAATAAACTTTTTTTTTTTAAATGTGATGTTTAACTAAGAAAAATGACTAATCATTGCTGTGGTGAAGTTTTATGTTAGGAAATGTAAAATTTCCCAGCATGAAAAAGTCTTCAGGACAGAGGAGTTTACGTTTTCCAGTTTCTCTATAAAACGAGCAGCCTCATTTGTTTTGGAAAGAGAGAAAGAGAGAAAAGAAGAAGAGGCAGCTGAAGAAACAATTGTTTATTATTGTTATAACATAAGAGATAACAGGATCTAACTTGTCTCATGAAAGTTCCACAACATTAAATTTAACTATAAGCATAATACGTTGTTCATTAATAAATTAAACATTGTAATCATTGGCAAATCACTGTGGAATCACAGCGGAATAATATACTTTGTGGTGGTAATGGGTAATGTTGAGTTCAAGACTACCATAGGCAAGTTATCCGAGTCAAGACCAAGTATGAAAGGGGGCAAGACCAAGACGAAACCAGCACCACACATGGCTGAGTCCATGTCAAGACCGAGACCAGACATTCAGATGTGTGAATTTGCTGGTTGTAGTATCTTCCTAACCTGATATGAAACTTCTATTGAATTAACTATTGTAGAATAACCCATCTACTTTGGTATAATCATTTTGTACAATAAGTAGACAGGACATATATAGGACATGTTAAGCATAGCCCATTTTTCTAGCAAGTGCTGCAGTGTAATGCTATTTTATATCATTTCTACATAAAGCACACATAATGAAATGATCTTTATTAATACTGCAAGCCATGGTATTAATTAAGAGAATTAGTTAACAAGTTATTTATACTTAACTATTACCATTATTAATGGCTATTCATATATGACTTTATTATTTTCTGATGCACTAAGTATTAGTGCATGTATTAATTAATCATTATGAAATCAGTAATTATGTACATGATTAAAATACTGTATTTGTTATTTGTGGACCTTATACGGTAGTAAAGTGTTACAAGTGTTACTTGTGTAGCGTAAATTATACAAAAAGGGGGCATTATTATGCATTATTCTTTTCCACGAGAATAATGTAATGGATCAACTTTAAACATGAAACGAAACAAGCGCACGCTTGGATTCAACGCACCTTTTTAAAGGAGGCGAGTTTTAAAGCGTGCCCACGTTATCTACAGGAATGTGTAGTAACTCGGATGAATCTGCAACGTTTAAAATAATATTCTCCACCAGTTACAATTTATGTAACAAATAAAAAAAAGATGTTTAACACGTTTAAATGTATTCTCCAATTTATGTGAGGAATTGGCTCGAGTGGCGTGAAATATATCTATATATCTAATCAACGCGTGTCGTGACCAGTTATAAATATACATCAGCCATGAAAGGGAATTTATATAGGTGCACATATACATATAGATAATTAATTACAACGGATTATAATTAATTATTACTATGTATGTGGCCTAGATCAGCTTTATGAACTCTAAAGAGTGAGTTTATCCTTCTGGCCAGGAAGAATTAACTCACGAAGTGTATTATTAAAGATAGAGCGGGTAACGAAGATCTTATGCAGTATTTAAGGGACTCATCACGTGACCAAAAACAGAGAAAATCAAGCGTGGGATAATAGATTTTAATAGCTATTTGTGACTATGGATACACACGACTAATTCTAAGCAACACATGCATATATATACACATCTATATACAGGGAGAGAAAAGGGATAGAGAGAAAGTGATGAAAGAAAGGGAAGCAGACAAAAACACAACTATTTAGCCTTTTTCAGAACCAGCACGAACTTAATTCTCCTGTAACACAGGGGTACAATCTTAACGCAGATATAGGTCATTAACTATACTTGCATGGCCTCAAGGTTGAGAGTTTGCGCGAGGTCGTGTAGAGTTCGCTGGTTTGTTGTTGTTTGGAAAGGCGTGAGCCCGGAGGTAGTTGCATCTTGTGTCCGGAGAGAGAGAGATCCTGGCTTCCTCTTCCCGGGGCACGTGGCCCCGGGGGAGAGAAACCGGAAGAAGTGAAGTTGAGAAGTGAAGTCAAACTCTGAAGTCTAACTCTCAAATCCCAAGAGGAAGAGGAGAGTGGTGAAGTAGAAGAGAGTGAAGTGAGCGTGGTGTTGTTTTAAAACAACACCAGCGCACACGCCTCTTTGGGCTATGGGCCAATCAGGAAGTTGGGTTTGCATGTCCGGATGACTCTCTTTGTCTGGTCTCGGACCCTAATTTAAATGTCCAGGGAGGAGCTGGCTTATACCGTGTTATAAATGAAATTAAGTGAAAACATGAAATGATGTATCCCATTGCAATATGATATGCATAATCAATCCGGGTATCTCGAGACGATTAACTACATACCAAATTCGATGGATTTGTGAAGAATATTACAAATAAAACCTGGTTACAGACATTTAAAATGATATGCTAGATTAAAACTATTTAAAGTCATTAAGGTTAGTTAAACACACAATATATGTAAACAAAATAACATCACACTATTTAGACATGGAATAATTACATATAATTACACGTTACATTGAAGAGAGAGGGGTTTCTCCATTGTGTGTGTAAGGTAAGCGTGGGGGTGTGTGTGCGTGTGTGTGTGTGTGTGTGTTGGATCCCTGCTGACGAACTAATCATGAAGTTTCCCAGAAGTTCAGTCATCAAAGGTTTCTTTTATTGCAGGGGTAAGTCCTGTGTGGGTCCCAGAGAGACTTTTTGCATTCCAAAGCGGCATCTGGCCGCAGGAGGCCTCTCGGAGTTACTCTATGTTTAGTTTGGGTTAATGTAGAAATCAGTTTGAGAATAGATCATACGCTACACTTGTGAGGGAATTCTGCAGAGCAAATGAAACTGGGCTCTTTAGTGTGGCCTGTTGGTTTGTCAATGTTAATGTGAACAAATGAGATCAGTGATTGATCCTGATAACAGGACATGATCAGAAATGTTTATGCAAGTAGAGAATGAGCTCAGAATACTTCTCCTGTGCTACGTCAACTTAGGGTAGTCCTATATACACACTGCACAAACAGTCTCATGAACCTGCCTATTGACTGATTCTCAACATCATGTCAAATAATGTTTATCTTTCAACAACATTTCAATTCAACAACATGACAACAGAGACCACAGGAACTGAATTTTAAATAGTGATTGAACAGGGAACGAGTTGATATTTAGAACTGATCAATTAACTAGCTAAATAATTGTTTATGATCTACTTACAGGCTAGAAATTGGTTTGAGTGAAAGAAAGAAGGGACAAAGTCATAGTGTAAAGCCATGGTTCTCAAACTGGGGTCCACGAAGCATAAACAGGTCATTCTTGTAATGAAACTAATGTTTGAATTAAGGTTGTGTTCATAAAATAAATCTGTCCTGAAGTTATCCATGATTATTTAAAAAAAAAAACATATATATATATATATATATATATATATACACACATACAGGTGCATCTCAATAAATTAGAATGTCGTGGAAAAGTTCATTTATTTCAGTAATTCAACTCAAATTGTGAAACTCGTGTATTAAATAAATTCAGTGCACACAGACTGAAGTAGTTTAAGTCTTTAGTTCTTTTAATTGTGATGATTTTGGCTCACATTTAACAAAAACCCACCAATTCACTATCTCAACAAATTAGAATATGGTGACATGCCAATCAGATAATCAACTCAAAACACCTGCAAAGGTTTCCTGAGCCTTCAAAATGGTCTCTCAGTTTGGTTCACTAGGCTACACAATCATGGGGAAGACTGCTGATCTGACAGTTGTCCAGAAGACAATCATTGACACCCTTCACAAGGAGGGTAAGCCATAAACATTCATTGCCAAAGAAGCTGGCTGTTCACAGAGTGCTGTATCCAAGCATGTTAACAGAAAGTTGAGTGGAAGGAAAAAGTGAGGAAGAAAAAGATGCACAACCAACTGAGAGAACCGCAGCCTTATGAGGATTGTCAAGCAAAATCCATTCAAGAATTTGACTGAACTTCACAAGGAATGGACTGAGGTAGGGTCATCAAGAGGGGCATCAAGAGCCACCACACACAGACGTGTCAAGGAATTTGGCTACAGTTGTTGTATTCCTCTTGTTAAGCCACTCCTGAACCACAGACAACGTCAGAGGCGTCTTACCTGGGCTAAGGAGAAGAAGAACTGGACTGTTGCCCAGCGGTCCAAAGTCCTCTTTTCAGATGAGAGCAAGTTTTGTATTTCATTTGGAAACCAAGGTCCTAGAGTCTGGAGGAAGGGTGGAGAAGCTCATAGCCCAAGTTACTCGAAGTCCAGTGTTAAGTTTCCACAGTCTGTGATGATTTGGGCTGCAATGTCATCTGCTGGTGTTGGTCCACTGTGTTTTTTGAAAACCAAAGTCACTGCACCCATTTACCAAGAAATTTTGGAGCACTTCATGCTTCCTTCTGCTGACCATCTTTTTGAAGATGCTGATTTCATTTTCCAGCAGGATTTGGCACTTGCCCATACTGCCAAAGGCACCAAAAGTTGGTTAAATGACCGTGGTGTTGGTGTGCTTGACTGGCCAGCAAACTCACCAGACCTGAACCCCATAGAGAATCTATGGGGTATTGTCAAGAGGAAAATGAGAAACAAGAGACCAAAAAATGCAGATGAGCTGAAGGCCACTGTCAAAGAAACCTGGGCTTCCATACCACCTCAGCAGTGCCACAAACTGATCACCTCCATGCCAGGCCAAATTGAGGCAGTAATTAAAGCAAAAGGAGCCCCTACCAAGTATTGAGTACATGTACAGTAAATGAACATACTTTCCAGAAGGCCAATATTTCACTAAAAATGTTTTTTTTTTTATTGGTCTTATGAAGTATTCTAATTTGCTAATTTGTTGAGATAGTGAATTGGTGGGTTTTTGTTAAATGTGAGCCAAAATCATCATAATTAAAAGAACCAAAGACTTAAACTACTTCAGTCTGTGTGCATTGAATTTATTTAATACACGAGTTTCACAATTTGAGTTGAATTACTGAAATAAATGAACTTTTTCATGACATTCTAATTTATTGAGATGCACCTGTATTTAAAAAATAAATGAAGATCAGACATTCCTTCCAAGTTCCCTTTTTTTTCTTTCCTTCATCTTCTGTAACTACTTCATCCTGGACAGGGTCCCAATTTGACCCTGAGCTCAGGTTACAGTTAAGTTACTGAGACTCTAGGTGGACTGGCCCATAGTGGTTAGTGGGTGTGTGAATACGCATGTAATGGTGTATCTCAAAATTGTGGAAAAGTTAATTTTTTCCGTAATTTAATTAAAAAAGTGGAATTTTCATATATTCTAGATTCATTACACTGAATCTAGTAAAGTGAAATACTGCAAGCCTTTTTTGTTTTAATCTTGATGATTATGGCTTACAGCTCATGGAAATCAAAAATCCAGTATCTCAAAATATTAGAATAAAGAATTTAAAATACAGAAATGTCGACCTTCTGAAAAGTATGTTAATTTATGCACTCAATACTTGGTCGGGGTACCTTTTGCTCATATTACTGCATCAATGCAGCGTGGCATGGAGGCAATCAGCCTGTGGCATTGCTGAGGTGTTATGGAAGCCCAGGTTGCTTTGATAGCAGCCTTCAGCTCGTCTGTATTGTTGGGTCTGGTGTCTCTTATTTTCCTCTTGACAATATCCCATAGATTCTCTATGGGGTTCAGGTCAGGCAAGTTGGCTGGCCAATCAAGCACAGTAATACCATGGTTAGCAAACCAGTTACTGGTAGTTTTGGCACTGTGGGCAGGTGCAAAGTCCTGCTGGAAAAGGAAATCAGCATCTCCATAAAGCTTGTCAGCAGATGGAAGAATGAAGTGCTCTAAAATCTACTGGTAGACAGCTGCATTGACTCTTGACTTGAGAAAACACAGTGGACCAACACCAGCAGATGACATGGCACCTCTTCCTCCAGACTCTGGGACTTTGATTTCCAAATGAAATGCAAAATTTACTTTCATCTGAAAAGAGGACTTTGGACCACTGAGCAACGGTCCAGTTCTTTATCTCCTTAGCCCAGGTAAGATGCTTCTGACATTGTCTCTGGTTCAGAAGTTGCTTGACACTAGGAATGCAACACTTGTAGCCCATTTCCTGGACACATCTGTGTGTGGTAGCTCTTGATGCACTGACTCCAGTCTCAGTCCACTCCTTGTGAAGCTCCCCCAAGTTCCCTATCAAAAGCTACTTTCGATACTGCGCATCAAACGCTAATGAGAACATTCTTTGTTCGACCGGTTGCGAAGTATGTGTGTCAAACTTGCCAAGAATTTGGCCTAAATAACCTCGGTGAGTTACGTCATTGATAACGTACACCTGCAGGTTATAAATAGACGTGAAACAGGCATACCTTCAGGTTTCTTTGTCTTCGAGACCGCTTTGTGTGTGTGTGTTGTCTTGGTAAGTTTTCTTGGTAAGTGGTAAATTATATTATGGCTTGTGCCTCGGTCAGGCGATGCATCCTGCCATGTGCACGAGTTATTCCGGATGATGATCCGCACGATTTTTGTTTGGAGTGCCTCGGGGAAGAGCATGCCATTGCTGCTCTTGAGGACACTGAGTGCATGCACTGAGAGCTATTTCCGCTCTGAGTGCTTCGCTGGAGGCTTTCTTTCTTCCGAAGCTCAGCATCCTCATTAAAATCATGGGGCTCACGCGTCGAGCTGGCTGAGAGAGAGCTTCCCCTCTATCTCGTGCTCTCCACAGATCGCGAAGCCCCCACCTCCGCTGCTGAAGCACGCGCCAGCGTTTCTTCATATCGAGATGAGGGCAACGCTACTCTTGCCTCCGGTGATATGGAGACCGAGAGCGCCGCCTCTGAGCGCTCCTCATGTAATGATAAGGCATTTGTGGAGCTACTCGAGGTAGTGACTGATGCAATGGTCAGGCTTAAGTTAAACTGGCCACAGGTGCAAGAGAACCCCAGGCACTCCAAATTAGACGAGATTTCTGTCAGGTGGCCAAGGGGAGAGATCACAAAATCGATCTCTCCCCTTTTTCCCAGACCTCCATGAGGAGTTATCCCGTTCATGGAGCAGGCCTTACTCCTCGTGTATCTTTGTACCCACGACATCAATCTATTCGACTATCGTGGGTGCTAAGGCGCACGGGTATATGACGATGCCTCAGGTCGAGGAGACGCTCGCAGGCTATCTCTCCCCTGGAAGTTCATTGTCACTTAAGAAGCCAACTCTCCCCACCAAGCCTTGCAGAGTAACCTCGTCTTTGTTGGGGAAGGCATTTCAGGCAGCGGGTCAGGCTGGCGCTGCCCTGCACACCATGGCAGTTCTGCAGGCGTACCAGGCTGACCTGCTGAAAGACCTGAGCACGATCGGGAATATTAGTGAGGAGGCGTTTTTAGAGCTGCGCCAAGTCACGGATCTGTCTCTCTGTGGCTCAACCTCACGGGCATCAAGGATAGGGACAAAGCCTTCCTCCTTGATGCCCCCATATCGCCTTCTGGCCTTTTTGGCGACTCCATGAACACGGTCGTCACTAGGTTCAGGGAGGCCAATAGACATGCAGAAGCTTTCGATAAGTTTCTTCACCGCCGTGCTCAGGCGCCGGGGCTGGGTGGCCGACCCAATCCGGTCTCTCTGCGGAGAGAGTCGCAGAAGCATAGTGTGGCAAGCCGTGCACCCCCTCGTAAGGACTGGGGAGTGGCTTGCCGATCTCAGCAGCCCAGTAAGAGGCCGGACCTGAGGACGATCATTTCGTCTGAGAAGAAGTCCTGAGGGTCAAGTCCTCAGAACCGTGGGGGTGTGCCCCTGCCGGGGAGGGGTGCGAGTAATTCCAACAGGAAATAGACACTCCTTCCTGGCACCTTCAGGAGCCAAACGTTAGGTGTTTGGTTGCCTCCTGCCACACTTCAGGATGCCAGACATCTAACACCCCCCCATCTAAGCGAAGTATCAAAACTAGTACCCCTCTCATAGAAGCTGGCAGCGCGGAAGCTTTATTTTCCTTTCGGCTGTTCCCTTCAGGGGTCGCCACAGCGAATCATTTGCCTCCATCTAGCCCTATCCCCTGCACCCTCTTGTCTCAGACGAACTACCTTCATGTCCTCCTTCACTACATCCATAAACCTCCTCTTTGGTCTTCCTCTCGGCCTCTTGCCTGGCAGCTCTAACCTCAGTATCCTTTTACCGATATATTCACTCTCCCTCCTCTGAACATGTCCAAACCATCTCAACCTGGCCTCTCTAACTTTGTCTCCAAAACATCTCACATGTGCTGTCCCCCTGATGTACTCATTCCTGATCCTATCCATCCTCGTCACTCCCAAAGAGAACCTCAACATCTTCAGCTCTGCAACTTCTAACTCTTCCTCCTGTCTTTTCCTCAGTGCAACTGTCTCCAAACCATACAACATCGCTGGTCTCACTACTGTCCTGTATACCTTTCCTTTCATTCTTGCTGGTACTCTTTTATCACACAACAGACCTGACACTTTTCCACACTCCCCGTTGCTCTGGACTGTTGACCCTAAGTACTTAAAAGCCTGCACCTTCTTTATCTCTTCTCCCTGTAACCTCACTGGTCCACTTGGATCCCTCTCATTCACACACATGTATTCTGTCTTGCTGTGACTAACCTTCATTCCTCTTCTCTCCAGAGCAAACCTCCACCTCTCTAGAGTTTCCTCCACCTGCTCCCTGCTCTCACTACAGATCACAATGTCATCTGCAAACATCATAGTCCATGGAGATTCCTGTCTGACCTCATCTGTCAGCCTGTCCATCACCACCGCAAACAAGAAGGGGCTCAGAGCTGATCCTTGATGCAGTCCCACCTTCACCGTGAACTCCTCTGTCACACCTACCGCACACCTTACCATTGTCCTACTGCTCTCATACATATCCTGCACCACTCTAACATACTTCTCTGCCACTCCAGACCTCCTCATACAATACCACAGCTCCTCTCTTGGCACCCTGTCATACGCTTTCTCTAAATCTACAAAGACACAATGCAGCTCTTTCTGACCCTCTCTGTACTTCTCCATCAACATTCTCAAAGCAAATATTGCATCTGTAGTGCTCTTTCTTGGCATGAAACCATACTGCTGCTCACAAATGCTCACTTCTCCCCTTAGCCTTGCTTCCACTACTCTTTCCCACAACTTCATTGTATGGCTCATCAGCTTAATACCTCTGTAGTTTCCACAACTCTGCACATCTCCCTTGTTCTTAAAAATCGGCACCAAAACACTTCTCCTCCATTCCTCAGGCATCCTCTCACTCTCTAAGACCTCGTTGAACAACCTAGTTAAAAACTCTACTGCCATCTCTCCTAGACACTTCCAGGGACCAACCGCCTTTCCTCTTTGCATCCTCTTCAAAGCTCTCCTAACTTCACCCTTGCTAATCCTTTCTACTTCCTGCTCAACAATATTTGCCTCTACTGCTCTTCTCTCCCTGTCATTTTCCTCATTCATCAGTTCCTCAAAGTGCTCCTTCCATCTTTCCCTCACCCTCCTGTCACCTGTCAACACATTTCCATCTCTATCTTTAATCACTCTAACCTGCTGCACATCCTTACCATCTCTATCCCTCTGCCTCGCCAACCGATACAAATCCCTCTCACCTTCCTTACTATCTAACCTTGCATACATGTCCTCATAAGCTTTCTGTTTGGCCTTTGCCACCTCTATCTTAACCTCACGCTGCATCTCCCTATATTCCTGTCTACTTTCCTCCGTCCTCTCACTGTCCCACTTCTTCCTAGCTAACCTCTTCCTCTGGATACTCTCCTGAACTTCCTCATTCCACCACCAAGTCTCCTTGTCTTCTTTCCTCCTTCCAGATGACACACCTAGCACCTTCCTACCTGTCTCCCTGATCACTTTGGCTGTAGTAGGCCAGTCATCTGGAAGCACCTCCTGACCACCTAAAGCCTATCTCAACTCCTCCCTGAAAACCGCACAGCACTCTTCCTTTTCCAACTTCCACCACTTTGTCTTCTGCTCTGCCTTTGCTCTCTTCATCTTCCTCACCACCAGAGTCATCTTACACACCACCATCCTATGCTGTATAGCTACACTCTCTCCTACCACTACTTTGCAATCGCTAATCTCCATTAGATTACAGTGTCTACATAAGATATAGTCCACCTGTGTGCTCCTGCCACCACTCTTATATGTCACCCTGTGTTCCTGCCTCTTCTGAAAGTAGAGCTGGCAGCGCGGAGCTGGCAGCACGGAAGCTAATACCAAATATCTCTCCATGGGTAGAAAGGACTGTAGAGAAACGCTACAGGATTCAGTTTGGATATCGGCCTCTGCGTTTCAATGGCGTGGTCTCCACTTCCGTGAAACTGGAATGAGCCAATTTTTTGACACGGGAATTGCAAGCTCTGCTGGTCAAAGGGGCCATAGAACGTGTTCCCCTACCAGACAGAGAGTCAGGCTATTACAGCCGGTATTTTTTGGTTCCCAAGAAAGATGAAGGTTGTGTCCAATTTTAGATCTTCGCGGTGTAACGAATCAATCATTACTAGCATTATTCTTTTCCACCAGAATAATGTAATGGATCAACTTTAAACATGAAAAACGAAACAGAAGCGCATGCTTGGATTCAAAGCACCTTTTAAAAGGAGATGAGTTTTAAAGCGTTCCCGCGTTATCTACCAGAATATGTAGTAAATTGGATGAATCTGCAACGTTTAAAAATATTCTCCACCAGTTCCAATTCATGTAACAAATTAAAAGATGTTTAACACGTTTAAATGTATTCTCCAAATTATATAACGAATTAGCTCGAATGGTGTGAAATATATCTATATATCTAATCGACGCGTGTTGTGACCAGTTATAAATATACATCAGCCATGAAAGGGAATTCATGTATGTGCACATATACATATAGATAATTAACTACAATGGATTATAATTAATTATGACTATGTATGTAGTCTAGATCAGCTTTAGGTTTAGCTGTAATCTAGTTTAGAATTATGAACTTTAAAGAGGGAGTTTATCCTTCTGGCCAGGAAGGATTAACAAAGGAAGTTTGTTATTAAAGATAGAGCGGGTAATGAGATCTTGCAGCAATAGAATTGACTCTATCATGTGACCAAAAACAGAGACAATCAAGCATGAGATAATAGATTTTAATAACTAGGTGTAACTATGGATACACACGACTAACTCTAAGCAAACAATACATATGTACATCTATATACAAGAAGAGAGAGAGATTAGAGAGAAAGCAATGAAATAAAAAGGGTGGCAGACAAAAACACAAACGATTAATTAGTCTTTTTCAAAACCAGCAACGAACTTAAATCTCCTGTAAACAGGGGTACAATCTTAACGCATATATAGATCCATTAACTATACTTGCATGTCTTCGGTTTGAAAGTTCGCACGAGGTCATGTAGAGTTCGCTGGTTCATTGTGCCGTTTGAAAAGGCGTGGGCCGTGAGGCGGTTGCATCTTTTGACCGGGAGAGAGAGAGAGAGATTCCCTTTCCCCAGGGAACGTGGCCCCGGGGGGGGGAGGGAAACCCGAAGAGGGTCTGAAGAAGTTGAAGTCGAAGTAAGAAAGTGAAGAGCTGAGAAAGTGTGCTGGAAGAAGAGAGTGTGTAGCTTCAAAGCGTAGTGTTGTTTTAAAGACAACACCAACACACACGCCTCTTTGTGCTATGGGCCAATCAGGAAGTTGGATTTGTTGGCGGAATGAACTCTCCTTGTCTGGTCTCAGACCTGGATTTGCATGTCCAGGGAGGAGCTGGTTTATACCATATTATATATGAAATTAAGAGAAAGCATGAAATAATGTATCCCATTGCAATATGATATGCATAATCAATCAGGGTATCTCGAGACAATTAACTACATACCAAATTCGAGGGACTTATAAAGAATATTACAAGTAAAACATGGTTACAGGCATTTAAAATAATATCCTAAGTTAAAACTATCTAAAATCATTATGGTTAGGTCACATAAACACACAATATATGCAAATAAGATAACATCTCACTATTTGGACATCGAATAATTACATATAATTACATGTTACATTCAAAAGAGATTCTTACATTGTGTGTGTGCACGGGCGTGTGTGATTTGTGTGTGTGTGTGTTTGAAGAGGGGGGTTGTGTCCCCTGTCCGCATTCCGATGGTATCTGGTGAAGAGGTTAGATAAGGATTCATGGCTCAAAGACACAGAGAAACTTCTTTGCTAGATCCAGGCTGATTCAGAAATCAGTTTGGATACCGTCAGACGTTACAGTCCCCCCTTTCAGACAAGGATGTCCAGGTGTGGACATCGTTGGGCGACAGACGTCATGGTGATCGGATGACAAGTGGATCAAACTGATCGATCAGCAGGTGGCTCCTAAATGTTCTCAGCCTTTGCTTCCTCAGGCTGAGGGTCCATCTCAATGTGTGTTTGTGCGCCCTCTAGGGCCAGTTCAGAGACAGGGTAAATGGGTGGTTTCTTCCACAGCCTTTTCAGCAGCAGTCCTCTGCTTGGCGTAGGCCTTGTGGATTCTGCCTGGTGACACATTGAGCAGTGGGCTTCCACCCCCCTTTTGGAATTAGGGAGCGTTGGCTGGGAGGCTTGCACCCACTGGTCAAGGAAAACTCTGTGGTGAGCGTTTACCTTCTCTGGTCATTTTGCAGAAGGTATGACCAGTTCAGTTCTCTGTGAACGGTGTTAAGTCCATCTGTAAAGGTGTTCCCTGGTTGTGCTGAAGTATGGATTTCAGCTCGGGTCGCCAGCAGGTGGTTTTTGCAGGCTTGGACCTTAGCGTTACTTTCTTTTCAGTTCACTTTCTGCTCTGGTTAGGAGAGCTTCACTTGTTGGAGTTTCCTGATGAGTTCCTCTCTGGATTCTCTCTCCAACTGCTCTCTGTGCTCTGTCTCTGCATGAGGCTCGGCCAGGGCCCTTTGTAGTTTTTCCACTGCCTCTCGGAGCTCTGGGTCCATTTCACCTTCTGTCCCATGCCGGTTTTGGGTCTCGAGGAGTATGCTGATCTAGGCAGCTTTGAGCGTGGGCCTGGTTCCTTCAGGCCTCCTTGTTCTGGAGCTTGAGCGCACTGCTGCTTCTTGCTCCAGGTGGACGTTGCTCATTTCGCTGAGTCGTGCCTGGGCGACGAGGTTGTGCGCAAGGCTCCTGATGATCTCTGCCCATCCTTGGGGTTCTGGATCAGATTGTGGGCCATCTGTCCACTCACGTCGTCGTCCAGCTGCTCTCTGCTTAGGTGATGTAGGTCGCCAGCAGCTTGGAGCAGGAACACAGTCATCACGACACACAGCCAGGTCTCGAGGGGGTCCCAGTGGGTGGCGGGACTGGATGATTGGGACACGGTGGCTCACTGTTGGTGAGAGAGAAAGAACACCAAAGGCCATACAAGTCCGCGCAGAATTAATGAGCTACAGTGATACTGAATTTGGTACGCAGGTACTATACAAATTGGCTAACTGGTGTAGACAGTTAGTAGTACATAGGCCAGATACTTATGGTTTTTGGCCGTAAGTGGCCAGGGAGAGCCAATTTGCGTGGGTAAACGTCGGATCTAAATAGAGATTTGGACAGGCAGTAGCCTAGTGGGTCATCTTAAAGGCACTGGCTGCTTGGGTCATCAATCTAGCATTTAGCTTTTTCCTTGCTGGTTCTCATAGGCTCTGCCTGTATGTGAACTTTGAGAGACAAGTCACAACAGAACAGCAGCTAACACAAAGGAAAATAAAATTGAAACAATTAAAGGATGGAAACATAAAATAGGATGTAAATGAAGACAGGTATAGATAGAGGAAAATAGAAGACTTAAGTTAGCTATTATGCAAAGGGTTTATGACAGGCCTGCCAGAGTGGGGGCGGTGTTGAGTCATAAGCCCTATGGAGATGGTATGGCTTAAGAGAGAGAGAGCTGGGCCAAACACTTAAATAATTAGAGATGCCATGGCTTATACTAAGTGGATGGGCGGTATGCCCTTTAGATATGCCTGGGGTGAATTGCGGTTGCTCAGATGAGAATCAGTGGTGAAGCCAACCTACCTGACAGTCCCCAAACACTCAACTGCAGTGTGACTCAGGGCCCCTCGCTTTCCCGTACCATGGTGCGACCACTCAACCAGTTATGACCTTTAGCACAATTGGGCGGCAGTCAGGTGAGGCATGCCAACTGCCAGGCTGCAGAGCCGGAATTGGGTTTCCTCCTAAAACCCTTTTTGGGGCCAGCTGCCTCTGTGGCCAGCTGTGCCAGACAGGCAGGTCCATCGGTACGGAGCCTTACTGTGGGTACATAACCAAACTGTTCTGGTGGTCAGTTGGCCTCGTCTGCCTTTTCACCTGGAGTGCTCAAGTGCTGATGTCGCCGGTGTGCCGCCTACCAATGGTACGAAGGCCGAAGCGTCTGTCATGCACACCCACAACCAGCGCTGGGTCCGCCAGTCCGGGCGACTCCATTCACTGAATTCAACCTTGGGACACCCGTCACTTCTCCGCAGAGCACTAGGGGGAGCATTACCTGCAAGTATACAAATGGCTGAACAAATGTAACTTGATATTAATTTAAAATTTCAATTTAAGCCTTGTTTAAATTAAATCTAAATTAAAGCAGGTGGAGGGCAAGAGATAAAGCTGATACCTATAGTAATCAGACTCACTCAATTAATGGGAAAGATAGAAATACAGAAATAAGGAAATAATGAACCGTACATGAAAATTTAAGGCATGAATTAAAAGGAGAAAAGAGGAGGAAGCCTTCTCTATCTGTGAATGTCCTGAGGAGAAGTCCTACTAAGAGGGAGGCACTAATGGACAACACAGAAGCCTGATTTAAATATTACTTAAACTTGGTTTTAGTTCAAACTAAGCAAGCGTGCATCGTAAGAAAGGCTTGAGTGAAAGAGTTACCGAATGGTAATAAAAATGAAATAAAAGAAATGAAAGGAATGAAAATATAAAAAGGGAAAAACCCCAATAGTAGTCCAAAAGCCTAAAAATAAAATAGCAAGAGGGAAATTGAACTAAAAGGTCAGATGAAATTAAAAAGGAAGGAACTAGAGTAGACCTAACTAAGAAGGACCACAAGGTGGCGGCAGTGGGCTTACGCTACCGTGAGTAAGGAGGTGGTTACCACGCGTTAAACGCTCAAGAGGGCAGTCAGAGGTACTGCACCCTACCTACCCTAAATTCAGACAGGAAGTGAAATCTGCACGCGTTCCCTAGGAGAAGCTTTAATGGCGATTTCATTCATGCTTTACCACGAGAGTAAAAAGGACTTTTGAGATCTCAGGGATCCTTTTGTGCTATTTATGCACAAGAAGTGTGGGCAGGATTTCTTTGCTGCCATGCACACAAAATCACAACGGGATTTCTTTGCCGTTGTTTAAATCTTACACTTGATCAGAGTGTAGAGGGCTCTTCTATTTATATATCAATCACAGCGTTTGAGACTGATGATTTTTTTTGTAGGCAGTGCATTTTCGGGTAGCTAAGCCGAAGTTTGCTCTGCAGAAGAGACTTATTTATTGCTTAGTCGAATAACATTGGTCCTACGCAATGAATCGAATCTAGCAATATAATAATAATAAGGCCTTTTAGAAAGATAAGAGGAACATCGCTCAAATCAATCTTTTACTGCGCTGGAAGAAGATTTCTTCATTCTTACCAGGTGATTATATTATTAAAGATGTGCTGTAATGCGATTTCATCGTCTTCAGACACAAATTTAATGTTAGGAACTACAGTTTTAACGTTAAGCACTTAACCGCAGCTAAATTTGTCAAACAAATATTGCGCTGTAGTGTGCTGTACTGGAACAATGAGCTTAAAGCTTTTCAGTTATCAACGGAGTGGGGGAGGGGAGTCACATTGCGATTCGGCTCACTGACTCGGTTCATCTTGCTGACTAGGTTCACTCACTGACTCGGTTCACCTGGCGACTCGGCTCCCTGGAGAGCGTGCAAAAATACAGATTCTAACAAGACAAAAATCTAATAAAACACGCTTAGATTTGAAATGGAATTGCTCACGAAATAAAGTTTAAAAGCACTGCCAGCATCTCCACCAAAATATACGTAACGAATCAATCATTACTAGCATTATTCTTTTCCACCAGAATAATGTAATGGATCAACTTTAAACATGAAAAATGAAACAGAAGCGCATGCTTGGATTCAAAGCACCTTTTTAAAGGAGACGAGTTTTAAAGCGTGCCCGCATCTCCACCAAAATATATGTAACGAATCATATACGGGTGCACGGGTGTGTGCTTTGTGTGTGTGTTTGTGTGTGTGTGTGTGTGTCTGAAGAGGGGGGTCGTGTCCCCTGTCCGCATTCCGATGGTATCTGGTGAAGAGGTTAGATAAGGATTCATGGCTCAAAGACACAGAGAAACTTCTTTGCTAGATCCAGCTGATTCAGAAATCAGTTTGGATACCGTCAGACGTTACAGCGGGTTGAACCGCTACCTCAGAATAAGTTCAAGATGTTGATGATCAAGATGATTGTGTCTCAGATCCAGCCAGGGGACTGGTTCATCACAATCGATCTCAAGGATGCATATTTTCATATAGAAATCATGCCACAACACAGGAAGTTCCTGAGGTTCGCTTTCGGGGGCGAAGCTTACCAGTATCAGGTTCTTCCATTCGGCCTAGCTCTGTCACCTCGCACATACACGAAATGCATGGATGCAGCACTGGCTTCTCTGTGACTCCAGGGCATCCGCATTTTAAATTACATAGACGACTGGCTGATTCTGGCTCAGTCTCAAGAGCTGGCGCTTCGACATCAGGATGTCGTCCTAGCTTATCTCGAATCTCTGGGGTTGAGACTCAACGCCAAGAAAAGCGTTCTCTCTCCTGCTCAGAGGACAACATATTTGGGGGTTGTATGGGATTCGATCACGATGCAGGCACAGCTCTCTCCTGAGTGCGTCGAATCCATTGTAAATGCCCTAAAGAATATCAAGCTAGGCCAGAGAATTACGGTTTACTTCTTTCAGAAGCTTTTAGGTCTCATGGCAGCTGCATCCACGGTGATACCCTTGGCCTCCTGCACATGAGATCGTTTCGGGTGTGGCTCAGAGCCAGGGGATTTCATCCAAGGGCCAATCCCCAGAGGCAAATAAGGGTCACGCACCAGGGGCTTCGTACCCTTTTTTGTGGTTCAGACCCCGGTTTTTGACTTCGGGTCCCACTCTAGATCCGTGTTGTCATCGCAAGATGCTAACAACAGACGCTTCCCTCACGGGTTGGGGTACGGTCTTGGATGGCCGTCCAGCCCAAGGGATCTGGAGAGGTCATCTTCTCGACTGGCACATCAATTGCCTCGAAATGATGGCTCTATTTCGGGCCCTGAAATACTTTCTCCAGCAGTTAAGAGGCTACCATGTCTTTGTGCGGGTGGACAATACGGCGGTAGTCTCTTACATAAATCACCAGGGCGGACTGCGTTCGTGCCGCCTGAACAGGCTAGCGCAGCAGGTCCTGCTGTGGGCACAGGACAAGTTCTTGTCCCTCAGGGCGATTTACATCCCCTGGTATATGAATGTGGGAGCAGACTTGCTGTCCAGACAGGCTGTGACACTCGGGGAATGGAAACTCCACCCCGAAGTGGTCAGTCAAATCTGGGGAAGATTTTACGAAGCAGAGGTGGACCTCTTTGCTTCACAGGAGATGGCACAATGTCCCCTCTACTTCTCTCTGACTCCTCCAGCTCCCCTGATTCTGGACGCTATGGCTCATACATGGCTCAGATGGAGTCTTTACGCATTTCCCCAGATCACTCCCGGGAGTCCTGGCCAAGGTCCGTCAACAGGGTTTTTGCCTCTTACTGATAGCGCCCCGTTGGCCGACCAGAGTATGGTTCTCGGATCTAATATCTCTCCTCAACGGCTCGCCGTGGGCGATTCCAGTCAGGAAAGATCTCCTATCTCAGGCACAGGGGACAATATTTCATCCCCGGCCCGAGCTCTGGAACCTTCACATCTGGCCCCTGAGGGGGACCAGCTAAGGTATGCTGGGTTCACTGCTGATGTAGTAGAGACCATTCTAAGTGCCAGGGCCTCCACCACTAAAAGAAGTTATGCCTTCAAATGGCACATTTTTGAAAATTGGTGTATGGTGCACCACGTAGACCCAGTTCACTGCCAAGTGGTTTCAGTGCTGGAGTTCCTGCAAGGGAAATTATCCTCAGGCACATGTCCTGGTACTCTCAGAGTCTATGTGGCCACCATTTCAGCTTGCCATGCTCCGATTGAAGGGGTTTCTGTGGGAAAGCACCCTCTAGTCGCTCGCTTCATTCGTGGAGCCAAGCGGTTGAGACCGTCCACAAGAGCTACAGTCCCTTCGTGGGATTTAGCTATAGTGCTCGAGGGTCTGGTTGGCACCCCTTTCGAACCACTAGAGTCAGCACCTGTCAGGTCTCTGACCCTAAAGATGGTTTTTCTAATGGCTATTACTTCTCTGAAGAGAATTGGGGATTTTCAGGCTCTGTCAGTTGCACGGTCCTGCCTAGACTTTGCCCCTGGGCTGGTCAAAGCTATCTTGCATCCTCACCCTAATTACCTCCCAAAAGTTCCATTCTCGACCATGCATCCGGTCGTTCTTGAAGCCTTCTGTCCTCCGCCTTTCACGACTACAGAGCAGGAAAGACTACACTTACTGTGTCCAGTACGTGCTCTTCAGATTTACGTCCACCGCACCAGCCAGTGGCGTAAGTCGGAGCAGCTTTTCATATGGTATGGAGGCCGCAATCGGGGGGCGGCTGCCACTAAGCAAACGGTGTCTCATTGGCTGAGGGATGCCATTGCCCTAGCCTACAAGGCGCGTGGTCAAGCTTTGCCGCTAGGAGTTAGGGCTCATTCAACCAGGGGGGTTGCATCTTCTATGGCTTTGGCAAAAGGTGTCCCCCTTCAGCAAGTGTGTGATGTGGCAGGTTGGTCCTCTCCAGATACATTTGTCAGATTCTATAGCTTGGATGTCCATGCTACTCCAGGCTCGCTTGTCCTTGAGTCAACATCCCTTAGGCATGTCTGAGACCTTCTTCAATGTTTGTGCGCACACACTACACAACCTTGGGGGCTCAGACACTTCCAGTGCGGTGGTGTTGGTATTCTCGTTCCCATTAGCGTTTGATGCACAGCATCAAGAGTAGCTTTTGATAGGGAACATCTCGGGTTACTTGACTGTAACCCTGTAACCCTGTTCCCTGAAAAAGTGGGAACGAGATGCAGCACCTCAATGCTGCACTGCAGATGTGTCTGACGTGTAACCTAAGTGTAACCTGAAGGTATGCCTGTTTCACGTCTATTTATAACCTGCAGGTGCAAGTTATCAATGACGTAACTCACCAAGGTTATTTAGGCCAAATTCTTGGCGTGTTTGACACACATACTTCGCAACCAGTCGAACAAAGAATGTTCTCATTAGCATTTGATGCGCAGCATCTCGTTCCCGCTTTTTCAGAGAACAGGGTTACAGTCAAGTAATCCGAGATGTTCTTGAATCGGCTTTGCTTGACAATCCTCTCAAGGCTGCGATCATCCCGGTTGCTTGTGCACCTTTTCCTACCACACTTTTCCCTTCCACTCAACTTTCCATGAATATTATGCCATGAATATTGTGGTTGTGTGTACTGAACCAGACTGAGAGATTAACCTTCTCTGGTCAACATTTCTGTATTATCAATTCTTTATTATACTATTTTGAGATACTGGATTTTTGATTTCCATGAGCTGTAAGCCGTAATCATCAAGATTAAAACAAAAAAAAAAGGCATGCAATATTTCACTTTATGTGTAATGAATCTAGAACATATGAAAGTTCACCTTTTGAATTAAATTATGGAAAAAACTAAACTTTTCCACGATATTCTAATTTTTTTAGATGCACTTGTACATTGTGTCCTGTGACTGACTGGTGTCCCATCTAGGGTGCATTCATGACTCATGGCCAGTGTTCCTGGGAAGGCTCCACTCTGATCCTGACCAGAATAAAGCAGTTAATGAAGATGAATGAATAAAAAAAAGGTTATCTGGAAGAAGGGTATGATATTTGCAGCTGTATGATCAAATATTTCTACAGCGGAGAACAGTCATGTATTCCATCCTACCCTCTCCCTTGACTAAAGGGCAACTCACTGACAAACAACACTGAATCAGATGTCTTTTCATTATTGAAGCAAATGAAGCCACAAAGACCCTTCAATGTCAAAGACCCTTGTGATCCAACTTCCTGTGCTGCACATTTTGACAGGTCGAAATCAATGCTGAGTTGTCTGATGCTAGGTGAATAAGAATCACTCATGTACTTCATCTTGCCTGAAGAAAGGAACAGAAGATTCTAAAGCAGGGAAGATCAAACACACCAGATATATGAATGCAATCCTCATTGCCCTGTCAGTTTTACCCAAGATGTTGGTCAAATGTACTGCTGGCCCAGAACATCTTGTGTGTGTGTGTGTGTGTGTGTGTGTGTGTGTGTGTGTGTATATATATATATATATATATATATATATATATATATGTATGTACAGAAATGTTACAGAAAAATGTCTGTATGTAATTAAAGAAAGCAGCATATTACATAAGAGACCACTTTTCAGATTAAAAAAAAAAAACACATTGAAGGTTGCTGGGTTTTGCTGCAAAAATAAGAAGCAAGTGTGAAAGTCTCCAAAAGAACTGTGGCTGGTTCTGCAAGATACTGAATAAAACTTACCAGTTAATTTCCTTATAAAACTGCACAAATTGTACCGGAGACTATTATTTTTCTTTTTTTTTCCTTTTTTTTGTCACAACAAATATTGACTTTGTTTCATTTACTATTGTTTACTGCTCTTTACGGTATTATATACAGTATATATATATATATATATATATATATATATATATATATATATATATATATATATATATATATATATATATATGTATGTACAGAAATGTTACAGAAAAATGTCTGTATGTAATTAAAGAAAGCAGCATATTACATAAGAGACCACTTTTCAGATAAAAAAAAAAAAAACACATTGAAGGTTGCTGGGTTTTGCTGCAAAAATAAGAAGCAAGTGTGAAAGTCTCCAAAAGAACTGTGGCTGGTTCTGCAAGATACTGAATAAAACTTACCAGTTAATTTCCTTATAAAACTGCACAAATTGTACCGGAGACTATTATTTTTCTTTTTTTTTCCTTTTTTTTGTCACAACAAATGTTGACTTTGTTTCATTTACTATTGTTTACTGCTCTTTACGGTATTATATACAGTATATATATATATATATATATATATATATATATATATATATATATATGTATGTACAGAAATGTTACAGAAAAATGTCTGTATGTAATTAAAGAAAGCAGCATATTACATAAGAGACCACTTTTCAGATAAAAAAAAAAAAAATACATTGAAGGTTGCTGGGTTTTGCTGCAAAAATAAGAAGCAAGTGTGAAAGTCTCCAAAAGAACTGTGGCTGGTTCTGCAAGATACTGAATAAAACTTACCAGTTAATTTCTTTATAAAACTGCACAAATTGTACCGGAGACTATTATTTTTCTTTTTTTTTCCTTTTTTTTGTCACAACAAATATTGACTTTGTTTCATTTACTATTGTTTACTGCTCTTTACGGTATTATATACAGTATATATATATATATATATATATATATATACAGTATATAGTTGTAAAATATCCCACACCCCCTAATTTATCTTGATTATTAGCAATACGAGAAACAATTTATGGAAAAGGAACCCCATCACACTTGGGAATCATGCTGATTGAAGGTTAATGTGTGCATATGCATAAATTTCTGTGCAAATAGAAATGGAAAGAATTTTTTTTTTTTTTTTTTAAGTTTTAGATACATACAGTATCTACAAAGACCAGTGATTTCTACCTTAACCTTTTACTCTTAATGATTATAAAAACATGTCATGTTTATCAGAGAGATTCAAGCACACATTCCATGTTGGAGGGGAAAAAAGTTTTTTATTCCTTGTCTGTTAAAAGCAAATAATAATATAAATGGCCAAGCGTAAGAGTCATATTATTTCATAACAGTTTTCCTAAATTACATTTTTAAAATAATGTCTATTACACAGATTATGTTAAGGTTATATTAACACGACAGTAAAAAAGAAATAGTAGACATCACTGCTCTTTGTAACTATAAAACAAAACAGTGAATATTGAGAGAAATAGTATTATCCCACCAGATGAGAGTACAGATGGATTGTATCTGAGAATGCACTTAAATTGGGTAGACGGGAGCAATGGAAATCAGCAGTCAGATCCTAAATCTCCACTGATCGTCCTCCCCTGAGTCTGAAAGGCCAGTGGGAGGATAAAATATGAGAACAGACATGCTGGTCGGCATGATCGATGGAAGCGGGTCATCCGGGTCAGAAAGACAATCTCCAGACACCAGTATGCATGTGCTCTGCTCTCTAAGTAGTTCATGCTTAACTGTAAAATATGGCTACAGCATAAGAGTTGGTCTAATTTCTTGTGTGCTACTCATTTTTCTTACTTGATAGGTGTGCAGTACTCACTGGATATCTGGCAGTTTCAAGAAAAAAAGGAGACAAACTGTCACAATAGATTTGCAAGACAAGATTAATTGAGTTGTTTACATTCACACATGTATAAATGTGTTCACACTGTAATTGTTGAGCCCACAGCAAAACTGCCTCCCTCTGGTTTGCAACATGGGCAACATGGGTATAATTGCTATAATTGCTTGTATAGGTTTCAGCTAGGTCCTCTGATGTCCTCCCAAAATCATGCAAGTAAGAGGACTGGTGACTATAAATTGGCTTTAGCAAAGAACTAACAAGAGTGCCACTGGGTTGGTCATATCAGGTCCCTGTAACACTGGCAACGTATATTCCATCAACAACAACCTTGGGTGATCACAGCACAAATATCTATGTACACCGAAACTATCTAACTAAAATCCATCACCTCTGATTGCCCCTTCGATTATGAAGATGTAAACCAGAAGAATATGCCTGAATCCCAACATATGAATGAATCCTCAAAAGAAAGGCTATTACAATATTTAGGAGCCATATAGGTTATGCTTTTTCACTATTCCTGATATTAATAAGACATCTGAACTGCGCAAGATGTGGTGTTTGTAGAGCTTGTACAGTGGGGGAACAAAGTATTTGATCCCCTGCTGATTTTGTATGTTTGCCCACTGACCAGTCTATAATTTTAATGGTAGGTGTATTTTAACAGTGAGAGACAGAATAACAACAAAAAAATACAGAAAAACGCATTTCAAAAAAGTTATAAATTGATTTGCATTTTAATGAGGGAAATAAGTATTTGATCCCCTATCATTCAGCAAGATTTCTGACTCCCAGGTGTCTTTTACACAGGTAATGTGCTGAGATTAGGAGCACTCTCTTAAAGGGAGTGCTCCTAATCTCAGTTTGGTACCTGTAAAAAGACACCTGTCCACAGAAGCAATCAATCAATCAGATTCCAGACTCTCCACCATGGCCAAGACCAAAGACCAAGACCAAGGATGTCAGGGACAAGATTGTAGACCTACACAAGGCTGGAATGGGCTACAAGACCATTGCCAAGCAGCTTGTTGAGAAGGTTACAACAGTTGGTGCGATTATTCGCAAATGGAAGAAACTGTCAGTCTCTCTCGGTCTGGGGCTCCATGCAAGATCTCACCTCGTGGAGTTTAAATGATCATGAGAACGGTGAGGAATCAGCCCAGAACTACACGGGAGGATCTTGTTAATGATCTCAAGGCAGCTGGGACCATAGTCACCAAGAAAACAATTGGTAACACACTACGCCGTGAAGGACTGAAATCCTGCAGCGCCTGCAAGGTCCCCCTGCTCAAGAAAGCACATGTACAGGCCCGTCTGAAGTTTGCCTGAATGATTCAGAAGAAAACTGGGTGAAAGTGTTGTGGTCAGGTGTGGTCAGATCTCTTTGGCATCAACTCAACTCACCGTGTTTGGAGGAGGAGGAATGCTGCCTATGACCCCAAGTCATAACACCGTCCCCACCATCAAACATGGAGGTGGGGACATTATGCTTTGGGGGTGTTTTTCTGCTAAGGGGACAGGACAACTGCACCGCATCAAAGGAACGATGGACAGGGCCATGTACCATCAAATCTTGGGTGATAACCTCCTTCCCTCAGCCAGGGCATTGAAAATGACCTTAATGACTTGGAGAGGATCTGCAAAGAGGAGTGGGACAAAATCCCTCCTGAGATGTGTGCAAACCTGGTGGCCAACTACAAGAAACGTCTGACCTCTGTGATTGCCAACAAGGGTTTTGCCACCAAGTACTAAGTCAAAGGGGTCAAATACTTATGTCCCTCATTAAAATGAAAATCAATGTATAAATTTTTTGAAATGCATTTTTCTGGATTTTTTTGTTTGTATTCTGTCTCTCACTGTTAAAATACACCTACCATTAAAATCATAGACTGATCATTTCTTTGTCAGTGGGCAAAGTTACAAAATCAGCAGGGGATCAAATACTTTTTTCCCCCACTGTACATGTATTAAGTAAATTCTTCATATCATGTATGAGCAACATGCTCCCTATCTTGGCTATATTTCAGATGTGGAACAAAGATGTTACAAAAAGTTGTTGTCACTCACGACCCTTCCTAGTCATAGGAAATTCCAAGCAAAAAAAAAATGCTTATATGTGCTTATATTGTCTTCAGACATTTTATTTCTAATGTCTTTTTTTTAGTCCAAAGATTAAGACTTCTAATTTATCTGAGTTCAGCTGGAGAAGGTTTCCAGCTATCTAGTCTTTGATCTCCCTCTATAGTCAGTTCCAGTATTGCTGACATCCATCCTTAAAATGAGCAAAATGCACGTGAGTATGCTGGTTTCAAAATAATAAGGACCCCCACAATTAATATTTGATAAAGCCTACCCTGGAGAGAATAACAACTCAGAGCATCTACTGCTATAAAAGCTAAAGAGCACTACTTAATTCATAAATCTGCAGGTCCCAGAACACTAAGAGGGTAGTGATCCAGCAAGTTGGGAGGCACATGGAAGGTCTCGGTCCCCAAACTTACAGACACGTAAAAGTGCTTCTAGACTCTCAGGTAGCCAATGAAATTCAATGCTGATAAGTAGGCCTGTGTATTTAATCACATTGGCACAGTGATCCAACGAATTTCTAGCAGTGAGTATTCTCAGTACAAAGGGAAACATTTATGGATTGCACATTCTACCAACTTATCAAAACAGAGCCATAGGCTTACTGTGCTGTCACCTCAGATAGCTCATTTACCAAAAGCACTTCGAAACAAAGCTACATTTCATACAGTCAGCCTACTTACAATAAACTAACATTAACGGCACAACATAATCAAGAAATAATCATCTTACCCAACACCTTATTCCACAAAGCTATCATGTCAGTGTCCTATTCTTCCCTGTGTCATGTTTTTCTTTAAGTGTCTTTGGCGGTCCTGTGTCCCTTACATATCGATGAGCGCACAAATGGCTTGGAATTGAACTTTGGGCCCACGATGTTCAAAAACAACAGAGAAGAGATGGTGGGGATGAGAAGGGATGCACGCTGCAAGCTACAAATGAGATTAATTTTAGAGAAACCCTGCTCACACTCCACGCGAGATTGGTATGGTATTCACAATACCCAACAACTGCCTTTTGTACAACTTTTTGTGTATATGAGTCCCTGTACTCCCTAAAAACGTGAATGACTGTACATGGGCTCTTAACTCTACAACCTGAATTCCAAAAAAGTTGGGACACTGTGTAAAATGTAAATAAAAACAGAATGCAATGATTTGCAAATCTCATAAACCCATATGTTATTCACACTAGAACATAGAAAACATATCAAATGTTTAAACTGAGTAAATGTACCTTTTAAAGAAAAAAATAAGGTAATTTTGAATTTGATGGTCACAACATGTCTCAAAAAAGTTGGGACGGGGGCAACAAAAGACTGGAAAAGTAAGCGTTACTAAAAAGAAACAGCTGGAGGAACATTTTGCAACTAATTAGGTTAATTGGCAACAGGTCAGTAACATGATTGGGTTTTCTATGTTCTATTGTGAGTAACATATGGGTTTATGAGATTTGAAAATCATTGCATTCTGTTTTTATTTACATTTTACCCAGTGTCCCAACTTTTTTGGAATTGGGGTTGTATTTAATTCCTGGCAGTCAATCTCACTTTCAAAGCCATGCGTAGGTTGACAACATATAGCCTTCTTGTAAGGACTTCTAAAAACCTTCCATAATCAGGCTAACATTGTCACTGCTAGTCATGGAAATGGTCATCAAACTGCTTCATGTTACGATAACCCGTTGCACTGATTGCCGATACGCGCAGAGCGCACTGCCTGGTTCAGTGACATTGACTATTTACTTCTCCACGTGTGTTTTGTTTTGGTTCATGTCTTGTCTCCGCCCCTGTATTGTCATTTGTTATGTCCTATTATGTCTCAGCTGTTTTGTGTTCACCACTGATTGTGATTGTTATTTAAACCCCTTGTGTGTCTGTGTCCGACACGAAGTATTAGTAGCGCAGTTCCCTTAGAGGGCTGACTACTACCAAGCCTTTGTTCATTGTGTTGTTTTCATAGTTTTTTTTTATCCCTGTTTCTGTCCTGTTTTTGAATCTTGCCTAGCCCAGTTCATGTTTTTTGTTGATTGCCTGACCCACGCATGTTCTCGAATACAATACCTGCCTTACGATTTGGATTATACAACTGGTGTTCCTAATATTCTGCCTGTACCTAATAAACTGACTTTTATCTGCATTTGCATCCGTCCTCGCCTCCATCACTTGCATTACATGACACTTCATCAGTGACCTGCTGCCGCTCACTCTCTTGGACCTTTTTAGTATTTTGCTCCATTTTCTCACTGTCGTTGTTTGTGTTTGTTACAAAACACAGGGGAGCTGGATGCAAGTGCAGGGGAAAGTCACTTTAATAGGAAAAAACAAAAATATATGGACAGGGAAAAATGCAAAGCAACAGCAGGGTCAAACAATAAACAATAATCCACAAAAGAACGAGGCATAAATCCACAAAAGAACAAGGTATTAATCCACAAAAGAACGAGGCAAAAGTCCAAGGTCCAGGAAACATGAGGGCAGTGAAAAAACAACGAACATAAACACACTTAGTTCAATCTAATACAATCCAAAACTCCGCGCCGATGCGGAGAAATGAAGGAGTTTATATACAGCCGTGGCCAAAAGTTTTGAGAATGACACAAATATTAATTTTCACAAAGTCTACTGCTTCAGTTTTTATGATGGCAATTTGCATATACTCCAGAATGTTATGAAGAGTGATCAGATGAATTGCAATTAATTTCAAAGTCCCTCTTTGCCATGAAAATGAACTTAATCCCAAAAAAACATGTCCACTGCATTTCAGCCCTTCCACAAAAGGACCAGCTGACATCATGTCAGAGGACAAGGCTGGAGATCACTCTGTCATGCTGATTGAGTTAGAATAACAGACTGGAAGCTTTAAAAGGAGGGTGGTGCTTGAAATTATTGTTCTTCCTCTGTTAACTATGGTTACCTGCAAGGAAACACGTGCAGCCATCACTGCTTTGCACAAAAGGGGATTCACAGGCAAGGATATTGCTGCTAGTAAGATTGCACCTAAATCAACCATTTATCGGATCATCAAGACCTTCAAGGAGAGAGGTTCAACTGTTGTGAAGAAGGCTTCAGGGCGCCCAAGAAAGTCCAGCAAGCGCCAGGACCGTCTCCTAAAGTTGATTCAGCTGTGGGATCGGGGCACCACCAGTGCAGAGCTTGCTCAGGAATGGCAGCAGGCAGGTGTGAGTGCGTCTGCACGCACAGTAAGGTGAAGACTTTTAGAGGATGGCCTGGTGTCAAGAAGGGCAGCAAAGAAGCCACTTCTCTCCAGGAAAAACCTCAGGGACAGACTGCTATTCTGCAAAAAGTACAGGGATTGGACTGCTGAGGACTGGGGTAATGTCATTTTCTCTGATGAATCCCTTTTCCGATTGTTTGGGGCATCTGGAAAAAAGCTTGTCCGGAGAAGAAAAGGTGAGCGCTACCATCAGTCCTGTGTCATGCCAACAGTAAAGCATCCTGAGACCACTCATGTGTGGGGTTGCTTCTCAGCCAAGGTAGTGGGCTCACTCACAATTTTGCCTAAGAACACAGCCATGAATAAAGAATGGTACAAAAACATCCTCAGAGAGCAACTTCTCCCAACCATCCAAGAACAGTTTGGTGACGAACAATGCCTTTTCCAGCATGATGGGGCACCTTGCCACAAGGCAAAAGTGATAACGAAGTGGCTCAGGGAACAAAACATCGACATTTTGGGTCCATGGCCAGGAAACTCCCCAGACCTTAATCCCATTGAGAATGTGTGATCAATCCTCAAGAGGCGGGTGGAAAACAAAAACCCACAAACTCTGACAAACTCCAAGCATTGATTATGCAAGAATGGGCTGCCATCAGTCAGGATGTGGCCCAGAAGTTGATTGACAGCATGCCAGGGCGAATTGCAGAGGTCTTGAAAAAGAAGGGTCAACACTGCAAATATTGACTCTTTGCATAAACTTCATGTAACTGTCAATAAAAGCCATTGACACTTATGAAATGCTTGTGATTATACTTCAGTAACAGTTAGTAACATCTGACAAAAAGATCTAAAAACACTGAAGTAGTAGACTTTGTGAAAATTAATATTTGTGTCATTCTCAAAACTTTTGGCCACGGCTGTATGTGTGTTAAACAAGACCAAATACAAAACAGCTGAAATTAATAATGAAACCATGAACGGAAAACCAATGAATGAACATGGGCGGAGACATGACGTAAACCAAAACCAAAGGACCAATAAGCAAACTGGGGCAGAGACATGACGTAACCAAAAACAAAAGAGCACATCGTGAAGTAAACAAAACTAAAGTCTATGAATGAGCTGAGGGGAATGCGGAAGTGCGTTGCCGGCTGTCCTCAACAGCCGCGCGGAGAAGGGAATGCGGAAGTACACTACTCGCTAACCTTCGCTACTTGCTAGCCTTCGCGAGCAGCGTAGCGAGAGGGAGACTCTAACAGTGTTCCTAAAAAATGCGATTAATGATAACTGCTTTCTTTTCACCATGACACACAAGACTGTAGGCTTCGCTTCATGATGATGAATTCAGGTGAACTTTGAACTTGAAATGCTTACGTTATGTGAAAGGCTATTGATGGGCTATTAGCAATATTTGAGCACCAGTAATATAAGATTTGCATTTTTGTTGCAGTTTTTTGTTGTTGTTGTTCTATTTTATTTTTGGTGAATTAAAAACAAAAACTATTTGTTTTGTATAATATTGCTGCGTGAGACTTTAAACATCCAGCTGCAGAGGTGGCGGATCCACATAAAAAGGTTCTGGAACAAAGGTGTGATACATTTTAGAGGTGCTGGGTCTTGTTCCGGCAGGAACAAATTAAGCTCTGCTAAAGAGGGATTGAGACACTTGTAAATGGATCATGGAACATTCCTTCATGCTCCTTTATCATTTTTGGTTTGTGCGTTGCTCTTCAAGTTAGACCATCTGATTTCAAAATCCAGAGGCTGAGATGGTAATTACAAAACATTTATTTTGTGTCCCACAACCATTTGTGCTGATATGGACATGCATTTGCAGTCATTATCTTGTTGAAAGACCCATCTACTGCCATGTATTAAACTTCTGGTAGAGGTCACCTTGTTTAGGGATAAAATATTCTGTTACTTTGCAGTAACATGATGTCATGAATCTTCACAAGAATGCCTCAAAACAGTTCCTAAGCATCAGTGGTCCACTACATTATATTACAGTGGGGATCAGGAGCTTTTCCTTTTCACCAAACATGTCAATGCTGTGAATGACCAAAAAGTTTGATTTTGTTCTGACAGCAACAGAATTCCAAATGTAGTTCTGATTATTCTTGCTGATGTTTGGAAGCTGCATTTTATGAGTTGCTCTCAGAAACAATGCCTTCTTGCTTGCCAAACAGCTTGTTATTATGGAGACAGTGTCTAAACTTGACAACCTCAAATAGCAGCTAAACTGTGAAGTTCTGAAACTGTGATCTTTGGGGTCTTCTTGGCATCACTCAGCATCCGCTTCTCTGTTTGTGAGGGCAGTATTTTCATCCTTACCTTCCCAACTGTTCCAGAGTTTTAAAAGTTAAGTTTTTATGGCCATCACTGTGCTTAATGTTATTCTGATCTGATTTTATATTAATTATAACTGATCTATATAGATTATTGACAATCTGTATCTTCATTTGAAAGCTCTATGATTTTTCTCACAGAAATGGATAACAAATGTATTTTATGTGTGCAAACCTCACGTTTAGGCAGCAACAGAATTTTTGAAGGCAACAAGTTTCCAGAGACTATTTTTAAAGAATGACAACTTGTTGTAATGTATTTGAAATATTCTTTAGAGGTGTCAGTAATTTTGCCACATATGTTTTAAGAACATAAAATACCAGATTTTTATTAGAAAGAAGCAAAATAATTTCCTTATTTGTTTGAGTAAAAACTTTTAAACAATGGCCCGTATTCATCAAAGTTACCTAGAAACAAGCACAAATATGAACTCACAGAATGAATCTACATCTGGTTTATGAAACTGTCATAACAATTTTCCAGTAGGTACATAACTTACATAAATGCATTGATTACAAATTACTACTAATGGCCAATAAAGCAATAAATGGTCTCTCAACTTTTCACCTGAGTGAAATTTTAGTCTTTTATGATCTGCCATGCCTGGCTGACTGCTTTATGTCCCACAGCACCCTCATGCCTGTGTTACCTTTTGGCTCTCCCTTTTAGGTATGCTGTCATAGCTAGTCTTGCTGGAGTTCCTGTTTGCACTCTGCACACAGTGTACTTCCTCTTAAACTACTACAGGACAAGAGAATTAAATAAGCTGTGTTCTCTCTCTCTCTCTCTCTGCCAAGCTACACATGTTACTCCTTCTGCCTGATGAGATGCTTATGATCCTGACTCGATCATACAGTTGTGGATGAGTAATTATTTATAATTGCACAATCCAGTGTTACCCAGATAAGGATGGATTCCCTTCTGAATCTAGTTCCTCTCAAGGTTTCTTCTTCATATGGTCTCAGGGATTTTTTTCCTTGCTTTCCTTCATCGCCTCTGGCTCATTAGGGATCAATCTAAATCCATATCTAGATTTTTCATATTTTTGACAATTTTTGCCAGGACGAAAAGGAAACAATCACTCCAAAACAGTATGTAAAGCTGGTAGGAACTTACCCCAGCAGACTTTCTACCAAGTGCAAGGTTGAATACTTATGCAAGCAGCATTTAATTTTTTTTCAAAGATCTGCTGACATATAATGAATTTTGACTTTAAAAATGTACTTTAAGAGCATATTGGTTTGCAGTGGAGATTGGTTTGCAAAGAGCAGATTGGCTGGAACAATATGTGTGAGTGTCGTTTGTAATCTAGACAAATCTGATGACTGTTAAGGGGGTTGAACACTTGCAAGGCACTGTATATGTTAGATAAACACATTTGAATCACTTGACAGGTGATGACATGGTCTGAATCAGGGATTAAAAAGTCAAAGCATGTGCTTTACAGCAAGTTATAACTTATGAAGTCAGTATGAATGATGGATTATTGATACATAAAAACCCACAACATAATGGACAGAACAGTGCACAATACTTTCTCACTGAGACCAATGATTAATACAGAATAAACATTGAACATGCCCATAAATGTCTTTACTATAAAGGCAATGCTGCATGTCTGGCAACAAAGCAAGCAAATGTTCCCTATTAAGTTAAATCAAGAACAGTTAACAGTTTGGAACAATTTGACAATTGCTTAATGTGTGTACCAAATGGCTTAATATTACCAGTGTGTGCATACATACAGTGCAGGGTTATTATAGTTTTAAAAAATATTGCTAGTTTTTATTTTATTTAATTTTTTTATTTGTTTGTTTGTTTGTTTGTTTGTTTATATTTTATTCATTTTGTATTTTGGTTTTGAATTTCAGTTTTGTTTCAGTTAGTTTTAAGGGTGCATAATACAGTAGTTTTGATTTTGTTTTTATCTTTCAAAAATCATTGCTTTTAGTTTGTATTTAGTTTTAGTGTCGTTTTAGTTTTTAATATCATGGTAATCATACTAAAAAAAAACCCAAATTTGGTTTGAACATTGGGGGGTGTCGATAGGTAGGCTTCCCAATATTTATTTATTAATTTCTTTTTTTAAAAATTCAAAAAATAAATAAATAAATTTGGGGGGCAAATTTACAGAGCAAATCAGCTTTGTTATATCTGCAGTGTCATTACATAACTTCAACCTCTGTTCTTAAGCAAGACCACACAGCACTTAAATATGAAAAAAAAAGTTTTATTCTCTGAAATTCTATTTAGTTTTTATTTGTATTGCGGGTGGACATTATAGTTGCAGTTTAGTTTTCGTTTATTTGGAAACTCACATTTTTATTTTTATTTCAGTTAACGAAAATGTTTTTTCACTGATAGTTTTAGTTTTCATGATAGTTTTCGTTAACGATAATAACCTTAAATCATAAATAGACATGCTCAGAACATGTTCCAAAATGTATGTCTTTGGCAAATGCAAAATTACACAAGATCAACAGCAGCCAAGAGTACCCATTAATTACCAAAATAACTGTATATTTGTTTGAATATTACATTTGTCTGTGAACAGTATTTGTCTATTGGTAGTACATCCTTCTTGTTCAGCTGCTCTTAAAAAGTGCCTTGTGCATCTAACCTTGTACCAAGGTAATGGTTCAAGTATAGGCCTTCAGGGATTGGCAGGGGATGATGTTTGCATGCAGGGAGTGTTCTTGGGATCTTAGGATGCACACAGACATGACAGTAACAATGACAATGTCAGTAGCCATACTCAACCACTATTACCTGTGGGTTAAGAATTCTGTCCTAGGACATTTTCACACTTAACCCGAATACGTGAGTCAGCACACAGGACCAATTTTCACATCAAATTCCTTCCAATATATTGCCCAATTTCACACATCACACATGTGTGACATTCATACATCAAACAGGTTTGTAAAATGATATGCACTACATCCATCTGTTTGAGGTTTTTTAATTATAAATTTAATTGGAATACCTGCAAACATAGCTGTTGTTATAAGATTTTTAACCATGATGGCTAACACAAGACACTCATTTTCCATGATGGACCACAAAGGTGAGCTAAGTGTTGTTTTATATATTCATTAAGGCATTCTGTCTTCTCTACTGAACCATATCAACCATTTCCCTGACATCATGAAACTTGAAAACATGAAATAACTTTGAACCAAGTTGAACCAATCACATTACTCTGCATGCTGTACTAAGCACAAATAGTTTCTACACCTCATGCAAACCAGATCATGATTTGGTGGATCAGTTCCCTGGACCACTCCCAGACTCAAAAACAGCTTTCACACATCACCAAATAAACTGAACTCTTGGGGTAAATGGCCTGAGTCTGGAAAAAATGCAAGTGTGAAAAAGACTCCCCCAGATGCCCAGATGAATTAGATAAGCAATGATAAGGGTCATTTTGTTCCATCCACTACTAGCAGCTAGAATGTGAAACTCTGACTTAGAAGGCACTCAGAAGCCATCTGGGGCTCATGGGTTAAGGTTAGGAGCTGTTCTTCAGAGGCACTCCCTTTACAAGGTCTGCCGAACAGTTCAAAATTGGAAATTATTCATTCATTGCATACGTCAATTGCCCTGTAACCTGCTTTGCCTGATAAAAGTGATATAATTATGACTACATAAGCACAATTAGATCTCATGGTCTGATGACTGAAATACAGCAACATTTTAACAGAGTCCCTTAAAATTAGGGAAGAACGCTGTCATACTTGTCAGGGAGAATGAGGCCCAAAGGGGATTGTGAAACTATGGGGTTACCACGCTGTAGTGAGATGATAGCAGGCTGGCAACCTCCTGATTAAGGGGGATGAAGTGCCTCAAACTGCCACTGTGGGGGTGAGGCAGCTGAGTTATTGAGTTTTGCAAGAAAGCTTCATCAGCATGGCTCCATTGGAGTTGAGCTGTTGCTGTTACAGGTCCAGTAATTGGCCCTGCTTATCAAACAGACAAGCTCTCAGCACCCGCCATCTCCATGTAGATGATTAAGTTTAGCACACTGAATACCAGAGATATTCACAAGGGCTATTCTTGGGAAAACAAGGTAGATAATTAAAAACAGTGTCCAAAAACAATCAGTGTTAGAGACCAAAAAGGGTAAAAGAATAAAACACAGCATAAGATCAATTGGTCAACACAGAAAGATAACAGCTGGGAAAACAAGGCAAGGGTCACACAAGTAATATTGATAAACACAACTAATGAAAAAGGCTTAGTCATGTAGGCTAGTATGCACACAAATCTTATACAGGAGTCATTGATACTGGAATAAGCTATAGGTGAGATGAATCAGTAATCAGATCAAAAGGAATGGGAAATGGGTGTTGCTGTTGGCTAAGGATTCTGGGAGTTGGATTTCCCAGAGAATGCGGAATGGTTTTGTGGTCTGTGTCCAAAAAAGAAAAAAAAAAGACAAAGACCAGTTGATTTGTTTAATTGCAACAATAGCTATAATAAGCCAGTAGTGGTAAGACTGAATAAAAAAGAAATGCCTGGCATAAAATCCAGTTCACTACAATGCTACAAATCCAAGGAGAACTCGCACAGTGCTCGTGTGCAAAAATTGGAACATTTCTGATTAAGCTCATCATCACCTTAAAGTATATTGTAGAAAATTTAAGATTGCACTTATTTTATAGTAACTAGTAATGACTAGGTAAGATTGAGGTAAGTAGCTGGTATTTAATAGGGGTGTTTTAATTGCAAGTGTTTTCTGGTACATAGCAAAAAGCACTTTATTGGATGTAGCAATTTCTATAGTTGTTAACATGTGGCAATAATTACCCAGAAAATACTAGTAAGTCCTCTGTAACAGTGTGCTAATAGGGCTGTAAAATAAAGTGCATTTTGTGCAGAGTACTTAATTAATAACTATTCTCATCTTCGCGGTATTCAGACCATAACAAGACATAAGAAAAATTATTACTTTGTAACTTTGTAATGCAATAGAAATGGGATCATAAAATAAAGTGCATTTTGTACATTGTAAGTAAACATTTATTATTTGTGTTTCTTAGTAATTAATTAATCAATCAATGTATTTATTTATTTATTTATTATTGCCTTATGGCAATCTTATTATAGAAGCCTGATAGATTTGCATAAGATACTATGCACATGAATATGCAATAAAGTTCCATTTGGTATGTATTGGAAAATACCACATTCTTGCATATTACATACCAGTTATTTGCCTCAAATTTCCCTATTAAATTCGTACCAGGTACTAACCGCATACTGTTTATTATTACTAGCTACTTACCATGTACTTACCTATTAATTACTAGTTATTTACTGTACTGTCAAACAAATTTGCTATCAAATTTAAACCTATCAAACAAATAGAACATATTCAAGCAAATAGAAAATGTCTTATTTTTTCTGAATTCTTTCATCATTCTTAGTTTGGTTTCTTCATGTCCATTTGCCATATGCATGTATTGATACATGGATATTACAAGGTTTTTTGTATGTTTGTTTGTTTGTTTGTTTGTTTGTTTTAAATTACTGTGCCCTTAATTTAACATAGAAGTACAAGACATCCTAAAAATGCAAGAATATGGCCCTGAAGAGTACAGCATATTATACAATCAAATACTATAGATACAAAAAAGCTGAAGCATACCTCAGTGGCCAACTTTATTCTCACTCTGATAGAACTCTGGGATTTTTCATTGTGTTCTCAATTCCTAGTGTGCAGCACTCAATTTGGCCCCTCACCTGCAGGGCCAAGTGGATCCCTGGAGAAGAACAGTTCAATATAGCAGGAAGTATCTCACTCAGAGTCTCTTTTTTATGCTTGTATTCTATTTTGTTCCTTACTTACTTACTCTCATACATACAAAGTATGTATACAGCGGACAGACTATACAGAGAATGTAAATATGAATTTGCCTCCAGGTGACAGCCAGACGCGCGCACACACACACACACACACACACACACACACACACACACACACACACACACACCTTCCACTGACATAATCATTAATGCATCTAATTAATGCTACCCCTAAACCTTAAATTAGCCCTAATCTTAACCCCAGTAACCAAAAGGAAACACACACACACACACACACACACACACACACACACACACACACACACACACAAAACTGCTCTTGATATACTGTACTATGCCTTGGAGTGCACATTATGATGGAAAATCCATATACCACAAATCCTCTCATTTAGTAGTGGAACAAGCATGACAGGAAAAGAAGAAAAACAGTGTATGTTTCTGTGTGTGTGTGCGGGTGGATGTGTGTGTGTGTGTGTGTGTGTGTGTGTGTGTGTGTGCCTTGGTGAAAATGAAAGAGAAACAAAGAATGTAAATTCATATTTCCATTGTCTGCATATACAGCTCTGAGTGCACTAGTTTTCTCTGCTGTCACAGCAGTGGGGAATATAGGCAGATGAACGCCAAAAGTAGGGACCAGAAGATGAATAAAACATTACACTTACTTTATCTGAAAGAAGAAATAACCTCACACACACATACAGACAAAAGCACACACTCAAGCATCACTTGTAGAACCAGTGAACTGGAATCAGCTCGACTGTTTTGGTAAACGGAGCACATTTCAACTGTAAGTCAGTTATATTCTTCTAGCAAATCAAGCAACCATTAAGGCTTGAAGAGTCAGATAGTCTAGCTACTGAATACTTAGTATTGTCAGGGATTTCCCCAGATGCTCTATTCACTCAGCACGTGCTTCCACATTCTATTATGTCTTTGTTTACGTTACCATGTGTTTTGTTTCATGTCTTGTCACCACCCATGTCCTGTCATTGGTTGTCCTTTAATTAGTTTGTATATTTAAACCCTCGTGTCTCTGTGCTCTGCAAAAGGATCATTCAGTGTTCACCCGACTGTCCATACTAAGACTTTTGTTCTGTTTCATTATCCTAGTTACTCGACTATGTCTAATTTCTCAGTTTTCATGTTTTGCCTTTGTCTAGTATACTCTGTTTGCTGATTGCTTGACCCACAGCTGTTTTTGACCTTGACTCTGCCTTTCATTTTTTTTTGGATTTGTCTGCCTGCCTCTTAATAAAGTATAACTGCATCCATCTCAACCTCCATACACTTGCATTACATAACACAATACATTGATGTCACCATAGATGCAGCAGGGAAGAGAGAGGGGTGTAATGCCAGGATCACTATGCCGGCGTTTGACTCAGTACACCTTTCCCAGTGGACCTTCATGTATTCCCAGACCCCTTTGATGGCTCTAAAGACCTTCTGAAAAGACTCTTGCTTCAGAGTCAAATCTATTTTGAGAGCTTGTCGAACCCCAAACCCAAAGAGAGGCAGTGGCCTCTTGTTGTCCTCGTTCACCACCGGGCGGTGGGCGGCGCTCTTGGTCACCACAGGAAACCTCAGCCTAGGAAGCTTAGCTGAGTTCATGTGCCTAATGAGAGTGATCTACAGGAGGGGATACTTTAACTTCGACCTTGAAAATTTTGGGGGGAAGGCCAGCCTGTCAGATAAACCCGTTCGGCCGTTCACCAGCTTCTAGGAGGAGCCTCTCCTCCAGAGCTCCCTCCAGAGGTCGACAGGGAGACCTCCTCACCCAAGCTCCAGCCAGAGGTCAACGTGGCGGCCTCACCTGCAGAGCTCACTCCAGAGGCGGACAGCATGGCCTCCCATGTCCTGCTAATACCAGAGGCCGATGGCGTGGCCTCCCATGCCATGCTCACCCATGAGGCCATCGAGACGGCCTCCCACATCATTGCTCACACCTGAGGCCAACAGCACAGCCTTCCAGGACCTGCTCACACCAGAGGCCAATTGCTGACCCACTGCCTGCTTCCCGCCAGTATGCCCCATGTCTGCTCCTTGGCTCCTCTGGGAAAGTTCAAAGTGTTAGACAATGTCTGCCTTGGGACCTGGGGTGGTGCCTGGACATTCTACCCAGGGGGGTTGGACCACTGATGGGGATTCCTTGTAGGTGCTTCAGGAGAAACTGTCAAGGATTTAACCCTGTGCACCACAGACAAAAGTGCACAGCACGCTTAGCTGCTCAATACATTCGGCCTGTGCTTCGGCATTCTATTATGTCTTATGTTACCATGTGTGTTTTGTTTTGGTCCATGTCTTGTCTTCTCCCTTGTCTTGTCATTGGTTGTCTCCCTAATGGGTCATCATCATTCTCACCTGTTTCCGTTTGCCCTTTAATTAGTTTGTATGTTTAAAACCTCATTTCTCTGTGCTCTGCATGAAGTATCGTCCAGTGTTCATCCGCCTGTCCATACTAAACCTTTTGTTCTGTGTTTTGTTATCCTAGTTTCTCGACTTCATCTCTCAGTTTCTCAGTTTTCGTGTTTTGCCTTTGTCTAGTATACTCTGTTTGCTGATACTGATACTGCCTGTTTTCGACCTTGACCTCTGCCTTTCATTTTTTGGATTTGTCTGCCTGCCTCTTAATAAAGTATAAAAACCTATACTGTGACTGCGTCAATCTCAACCTCCATACACTCGCATGGCATGACACATATATTGGTCCACACTGAGTTCTCACAAACAAAATGGAGTAAAGGACTACTGCATTATGGACAGCTTTCTGCAGACCAGTCACACCCTTAACAGCTTCAGATATAAGTAAGATTAGACGTGTTGCTTCCACACAACATGCACAAAATAGCCCATGTTATATTTTACAACCTATAAAGCAATTTTGTCCATCATCAATCTATGATCTCATGGTATTTTTAATAGGTCAGAAAGAACATTAGCACTTTATTACCAATAACCATTATCCCCACAAGCCTTTCAGAGAGAATCTCATAAAGCACTCTTATTACGTCTGATTAAACAGCACGTAACGATTTCAAATATATTGATCAGAAAGAGCTTAAAAATTCCACCTGCCTGACATTTTGATTAAAGGCATATTTATTGAGGGATCTTTTGCCTGTTAAGGTGAATGAGTTTTGACATTGCCCAAGACCTCCAGTGCTAAAACCGTACCTGGTCCAAACTGAGCCAAATGTTTTATCGAGCTGTTTGCATCCATTATTCATTGAGTCATCAATGGCTCAGGAAAATGTGCTCATTGAGCAGCATACCAATGAATACAGATGAGGAGGAGAAAATCACTCTCAAATCCATACACACACTCCGAACACTATCTCCTACACACATAAAAACTACACACGTTCCTTTTTTTCTCTCTTTCTTTATCACACATTCACACTACCTATATGTTTATTTGACTTTTTCCTGTCACTACAGATTTACACAGAATGTAGCAATCATAGGCCTTCTGATGCTGCCTCCAACAGTGCAGGCAGACTTTGTGTGAGGAAGCCTTACCATAAACTGCACACTTGCCACAACTGATTTTTTTTCCACTCTAGTAATAGCTGTGATATAAAGAACCTGAGGTGGTTTTCAGCCAAAATTCAACCATTATGTTGACCACCTCTAAGGAGCGCAGACTAGATTAAAGAATAACCGTGGTTGAAGTATATTCTCTTCTTCCTATACTCAGTCAAGTCAAATATATGGGGTCACAGGTCCAGGAGATGAAAGTGGCATCCATAAGAAGAAATCCACAGCTGGAGTGGTCAGGCTACTGCATCCTTCAAGTTGTTCAAGTTGTACATGTGGAAGAAAATAGATTATTAGCCATTACAATTAAGATGTGAACAGTAACCCATGATTCAGGAGGAAATCCAGAGATGAACATTGCAGTGATTTGTCTATGTGTGCAGGATGAACACAAGCCAGCAACCATACAGACAGCTCTGGAGGCAGTGGCCAGCACAGTGCAAAGTGAAATGACCAGCACCAAAAAAGACATGGCCCAAACAAGTTGAAAATGACCTAAAGGATCAGAGAATATACCTCAAAGAAGCCATGAATGTCAGCAAGCATGGAGAAGTATTGTCCAAAATCCAGTGCCACCCACAGCAACATACTGGCTCTGAGGTCACCTTCATCCAGATGCCATTCATCCATTTTCCATACCACTTATCCTACACAGGGTTGCAGGGGAGCCTGGAGTCTTACCCAGGGAACTCGGGCAACATTCTGGATGAGGTGCCAACCCATTGCAGGACAACTGACATAAACCTACATAAACATTTATAAAGGCTTATTGCCATATACAGCTGCTGCCACAAAGACTGATCATGCTGGTTTTAATCTCAAGTTGACATAATGTATAAGTGATATAATAGACATTGTTCAATATTTCACTTAAGCTTTGGTATTCATAGAGCTACATGACACCTACATAAGCCTTTCTTATGCATAAGCCTTAGTAATAAAAGCATCCTTTTATTACTTTTAAAATTAAGTTCACCCAATAGTTCCCAAATCAAATGAGGTCTGGTTTATATTTCTGCAGTTGTGTAAACTGTAAACACGCAGGGCATAATGTGTGTTTGCTCGCATAGGCATCTACCTTCATACTTGCAAGTAATGTGTGCATGTATACATGTACCAAACCAGAATTACAGGAAACAGAAAGAAAAAAAGAGAAATCTTAGAGTGCAAAACAAATGGAGAGCTTAGTGTTTCACTGCAGCAATAATGGATAGAAGACTGCAAGGGCGTAACTTTGCTTTTAAAAGAATGATGACTGTGTAAAAAAATAAATAAATAAAAATCCAGAAACAAAAACAAGAAACCTTTCAGGATCAATTATAAACCAAGTCATTTTACACTAAAAGCATTTCTAAAGCATTCACTCATCTGTATAAAGCAATGTAAAGCAGGTATTGAAGCACTTCAATTTAACTAGTGTTGACATCTATAATTCTAACAATCAAGAAATTATGCTTTAGAATTCTTTTAAAATTGATTTGGCTTACATCTGTATTATGTCTTTACTGGGAGAACATCAGATTCTACAGGAGTAAATTGGCCATTATAATGGCAGCTACAGTCTGTATGAAGCCTCACTTTATATTCACATATATTCACATTGTAGTTTTCTGTAAATAAATATATCATACAATAAGGTGATCATATCATGTGAAGCAAACATGAAATACAGGAAAATAAATTTGAACATGCTGTTAATTTATAGCTATCTGGAAGAGACAATTTATTACAGACATCAAGAAACTAAAAATGTGAATAGGGCTGATATTTTTAGAAAGTATATTTCATCAGTTTCTGTTGTGAGTTATTATATACATATACTTTAAACTGACTAAAATTGCACATTTCAGCTCAAAACAGTTCAATGCAGAATCACAAACCATCCTTGAGAGATTTTAAAAATATGAATCTCTGACATATGAAACTGCATAACTCGTTACTATAAATATCAACATCTTCACTATGTAACAGTGTTATACAACATGTTTTCATGGTAATGTTACCAACATATGCCAAGTACAGCCGGACATCTTTTGGAAGTGTCACCTTTATTAATTTTTTCCCCAATTAACTTCACTTAACTTCACTATGTCACATCACTATGAATGATTCTGGCATACCAGAACTACAATGAGCTACATAGTCAGTGGTCATGATGGTATAATCTAAGTCAACCTGGAAAGAGTCTTAACACAATCTTATGTCAACAAAAATATGTCATTTGGATCAGGTATGTTAATTTGACATCAGAATCAACAACTGCAGTCTTTATGTAAGCTGGCAAGTGTTTGAATAAGCCTTCATCATTTTTATGTAGGTCCATGTCTGTTGTCATGTAGCCCTATGAACACTATATAAAAGTGAAGTCATCTGTCCCTTGATTCATCTTCAGTAAGCACTTTATACTGGTCAGGATCTCAGGGTCTTTCCTGGGAATGCTTTTTGTGAGGTAGGAATACATGTGTCTTTCATATGTGATGCATCTCCACCTGCTCACCATGGATGGAGTGCAGTGCCTGATTACTTTTGGCGTGTCTATTACTTTTGTCGATCGCAGGTAGATTTGTTCTTTGATCATTTTCCTCAGAGGGGAGGTTGGGGGAACACATCCTCAACCAATAGAAGATGGAAAGGAGACAAGCAAATGTGGTTCAATGCAAAAGTATAAATCAGCTCTAACTTTGTTTGTGCTGTTTGGAACCATTGCCCTGAGCAGTCCCAGGCCTAACTGGCCCTCTGTGCAATAGTAAAGACATTGGACTACTGATTAGAAGGTTCTGAGTTCAAATCCCAGCTCTGGATCAGGGCATCTGCCAAATGCCATAAATGTAAATGCAGTAGTCATATGCCATTTAAGACATAAAGCTTTTACATAAAAAGTTAATGTTTCATTTTGGAGCAGTAAAGTTAAACCTAACTGCTCTTCCTGCATTCAGTATCTTAAAATTGGACTGCAATTCATTTAGCTAGCACACCAATACCATGAAGCTTTAGACGATAGCAATCACACCATAATGCACCATTAACACTCTGCTCCCCCACTGAGAGAGCTGGAATACCAACAGAGTGAGAGAAATGTTGGACTGTAACACACATATAAACCCACTGTGGGTATGGAAGCTGCAAGTGGTGGTTGTACTCTCACTGTTAACATCAGGTCATCAGTAAAATTTGGTGTAGTTTTTAAGCCTACTCGCATGTGGCCCAAGATGTTTACATTTTGCCTTCTATAATTGACACAGTATATCCACCTTTTATGTGAATTATGTCACTGTTTGTTGTTTCATTCTTTACTTTCATCACAATGACCCGAGTCGACCTTTTCCCTGGGCTACAAAAAGGACACTGATGAAATGAAATCCACATTCTCACCAGTTTTTGTCAGAAACAGATCTCAGAATTACAGTATTCATTTCCAATTTCCACCATGAAGAACTGTTTTCAGCCCCTTTGCATATTTTGGAATTTGAAATGCAAGAACTGCATGTGGAAATGTAACAGGCTTTTATTTTACAAGGCCTGAAAAATGATCAAATAGCTCTATAATTCATGACAGATAAATAACAGGACATTATGATTCATGGACAGCAATCTGGAATCAGGAAAATCTTATCAAGCAGAAAAAATAGAATTTTGTCACAAAAAATTCAAGCTGACTCCATAGTAAATGAAGCATAAATGGTAAAACATGTATGGGTTATCCTCATAGTCAACTATAATCTGCAGAAATGTTTGGGTTTATAAGCAATCAGCTGAGGATACAAGCTTAATATATACAATTATTACAACAGTAATGAACAGTAAGTGCATATCTGTATATTATGTTGCACATGATAAACTATACACAATTTTAGTGATAGTTACTGACTTATTTGTGGACATCTTTATAATTTTATTACTGATATGAAAGGAAAATATCAAACAAATCAAACAAGCTTTCTGCCCTTTTTTATTATATGGCATGCCTGTTGATACACAAATGCAAAATGCTTTTTTCCCCACTTTTCACATTTTATCATATAGTTAAGCCATTGCAATTTCTCTCACTCAGATCCATCCACATATTTTGGCAGCATGTAAACTGATCAGTGTGTTGGTTCTGGTGAGTGTGATTTTGGGGAGATTGGGGAGAACTTTAATTAACTAATTTGTTTATTTTTTTCCCTAGAATTGCTCCAATAATAAGTAAGAAAATAGCAAACAAAAGTCTGGTACAACATAATAATTAGCAACTTAATAATAAGCAGCATCTACATTTTTATTGGCCAAAAGACCACAGTTCCAACTTCTTATTCTTATTCTACTGGCTCACAAGGCTGAGGTCAAAGTTCACCTATATAAAGTCAGTGTGAAACAGCTACCAGACAAAAATGCATTGCTTTCATGACTTTTCTTTTTCCCTTCTGTAAATTTGTGTTTCAAAATTTGTGTTAAAAGTCCCTGCTGAACCCAAGATGGCACCTCCGGAACAGTCATAATACTGTACATGCAGAATGTCCCAGCTGAAATAAAAGTAGCAGATTGAAAGTGAAACATTGCCATAGTTGTGCATTGGTAAGACACAGAGGTGGACAAAGTATACAACTCCATTACTTGAGTGAAAGTACAGATACTACTGGTCAAATATTACTCCATTACAAGTGAAAGTTGTAAAGACAGATTTTTACTTAAGTAAAAGTCCAGAAGTACTTGCTTTTAAAAAGTACCAAGTATCAAAAGTAAATTTCCTTTTTATGTCAAAGCATTGTTTTATTATTAAATCTAGCCACAGGAGGTCACAAGCCAGTGTACTTTTTGTGCCGGTCCCAAGCCCGGATAAATAGTAAGGGTTGTGTCAGGAAGGGCATCTGATGTAAAACTTTTGCCAAATTCAATATGCGAATCATTAACATGACTTCCATACCGGATCGGTCAGGGCCCGGGTTAACAACGACCGCCATCGGTGCCGTAGACCTACAGGGCACTGGTGGAAATTGGGCTACTGTTGGTCGAAGAAGGAGAGGAGGAAGGTGTGTTAGAGGAGGAAGGCGTGTCCATAGGCAGAGAGAGAAGAGGAAAGGCAGGAGTTTAGGACTTTGAATGTTGGTATGATGACAGGTAAAGGCAGAGAACTGGTAGATATGATGCAGAGGAGGAAAGTCGACATTCTGTGTGTCCAGGAGACCAGGTGGAAAGGGAGCAAGGCTAGAAGCATTGGAGCAGGGTTTAAACTGTTTTATCATGGTGTGGACAGGAAGAGAAATGGAGTAGGAGTGATCCTGAAGGAGGAGTTTGTGAAGAATGTTCTGGAGGTAAAGAGAGTGTCAGATGGTTGATGAGTCTGAAGCTGGAAATTGAAGGTGTGATGTTGAATGTTTTTAGTGCTTACGCTCCACAAGTAGGTTGTGAGCAAGATGAGAAAGACAGATTCTGGAGCGAGCTTGAGGAAGTGATGCAGACTGTTCCCAGAGGTGAGAGAGTGGTGATAGGGGCAGACTTTAATGGACATGTTGGTGAAGGGAATAGTGGGGATGAGGAAGTAATGGGCAGGTTTGGTCTTCAGGTAAGGAACCCAGAAGGACAGAGGTTGGTAGACTTTGCTAAAAGTATGGAGATGGCTGTGGTGAGCACGCACTTTCAGAAGAGGCAGGAGCACACAGGTGGCCTATATCTTATGTAGACACTGTAATCTGATGGAGATTAGTGATTGCAAATTAGTGGTAGGAGAGAGTGTAGCTAGACACCATAGGATGGTGGTGTGTAAGATGACTCTGGTGGTGAGGAAGATGAAGAGAGCAAAGGCAGAGCAGAAGACAAAGTGGTGGAAGTTGGAAAATGAAGAGTGCTGTGTGGTTTTCAGGGAGGAGTTGAGACAGGCTTTAGGTGGTCAGGAGGTGCTTCCAGATGACTGGACTACTACAGCCAAAGTGATCAGGGAGACAGGTAGGAAGGTGCTAGGTGTGTCATCTGGAAGGAGGAAAGAAGACAAGGAGACTTGGTGGTGGAATGAGGAAGTTCAGGAGAGTATCCAGAGGAAGAGGTTAGCTAGAAAGAAGTGGAACAGTGAGAGGATGGAGGAAAGTAGACAGGAATATAGGGAGATGCAGTGTGAGGTTAAGATAGAGGTGGCAAAGGCCAAACAGAAAGCTTATGGGGACATGTATGCAAGGTTAGATAGTAAGGAAGGTGAGAGGGATTTGTATCGGTTGGCGAGGCAGAGGGATAGAGATGGTAAGGATGTGCAGCAGGTTAGAGTGATTAAAGATAGAGATGGAAATGTGTTGACAGGTGACAAGAGGGTGAGGGAAAGATGGAAGGAGTACTTTGAGGAACTGATGAATGAGGAAAATGACAGGGAGAGAAGAGCAGTAGAGGCAAATATTGTTGAGCAGGAAGTAGAAAGGATTAGCAAGGGTGAAGTTAGGAGATCTTTGAAGAGGATGAAGAGAGGAAAGGCAGTGGGTCCTGATGACATACCAGTGGAGGTATGGAAGTGTAGCATATGACGGTGCCCAAACTGATTTCTGAATTAACCCAGACGGAACATAGAAAATTTCATCACTCAGGTGACCGAGAGTAACCCCGAGAGGCCTCCTGCGGCCAGATGCCCTTTGGAATGCAAAAGACTCTTTGGAACCCACACAGGACTTACCCCTGCAATAAAAGAAACCTTTGATGACTGAACGTCTCCTGAAGGAAGTTTCCTGCCTTCTTTGTTTTGGGAGGGTTCCCTGTGTGCCATGTACAGTGAGGGGAAAAAAGTATGTGCTCCCCTGCTGATTTTGTATGTTTGCCCACTGACAAAGAAATTATCAGTCTATAATTTTAATGGTAGGTGTATTTTAACAGTGAGAGACAGAATAACAAAAAAATCCAGAAAAATGCATTTCAAAAAAGTTATAAATTGATTTGCATTTTAATGAGTGAAATAAGTATTTGATCCCCTATCAATCAGCAAGATTTCTGGCTCCCAGCTGTCTTTTACACAGGTAACGAGATGAGATTAGGAGCACTCTCTTAATCTAAGTAGAAGGAGTCAAATACTTATTTCACTCATTAAAATGCAAATCAATTTATAACTTTTTTGAAATGCGTTTTTCTGGATTTTTTTGTTATTCTGTCCCTCACTGTTAAAATACACCTACCATTAAAATTATAGTCTGATCATTTCTTTGTCAGTGGGCAAACGTACAAAATCAGCAGGGGATCAAATACTTTTTTCCCCCACTGTAACTGAAGCTGGAGACAGATTAGGCATCTTGGAGGATAAAAGATGAGGATGAACTCGGAGATACAGTTGCAATCAAATTATTCAACCCCCATTGCAAATCAGGTTTATTGTCAAAATTTACAGACTTTCAGCTGTTTGCAATGAACAAATCAAACAAAAGGAATTGAAATAGCTCAACACAAAAAATGCTTCAAGTGGTTTCCCCAAATTCAACTGAAAATGCAACTTATACTGACTTCTCCAGTCTCAAAATTATTCAACCCCTTCATGGCAAGCATCTTTAGTACTTAGTAGAGTACCCTTTTGCTGTTATGACCTGCTGCAAACGAGATGCATAACCAGACACCATCTTCTGGCAGCGTTCCTGAGGAATCTTAGCCCATTCCTCATGAGCAATGACCTCCGGTTCAGAATTTTTCTTGGGCTTGTGTGCTGCAACCGCCTTCTTCAAATCCTACCAGAGATTTTCTATGGGGTTCAAGTCGGGTGACCGATGGCCACTGTAGAATCTTTCAGGACTTCTTCTGCAACCAAGCCTTGGTGGAATTTGAGGTATGCTTGGGATGTGTTGGAAGGTCCATTGACAGATGGCATGTTTTCTCCTAGGATTTCCTGAAACTTCAATGAATCCATCTTGACTTCCACATGCTGCAGGTTTCCAGTGCCAGAGGATGCAAAGCCACCCCAGAGCATCACCGAGCCACCACCATGCTTGATTTGGACACAATGTTCTTTTCAGCGTATGCTTCATTCTTCTTCCTCCAGACATACCACTGGTTCATCGTGCCAAAAAGTTCCACAGAACAGAATCCCAAAACTTTTGTGGCTTATTTATATGATTTTGAGCATATTGGAGCTGATTTTCTTGTGCTTTTGGGTCAGTAGTGGTATACATCTTGGAGTTCTGGCATGGAAACCTTCTGCATTTAGTACATGCCTTACTGTGCTCACTGAAACCTCAGTGCCTGTTGCACACCAAGTCTTGCTGCACGTCTTTTGCAGTCACTCGAGGGTTTTTCACAACCTGCCTTCTCAGAAATCTGGTTTCAACCGTTGATAGCTTCCTTTTTCTGCCCCGTCCAGGTAGTGTAACCACTGTTCTGTTAAATACAGGGGTATATAAAGAATACAGTGAATACATATATAAATATATATAAATGTAAGAGCAAACTATATAACGTGCATATGAACAATATAAACAACAACAATGTACACTCTCTATATACATATAGCCCCATACATATCACATATGTACAGTATACACAATACAATATACTAACAAACTTGTGTTCCAGCTCAAGCACATCTGGTGCAACTAATGAAGCCCTTGGTGCAACTAATGAAGCCCTAGTTGCATCAGGTGTGCTTCAGACAACTCCCGTTTTGCATATTTGTGCTGTTGTGAGGGATTCTATTCAGGGGGTTGAATAATTCTGAGACTGGAGAAGTCATTATAAGTTGCATTTTCAGTTGAATTTGGGGAAACCACTTGAAGCATTCACTGTGTTGAACTATTTCAATTGCTTTTGTTTGATTTGTTCATTGCAAACAGCTTGTTTGATTTGTTCATTGCAAACAGCTGAAAGCCTGTTTTGACAATAAACCTGATTTGCATTGGGGGTTGAATAATTTTGATTGCAACTGTACAGTCAAATAGGGACTGCACAGACTAGTCGACTAGTTGACTAGTACACTCAGTAGTCATCATTGTGGAGAGCTGTCAACTAGTCAGCTAGTACTGTAGGTGGAAAAACCAGCAGATGATAAAAGAAAGTAATCTAAATATAATTTGTTAGTCTAGAAATATTTCAGACTAGATGAAGCCAATTCTACAAAGTCTGTGTAAGATTGTGAGTAAGACGTTAATGGAAAGCAATCATTTTCATGCCACTTCGTAAGTGGAAAGGTGCATGTGAGTCCCCTGCCCTAACAACTATCTTCATAGTCCTTCAAAGCTAAACAAAAAATTAAATAAAACCTTTGCACTCTGGCAGAGTGAATTCCATTGTGACTAGCACTGTTTGAAAGAGCAATTCATTCAGTGGGTTGCACATTACTATTCATATATCTCACTCTGATAGATTAGAGTCAGATTAACGCTGTTTGCCAGCTGAGAGAGGTTGGTCCAGACTTGTTTTCAGACACTGCTGTAGATAAAGCATCCTCCAGCCAAGACGGCTGGGCATTGCACTATTAGGAGGGGAGAGTGATGATGAGCATAAGCTTCTGCTCTGCATGCTCTCAGTTCTGTCATGCTTATGCCGAAACCGGGCTGGACTACATCACCCATCAGCCCTAGCACATAACATGACCCTGTCACATGTTTGACCAAGCACTCACACCTGTGTCTCGTCTCACCCTCATTAGCACCCCTGTATAAGTTCTAGTGTTTCTGCACCTCTCTGTCAAGCTTTTGTTGTTTGAACTTGCGAACTATGCTTCCAACGGTGTCTCTAGGAACATTCAGTGCCTTCGCTATATTTTTGTATCCTGTTCCTTGTTTGTGAAGGGCGATGATCTCTTCTCTTAACTTTTTGGACCATTCTTTTGACCTAGCCATATTTCTAACATGCAGTCAAAAGTGACACTCAACAAACCCCTATAAAGTAAGGTATGATAAGGTAAGATAAGATAATATTTTCTTAATCCCCAGATGGAGAAATTTGGGTGTCACAGCAGCAGCAAGACAGGTGAAGAAAATAGAGACAGTTACGAGAAAAAATACAGGGGTATATAAAGATTACAGTGGATACATATATAAATATATATAAACATAAGAGCAAACTATATAATGTACATATGAACAATATAAACAACAACAATATACAGTCACTATTTGCATATACATACTATATGTATAAGGTATATACACTATATACAGTGCCTATAGAAAATCATCATACCCCTTTGAAATAGTCACTTTTTTTGTCTTACAGCCTGAAATCAAAACCCATTAAAAATATATATATATTTTGTTCCAGCTTTATTTACACATTCTGCCTTACAACATTCAAGTAATGTAAAAAGGCAACAGTTCAGGAAAAAAAGAGAAAATTAGAATAACAGAGTTGGAAAAGTAATCGTAGAGCCACCTTTTGCTTTAATTACAGCCATCAGTCTGTTTGGATATAGCTTTGCACACCTAGAGTGGGGAACATTTGCCCATTCTTCCTTGCAGAATTGTTCGAGTTCAGTCACATTTCGTGGTGAGCAGTGATTGACTACTGTCTTCAAGTCCATCCACAGATTTTCAAATGGATTTAGGTCAGGGCTCTGACTTGGCAACTCAATGACATTCACCTTCCTATCCTTAAGCCACTGCGTAGTTTTTTTGGCAGTGTGTTTAGGGTCGATGTCGTGCTGAAAGATGATCCACCTTGTCCATCTTCAGTTGTCTAGCAGAGGGCCACACGTTTTCCTCAAGAATTTGGGTGTACTTGGCAGTATCCATTTTCCCTTCAATCCTGACCAATTCAATTCAGTTTTATTTGTATAGTGCTTTTAACAATGGTCATTGTCCCAAAGCAGCTTTACAGAAATGTATAAACTCAGGATATAAATTTTAAATGTATGAATTTATCCCCAATGAGCAAGCCAGAGGCAACGGTGGCAAGGAAAAACTCCCTGAGACTCAAAAGGGAACCCATCCTCATCTGGGTGACACCGGATAGTGTGATTATAAATAAATAAATCCCTTCTATAAATGTATGTAATACTAAATGATCAAGTAGCAGTTGTGTAACCATGAAAATTCATTAGTTTTTATATGAAGACTGTTTTGTTGAACTTCTCCACTGTTTACTGATGGAGACTTGGGTGCAAAACTGTTTGTGGCAATTGTAGTCGTAGCCACCATAGCATAACTGTTCATATGAATTGAGGTCCAAAGCCATCTTTATGGTTTTTAAGTGGTACCATCCTCAGTAACCTCAATGATCTTTAGGCTGCACCATGTGGGGCCATCCTCAGCAGCAGCATGTGACTTCCAATTGATGAGAACTCCAACCAGAAGTAGGGCATCAGGATGGATCGGGCAGGTCCGGAGAGCAAAAGGGGTCGGGATCACTGGCATCTCAGGAGTATCATGTGTAGCTCGACAGAAAAAGAGAGAGAGAGCAAGAGAGAGAGAGAGAGAGAGAGATTATTAGGTATGCTTATTGTCCCATATTACGGACCAAAGTACACGGTCCGTAACCATACATGGTTAAGGACCGTGTACTTTGCATGAGTGCAAGCAGGGACTCCAGCAAGACTAGCCATGACAGCATAACTAAAAGGGAGAGCCAGAAGGTAACACAGACATGAGGGCTCCCTGGGACATAAGGCAGCCAACCACTCCACCATCAACAAACCTGGGTGAATGCGTGAAAGTGGGGGGGCGACAGCATCCAAACATCCCAGTTCACCACAACATACTATGTCTGTGAGACCTCTAGATCTGCTCCTTTACCTAAGGAAAAAACTATTCACAAAAAGCTTGACTAAACAAATATGTTTTCACCTGGACTTAAACACTGAGACTGTGTCTGAGTCCCGAACACTAATTGGAAGGCTGCTCCATAACTGTGGGGCTTTGTAAGAGAAAGCTCTTCCCCTGCTGTAGCCTTCACTATTCGAGGTACCAATAAATAGCCTGCACCTTTTCATCGAATTGCCCAGTCCCCGCTGCAGAGAAACACCCCCACAACATAATGTTACCACCACCATGCTTCACAGTAGGTAGGGTGTGTTTTGGGTGGTGTGCTCTGTTTGGTTTACATAACACTTGCAGTTCAGTCCTGGTCTCATCTGACTATAAAACCTTTTGTCACACAGCATTAGAATCTTCCAAGTGGTTTTCTGCAAAGCACAAATGTAGAGGCTTCTTTCTTGCCACCCTGCCATACAGGCCAGCTTTGTGTAAAGCTTGTGAGATTGTTGTCACATGCACAGACCAACCAATCTCTGTAAGTCCTTCAAAGTTGCCAATGGCCTCTTGGTAGCTTCCCTGATCAATATCCTCCAGGCTCGGTCATCTAGTTTGGAGGGACGGCCCAATCTAAGCAAGTTGTTGGTGGTGCCATACACTTTCCACTTCTTAATAATGCTCTGAACGGTACTCAGAGGGATTGTTAAAGCCTTTGAAATCTTTTTGTACCCTTCTCCTAGCTTGTGCCTTTCCACAACTTTGTCCTGGAGCCCTTTTGAAAGCACCTTTCCAACCACGGTGTATTCTTTGCGTTGCCATGCACCACTAGTAATGGAATCATCATGGAACAGCCGGTTTTCTTATGAAGTAATCAAAACCACTGCAATTGATGTCAGGTGGGGGCAATTAGCATGGTGTGTGATCTGGGACGTGACTGGTTGTACCTGAGCAAGTTTATAATGGTTACTCTAAGGGGCTGATCACTTATCCAAACCAGGTATTTTTTAGGTACTAATTAAATTTTAATAATTGTTCAGAATTCTTTAAAATGTTATTTCCACTTATATGTCGAGGTTTATTATGTGTAAATATAGCTGGCAAAAGTTAGATTTAATTTATTTTAATTTCCTGGGAGTAATATGACAAAAGGTAAGGCTTTTGACAGGGTATGATGATTTTCTATAGGCATTGTACATATAGGGCATCCCTCTGCCCCTCTGCCCCACAGAGGATGCCACTACAGATCAAGGCCTTGGGCGTCACTCCCGGCTCCACTTCGTATGTCGCGCCACCTTCCTTCTCTACTGAGGACGTTGCTCTGCCTCCTTGCTCCACTGAGGACATCACTCTGCCTCATTGCTCCACTGAGGACATCGCTCTGTCTCCCTGCTCTGCTGAAGATGTCGATCCTCCCCCCTGCTTCATGGCATACCTCACTCCGCCTTCTTGTTACGAGGAGCAGCTATGTGTAGGAGATCACTCCACCTCATTGCCTGAGGGAGGATGTCTCATCTCACGCCGGCTCCACAATGGGTTGCACTCCTAAGGACTTTGATCAGCTAAGCGACATCTCGTCTGGTTGTCCAAGGCCCCATCTCAACTTTTTTTTTTTAATTAAAGGGGGCCTCTGTCATGGTTATGCCTGGTTAGTCCTAGACTACATCACCCATCAGCCCTAGCACATCACATGACCCTTTCATATCTCACCAAGCACTCACACCTGTGTCTCATCTCACCATCACTAGCACCCCTATATAACCTCTAGTGTTTCATGTTGTTTTGTGTATGCCTTGTCATGTGTGTGCCACAGCCTAGTTCTTAGTCTTTGTGTTTTTGCCTAGTATCCATTATTTATGTTCATATGCCTTGTTTCACAGTTTTGTTGTTTGTTTTGCACTTTATTTCAATAAATTTGCAATTGAAACCGCCTGATTTGTAAAGCTTCAACAAAGTACACAATCCACAGATGAAGTCAAAACAGATCAAATGGTCAAGAAAACAGCCAACAGTTTGCAACAAGGGTGTAATGATAAGACTTGGTATTTCACAAGCTTTTGCAAGTCTGCACAACAAAAAACAAACATAGCAGTGGTTAACTAGACACAGATGAAACCAGTAAGGATTTTAAACTAATTTCAGAATAAGGATGGAGATTATAATATGAAAATATGAAAAAAATATCATGTGTAAAAATGTAATATATGTAACAAAAATTATAAACCATTTTCACTCAAACACCTAGGCAAAGTGCTTAAAATACATGAGAATATAAGCTTCTGTTGGAAATAATAGTAATAGTAAAACATATGAAGCAAATTGTCAATTAATCATTGATGCATTTATTTTCTTTTTTCCCTTCATTCCCAGCATGACTATCATTAGAAACAAATGCAAATAACACTGATAAGATCACAATGTTCAAGCTCTCACTAAATTGCCATAAAAGAATAATGAGTGAGAATATCACTCAAAAAGAGACAAACAACCAAAAAAGTTTACAAAAAAAGAAAATCCAATGGATCTTCTCAAAACATGTCCAGCAACAATATTACAACCAATATTATGCATTTAAATGAACTAGGTTTATTTCATATCAACTTAATAAAGTTGCATAACTTTAAAACAGTTTAAAACAGCTTGAACATAAAGCAATGACAATGCAAAATGTGGATTTGATTAAAAGTCACTAAGCTCATTTCCTCTTACCAGTATGGTTCTATATACAAATCTGTGGGACTTCACCATACTAGATTAGAAGTAATTGTAATAACTAAAATAAATGATAATACATTTAATTAAGGTCTGTTTATTATTATGTATTAATCCAAATATACTCTAAATAATGAACAAGAAATAATAAATAATGAAGTGAAATCTACTGGGTTGCTTAACAATTTTTTATAGTTTATATTCTATTTCAGAAAATAAAATAGTTGGTTTGTTTGTTTTCAAATATATATATACATTAACCAATTGAAAGGTATACAGTGCTAGTGGCAGCCATGTGAATTTTAGGGTCCACTCATTAATGCCATGGAGCAGGAATCATGTGCAGCAGTATATTCTGTATATGGTAATTCTGAACATTCAAGATGTGATGATGCAGATTGTGTGATCTTTGTGTGATCTTTGATCACTATGATCTTTGAGTAGACTCAAAACATTCAAGACTGTGTCACTTATCTCTTCCATCACCAACCAGATGCCAAATGCCTGCCAGTAAAAGACCAAAAATGGTGATCAATGACTGTAAATGACAAGTGAGAAGCAGCCTACATATAAACCATAAACCATCTGACTGAACAGACACGTAAGCACGCATGGGTCAAAAGCAAGCAGTATTTCTCATTTCTCATGCAAACACAGCAACATGCAAATAATATAAACAGAATGGTTTATAAGCTGGCTAGCTGACAAGGAACAAGATAGTAAAGATGAATAGGCCAACAGTACTGAAATATAACATATATTAACCATATTTTTAAACATATTTATGTTTAAATATGTACAGTGCCCTCCACTAATATTGGCACCCTTGGTGAATATGAGCAAAGAAGGCTGCAAAAATTTGTCTTTATTGTTTAACCCTTTGATCTTTTGTTAAAAAAAAAAATCACAAAAATACTCTGCTCTCATGGATATCAAACAACTGCAAACACAACACAGGTTTATAAAAAATATTTTTTGTTAAATATAGAAGTGCAACAATTATTGGCACCCCTATGAATCCATATGAGAAAATATATTTGTTTACCACACCTGGGTGACTAGGAACAGGAAATTGTTCAACCATGGCTTCCTGTTTCACAGGGGTATAAATATGAGGTAACACATAGGCCAAATTCCCTTAGTCATTCATAACAATGGGTAAGACCAAGGAATATAGCTGTGATGTGCAGTAAAAGCTTGTTGAGCTTCACAAAATGGGAAGTGGCTATAAGAAAATAGCAAAAGCATTTAAAATGCCCATTTCCACCATCAGGGCAATAATTAAGAAGTTCCAGTCAACTGGATATGTTATGAATCAACCTGGAACTGGACGTGTGTCTATATTGTCTCAATGCACTGTGAAGAGGATGGTTCGAGTGGCCAAAAAATCTCCAAGGATCACAGCTGGAGAATTGCAGAAGTTAGTTGCGTCTTGGGGTCAGAAAGTCTCCAAAACTACAGTCCGAAGTCACCTACATCACCACAAGTTGTTTGGAATGGTTTCAGGAAAAAAGCCTCTACTCTCATCCAAAAACAAACTCAAGCGTCTTCAGTTTGCCAGACACTACTGGAACTTCAAATGGGATCGGGTTCTATGGTCAGATGAAACCAAAATAGAGCTTTTTGGCAATAAACACCAGAGGTGGTTTTGGTACACACAGAGAGGTAGCCATATGGAAAAGTACCTCATGCCCACGGTTAAATATGGTGGTGGTGCTTTAATGTTTTGGGGTTGTTTTTCTGCCAGAGGGCCTGGACATTTTGTTAGGATACATGGCATCATGGACTCAACAGATATTAAATGAAAACCTGACTGCCTCAGGAAGCTTAAATGGGCCAGGGTTGGAGCTTCCAGCAGGACAATGATCCAAAACATACAGCTAAATCGACACAAAAAAGGTTTACTGACCACACAATCAAGGTCCTGCCATGGCCATCCCAGTCCTCTGCCTTGAAACCCATAGAAAACCTGTGGGGTGAACTGAAGAGGAGATTCCACCAGCGTGGACCTCAAAATGTGAAGGATCTGGAGAGATTCTGTATGGAGGAATGGTCTCAAATCCCTTGCCATGTATTCTCCAACCTCATCAGGCATTATAGGAGAAGACTCCAAGCTGGTATCTTGGCAAAGGGAGGTAGCACAAAGTATTGACTAAAAGGGTGCCAATAATTGTTGCACACCTATGTTTAACAAAGATATATATATTTTTTGGATAAACTTTGTTTGTTTGCAGTTGTTTGCTATGCATGAGAGCAGAGTATTTTTGTGAAATTTTTTAAACAAAGATCAAAATGTTAAACAATAAAGATAATTTTTCACAGCATTCTTTGCTCATATTTATTAAGGGTGCCAATATTAGTCAAGGGCACTGTATTTTACTATGATATGTATGTGTAGTATTCTAAAAGTAAGAAGTAGGCACTAATGGGATTTCCATTTGCCTGTTTGAAAAGATTTAGAATTTTTGACATATCTTATGAGCTAAATGAGCAGAGAACATGATAGCCCTTTTGTAGCACCTGCCAAATGTCATAAATGTAAATGAAAATCCTAATGGACATGGGGAGAACATACACAGACACTCCTCACAGACAGTAACCCCAACCCTGGAGCTGTGAGGCAGCAATGCTACCCACTGCACCCAGTGCACTAAAGTACTCTGCTATCAAATCTCTAAAATACTCTGTAGCTTACTAACTAAAAGGTTGTCGGTATAAGATCAACAATGGGTACTGGCTGATACACAGAGCTCTGCTTTTTATATTGTAGAGAAAATGGAAAAATATTATTATGGAGTATTACAGTATTATATGCTGTTGTAGAACTTCAAGCCCCCACAAATAAGCAGTTCAAATATGTTGTTTTCAATTTGATATCAAGTGTATACATAAATAAATTAATTAATTAATAAAAAACGGCTAGTTTTCGAGAACAAGAGAATGACAGAACATTGTGCAACACTTCAGAAAAAGGACAATGCAACAGCTTCTGGAGCTGTCATCACCCCTTATCCTTGATAATTATCAACTACATTTTTTGTTATAAGCCATATGGAGCATCTGTTCTAAATTTCCTCCAGTAATTTAACACTCACATTGCATGTAAAACAGTTTCTTGGTAATACATAGCTTTTATAAAGTCTACAGACACTGGCATCAGCATGTCTGGGATTAACTGGCCTGTCAGAAGTAGACAAGGGCAGTCAGATACGGAAAACTTGTCTTCAGTATTCAGGAACAACAGCAAAAAAAAAATAATAATAACAAGCTGTGTGAGGACTAGAGGGTTTTCTGCAGAAGTATAAAAATTGTGCAGAATCCACAATTTCCAAAATGCTGTTTCTCTGAAACTCTTTCTTTGACTATATGTGAATTCCCACTACATTTATAAAACTCAATGTTTATCTGATCTTCTTGCCTGCTGTCAAAGGTGGAATACAGTTGCTTGGTTTAAATAATAGCTGATTGATTGCACATAACAAGAACATGATTTACCCACCTCTCTGAATATCCAAAAAATAAAGCTCACGTCACTATTTTTGCTTGACCCTTTCAAAGTGAGAGAGACAAATGAAGGCGCATTAAGGTTTATTGAAAATTGAAATAAGTGTAAGAAAAGAAATAGAGAATGTCAGATCAAATGTCAATACCAATTTTGTTCAGCTTCAAGAGAGCATTCAAGACAATGAAGAAAAGAAGAGTGCCATTCTTTGTTTTTTAACTGCCTCCCTTTCTGTCTAATAACAGCCTACTCTTCAAACGGCCTCATCTTGACAGCTCATTTTAAATCAATTTCTATTTGGCCCTATATTAGCGTTTTGTAGATAATAAAGTCTGTTACCGAGCTCAGCAAAGGGCTTTCTCTTCCCATCAATGAACTACAAGAAGGTGAGGCATGAGAAGGTAAGGCATTTAATCAAGATGGACTCCAGATTAATGGGAGATATCAAATGTTGCATCTTCTTGAAGACTGAAATGAGGACTGCAATTCACTTTGTTTGGATTCTTTTGTTTAAAATATTCTTTGATATGTTTTTGTCTCCTACAAACTAAACCATCACTAAATAAATTAAAACATACATACTGTACATACCTTTTGGGGGCATTTTAAGCTCAGACAACAGTCATGATTGATTCAGCGCCTATCCTGGGAACACTGGCATGTCTTTGGTAGGTGGGAAGAAACTGGAGAAACTCACATGGCCAGAGAGAGAACTTGCACAGAAACCTTACACAGATATTAACCTGAGCTCAGGATCGAATAGGGGACTCTTAGCTGCAATCTTACCCATTGAACCACCTTGTGGCTCAGCATATACTTGTCTAACACAATTATGCAGTTTACAAACACTATTTATATTGCCTTTCATCAACTGGTTTAAATCATCATATAATGATTCTCAGTACTATACATTGTTGTTACACTTCCTACTTGTACTGCTGTGTCAACTTGAATTTCCCCTACGGGGGATGAATAATGGTACATCTTATCTTATTTTATCTTATGCAAGATATGAATGTGTTTGTTTCCATTTCTTTCATATTTTTCACATTCCTGCCTCTTTTTAATTTGCTTTTTCATGACCACAAGGTCACACAAGAGCTGCCAGACTTCAGTTATAAATTAGTAAGCAATCATTGCCCAGCCTGTTTAAATAAACTAGTGAACATGTACTGTATGCTTTATCAATGTCTACATTTAAATGCCCATCAAACTGTTTAAGGTCTATATTCAGGTTGCAGCCATATTCTGAATACAATGTTTATATGCATACAGGCATCGGAATATTCCTGTATATATTGTTGTTGTAAGTATGCCTGACTTGTCATTCCTAAATACCGAGCCTACAGCTAAGCATCTGTTAGCACCCACAATTCCTTGTGGACTGAGTATGCGCATATATCTCCTTTCAGTGTATTTTCTGAATAAGGTGTTTACATGAAACACATTTCCGATTAAAATAGGCATATCCCAGGAGTGGGAATCAGAATTTTGGGAATCAGAATATTGTCTTAATCTGAATTATCTTAATCGGATTGTGGTGTTTGTGTATGACTCAATACTAATTAGAACACTGCCAAATTCTGATTAATATGCATATAAATGTAGTCATTGAGAGACCACAAAACAAGTCCTTATGTTGCACTCTAACTACCAAACTTTCTGACAGAAAAATCAATCAACACTACTGTTGTGTAACATGAGGGAAGGGCTGGATGCAAGTGCTAGGGAAAAGTTACTTTATTGGGGATAACCAAAAGAAACGGAACAGTCACAAAATTATGAACAACTCAACAAAGCATGGGTATAACGCAAGACAAGGCAGGGTCCAAAAACGAACATTAATCCACAAAAAGGGCAAGGCGATGATTCACAAAAATACAAGGCAATAATACACAGAATCGTGAAGCATTAATCCATAGGTTAGAGAGGCATTAATCCATAAAGTAACGAGGCAATATTCCACAGAATCACGAAGCATTAATCCATAGGTTAGCGAGGCATTAATCCACAAAGTAGCGAGGTAATACTCCAGAAAATAGTGAGACAATAATCCACAGAATAGCTAGACAAAGATCCATAGTCCAGGAAACGCAAGGTGAGTGCAAATGCACAGAACATTCATTCGTTCCTCACAACACAGTTCAGTACAATTCAATACTCCACGTCGAGGCGGAGAAACCAAAAGGCTTAAATAACATAACCGAAACAAGCGGAAACACAAAACACCTGAAACTAGTAACGAAACATAAAGTGGAAAACCAATGAACAAACAGGGGCAGAGACATGACGTAAAACCAAAAACAAAGAACCAATAAGCAAACAGGGCAGAGATATGACGTAACCAAAACAAAGAAGCACATGGTGAAATAAACAAAGTCTGTGAATGGGAAAGAGGGGAATGCGGAAGTGCGCTACTGGCTGTCCTCAGCAGCAGCGCGGAGAGAGAAACCCTAACAGAGCCCCCTCCCAAAGGCGCTTCTCCCGAAGCGGCAAAAGTTCCAACCGCTCTGGAGGACCTGGGCCCCTGGGCAGGATAATAATGTCTGCACCCCAGGACTCGAGGCAGGTATAGTCTAGAGTTCTGAGGCCAGAGCGGAGCATGGTTGGCCATCGCGTTGGCCACAGGCGTGAACGTGGCTTGGACCTGGGCATGAGACGTGGCTTGAGACATGGCCTGAGACGTGGCCTGAGATGTGGCCTGAGACTTGGCTTGAGACTTGGCCTGAGACTTGGCTTGAGACTTGGCCTGAGACTTGGCTTGAGACTTGGCCTGAGACTTGGCCTGAGACTTGGCTTGAGACTTGGCTTGAGACTTGGCCTGGAATCTGGATGGGAACTTGGCTTGGTACTTGGCGTGAGACTTGGACTGGAAACTGACTTGGTGCTTGACTTGGAACGTGGCCTGGAATGTGGCATGAGACTTGGACTGGAAACTGGCTTGGTGCTTGGCTTGGTGCTTGGCTTGGAACCCGGACTGGAGCATGGACCGGAACCTGGACGGGAGTCCGGCTTGGCACCTGGACTGGAAACTGGACTGGAACCTGGCCTGGAAACTGGCCTGGAAACTGGACTGGAAACTGAATTGGAAACTGGATGGGAAACTACACTGGAAACTAGACTGGAAACTGGACTGGGAACTAGACTGGGAACTGGACTGGGAACTGGACTGGAAATTGGATTGGAAATCAGACTGGGACCTGGACTGGGAACTGGACTGGAAATTGGACTGGAAACCGGACTGGAAACTGGACTGGAAACTGACTCTGGACATAGACTGAGGCATGGACGGAGGCATGGATTGGAACATGACTCTGGATTTGATTCTGGGCCTGAACTGAGGCATGGGCTGAGGCATGGACTGGAACATGACTCTAGGCATGACGTTGGGCATGAACTGAGGCATAGACTGGAACATAACTCTGGGCATGAACTGAGGCATGGGCTGGAACATGACTCTAGGCATGAATCTGGACAAGAATCTGGACTAGGACATGGACATGGACTAGGATTAGGGCAGGAACCTGGGCCTGGACTTGGACTTGGGCTAGGACAGGAACCTGGACATGGACTTGGACTAGGACATGGACTTGGACTAGGACATGGACTTGGACTAGGACATGGAAAGCAGGTCATCTCGTGGACCTCCGACATGGACTTGGCTTGAGCGGAGGTCATCCCGTGGACCTCTGGCAGGAACTTGGCTTGGGCGGAGGTCCCCTCATGGAGGGGACTGCTGGCCATGTCACTGAGTTGATATGCCTTTCCTGAAGAAAAGCTTTAACACTTTTTGCTCTGTGGCAAGATGCATTATCATCCTGAAAAATGACTTCATCATCACCAAACCTATTTTCTAACAATGGAATGAGAAAATGTCGAAAATTTCAACGTGCACCTGTGCATTGACTGTTGAGGTTTCCCCTGGTCCTTTACCTGACATGCAACCCCATATCATAAATGAGAGGGGAAATTTGATTGTTTTCTTCAGGCAGGCATCTTCATATGTTTCATTAAAATGGCACAAGACAAAAGTTCCAGCATGGATCCAATGCAGATTCATGATCCATTACTAAGTATCACTTTCATCCAATCATCCACACTCCATGATTGTTTCTCTTTAGCCCACTGTAACCTTGTTTTCTATCCTGACATTTGCCGTCTTCCTTGGTCTACCCGTTTAGACACAGCTGAAATTTTTGCCACACTCTTTGTTGGATTTCCTTTTTGAAGGAGTTTTATAATCCTTTCCATTGTTTCAATTGACAACTCTCTTGTTGGGGCCATGTTTCCTTTCAAAAAGTCCAAGGTTAAGGTTACTCTCTTTTAACTGCAGACTAGTTTGCATTTTTAGACTTGTGCTGGTATTTGTTTTAGAAATGCAAATTACAAGGTGATTCCATAATTTTTTCCACTACTTGATCTGGAAAAAAAATATGAAAATTAAAACTATTTAATTTAATTTGTTTGAGGTATGTTTCACAAAGCCAGCATGTTCAGCTATTAATTTTTTTTGTGTGTGTCATGTGATTTGTTTATTTGCTACTGTTACGTAACACAGACGTGTAGGACGGAAGAGGGAGTCAGGATGCATGCGCTGGGGAGACGTCAGTAAATATAGAAGAGTTTATTCCAAACAGAAGAATCCATACCATGAATAAAACAAACTATAATCCAGGCTGTAGTCAAACAAGAGTAGTGATCTGGGAATCACCGGAACAAAGCGCACGGTTAAACACATCTAAACTAAACTATAACAAACTAAACTATGATTAACTATGATAAACTAAATACTCCGCGCCGAAGCGGAAACGGAGTGGTGTATTTAAACACAAAGAAAATCACAAACAGCTGAAACTCATGATTACGCAGAATGAATTAGACGAACCTGAACCAATAAGAATTAAGGAGGTGGAGACATGACACAAACCAAAACATGAGCACATGGGGAAACACAGGAGGCGGAGACATGACGTGAACACGAAAACAAATGCACATGGCCGAGGTAAACAAAACGAGAGTCTTTATGAATGAAATGTCCATCGGAGAGTTTTTGAATAGCGCTGGAAAGCGCGCAGTGGAATGCGGAAGTGTTCGAGTCCGCCACTCGCATAGCGAGCAACTCTGAGAACGAGGGGAAAACTCTAACAGCTACGAAGTAAAAAAGCCGGGTGAGCATCCTTTAAGTGTGGTGATTACATTATTTTTGCCAGGGGTTGTAAAAGCACCTTCCAAGAACTTTATGAAAGAAATTAATCACATGTAAAGAGAGGCTGATTTGAACTAACAGGTAATTACTGTTATTAGATGTGTGTTCATGGCAGACATGGATCTGTACACTCCACTCCTCGCACATCGTTTATCTCTTCCATAAAATCCCTTGTGCTGTCTCTTGGAAAGGAACTAAACAATGATGAGGCGAAGGAAGGCTGACTGAAAGAGGTGGCAAAGAAAGTTCATGAGGTTGAAATCCATCAGTGCTTTTAATCAAGCACAATGTGTCTACATGGGAACCTTGTCTACCAAATAGCCAAGCATGGTTTCAAAGATTGGGTGGAGGACAAGTGGGAGACCAAATAGAGCACAAAAAAATTGTATTTATAGCCACCATGTATTTTATGGAGACAATTAGAGGACATAGTAAGTTGCCTTTACAATTCAGGCTCTACAGTATACCTGTCATGTTTGTATCCAACTTTGAATGATGCAGGGCTGTAGTAGAAAACTATGAATGGCTTGTTCTTAAACATATTCCACAATATTGCTTGATTATAAAATGTACCAACTGGTTTCTGTTGCATAACAGGCAACACGGGAGCAGAAGAATCTAAAAATATATGATGCATGATATTCATCCCGCATTAAACTATTCTTGTGTGACAGATATAAAGAAGAAAAAAAAAATCCAGACCATAAAATTATACAACAGTAATATTTTTGTCCTATTGTTTAGAGATGGCTTTATCAGCAGGGACCTGAGGTATTAAAAGTTAAAAATTAATTAATTAATTGATGGTGTGTGTGTGTGTGTGAGAGAGTGAGAGAGAGAGAAAGAGAGAGAGAGAGAGAGAGAGAGAGAGAGAGAGAGAGAGAGAGATCTAAAAACACCAACTTAAAACTCATTTGAGTTTTATCAGCTAATGTCTTCTACACTGCTCATTATTTTCCACAGCCACTGCTGTCAGGGGAAAAAAAAAGATTTTATTAGCACAGATTAAAACCTTGATTTATTCCCAAACACAAAAAGTGCTGCATCACTAGCTGGGCAATGATTCTTCCTCAAGGGCAGTGGATGCAGCATGAGTGGTAGATGCATGACCTAAAGGGTCAGACAAAGTCTGCTTCCCTGTTCATGACTCCACAGACCTGTCCGTGTTGATCAAGCACACTGGCCAGCTCTGAAACTTCACTTGAAGCTGCTGAGACAGGGGGAATAAGTCAAGCAAGAAATGCTTACGTTAAGGACAAATTTGTACAGGTGCAGTGAATTCCCCAGAACACAGTCCACAGGGAAAATGGTGGCACAGTGCCAGCTACCTTATCTCTGCTCATAAAACTCTACAGAACAAAAACAATTTAGCTCATAAGAGATGTCAAAAGTAAGGCTGTTGAATATTCCTTAGATTTTCCTATCAACACATTTCATGAAGCTCATATCTAAAATGCTCCTAGCAACCTTTGCTATTAATTGAGTGTTACCTAAAATTACGAGTGGTGGCTCAGTGGTTAAGGCTTTGGGCTGCTGCATGGAAGCTTGCTCATTTATCTGCCACATTTGGGTCCTTTAACAAAACTCTTCACCTTCAACTGCTCAATTGTATCCATTGTTGTAAGTCACTTTAGATAAAATAATCTGCCAAATTGTTAAATGTACTGCTATTTCCCAAGTAGATAGCTATTAATGGGCTGCCAGATCATTGCCATATCCTCCCGCAACATTGGTTCTGCTTTTAAACTGTGGCATATATTCAAACTGAGGACCTAGGAGCTGTGAGGCTTGCTGTCCAATTGTGTTTTATATTTTATTAATACTGCTAGCTCATTGAACTGACTGGAGTCTGGCCACTCTGGTCTTTCTATTATAGTATCTTAGTAGCTACAATATAATATCTCACAAGACACATTAGGTGGATATTCCTTTATATACACACTGCTATTTAAAATATATTATAAGCTCCCAAGTGGTGCAACAGAAAAGCATTCACCCTATCGTGTGACTTATGGTTCCGCACATTTATCTCTCTTGCATTTTGTTTTCACCTCAGCCAAGCATAATAATGTCATTATTTATTTCTTTGTGACTTTTAATGTGTAAAGCTGAATGAAAACCCCCACACATTCATCTTTTATCGTGGATGCCCAATTCTGAAACAAAAACTGAAATGCTCTTTTGGGTGAGCGGATTTGGATGAACTGTGTGATGAATTCTGTGAATAATTTGCTCTCAATGAAATGGACAAAAAGCATGGTATTGCTCTTTAATTGTTGAATGAGATAAATGGCTTTTAGAAGGGTCCCCTGATTCTTGACCCATTTCCTGTCCATTTGATCAGCACAAAGAAGCACTTTCACGTTTTTTTTCTGTGCTGATCAGACAGTAAACTGCAGAGGAACTGGTATGATGGACGACCGTAATTTCTCTTGCTTTTCTCACTGCTAAGGGAGAGATAAGCGAGGTCCTCAGAGGCCTCTATGCTGATAAAGCTATGCCAACAGCAAATAGACAACTGCAAAACCTCAGCAGCAATCGAATAGATACAGGAGCAAGACAATAGAGAAAGACAACAGGAGTAGACTACACTTTCTCCCACATTAGAAATCCAGCCATCTTTGCTGTGAAAATAGCTCAGAAAATATGTGACTCTGGCACAGAATTGCGCATCGATCAATTGTAGGAGTCCAGAACTACAAGCCAAACTGTTTTGTCCATACTATTGTGAGATGATTGCCAGATTTCTTCATTGGAGGGTTTTCAGACTCACTCTGAGTGATCAGAAGTGGTCCAACCTGAGTGTTTTGTAGCTACAGAAGCTAGTGGTAAATGGGGAAAGAAGGGTATCATAACACAAATTGTTCCTCACATGCTGGACGTCAGCCAGAAGGTGCTGATTGCCTTTAAATGCCAGTCAAAGAGACACTTGTAATCATTATAAAGGTATTGATCAGCAGCCTGAACACTGACCCATCTTGCACCTAATAAACCTACTAAGCCAGCCTTTCATATGAAAAAGTGAACATCGGGGAAAAACAATATGCCTACAAATAAGGAATGTACAAAGTGGTGCAGAAATATACCATGTTGATTTTGAAAGTAAAATGTCCTGCCCTGAATTCCTAGGTAATACACAGGTGGATCTCAAAAATTTAGAATAAGTTCATTTTTTCCCATAATTTAATTCAAAAAGTGGAACTTTCATATATTCTAGATTCATTATGTTAGAACACAGACTCAGAGCAGGATGCAAGTGCAGGTAAAAAGACCTGAAAAAGTTCATTAGAAAGGCAGATAAATCCAAATTGTAAGGTAAAAGGCAGCATGATAAACAATCCTAGGTCGGGCGATCAGCAAACAATATCACAGGGGCAAAAACAGTAATCCAAAACAAAGAGCCAGGCAAAAGATCAAAAACCAGAAAACACAGAGCAAATATCAATGGCTTGGTAATGATAGTACACTAAAGAAACTGAGCAAATACTTCGTAATGAGACTGAGACACAGTGCAGTATGTAAAGGTGAACAGTGATGAGTATGTGATTGTGAACAGGTGTGTGTTGCTAAAAGTCCGATGACTGAGAGCGTGTGAATGTGGATGTATTGTGGGAAGTGGAGTCCGGGGCAGCCATGTTTGTAGGCCGCTGTGTATGCTGGGAAATGGAGTCCATGTTGCGGTTTAACCCAACACATTCAAGCCGTTTTTTTGTTTTAATCTTGATGATTATGGATTCCAGTTCATGGAAAAAATATTAGAATAAAGAATTTATAATACAGCAATGTCGACCTGAGAAGATCTCTAATCAGCCAATTAACTCAAAACATCTTTTTACTCAAAACACCGTTGCTCAGTGGTCCAAAGTCCTCTTTTCAGATGGAAGTAAATTTTGCATTTCATTTGGAAATCAAGGTCCCAGAGTCTGGAGGAAGAGTGGAGAGGCACAGAATCCAAGTTGCTTGAAGTCCAGTGTGAAGTTTCCACAGTCAGTGATGATTTGAGGTGCCATGTCATCTGCTGGTGTTGGTCCACTGTGTTTTCTCAAGTCGAGAGTCAATGTAGCCGTCTACCAGGAGATTTTAGAGCACTTCATGCTTCTGTAGTGGATTGAAAATGGTAGACACAAGACACCCCCAAAATTTTGGAGTATAAAAGTAATGCACCTAAATGAATATATAATTTGAAGTGTTGTTATTAGTGCCTCCTGTAGAGGGCGTTTAGCGCTGGTGGGTTTAAGGTACTGCACAGGTCCGGCTAGAGTTAATTAAACACTGCTGGAGCTGGCAACAACTACCTGTGTCTCACATTATTTGTTTTATTCTTCTACAGGTGAGCAATTGATAGAAAACTGTTTAAATTGATTATTATGTTTCAGCCATGAATATAATTGTTATTTCACAGAGTAAAACTGCTTTATTGGTTCATTAAGTTAGTGAGTCATGTACCAGGAGAGAAGGAAGGAACAAATAGGTGAATTAAAAGGGAAATATGAGAAAATATATGCACAAAATAAGTGTGTAAGTGTTCCTGAAACCTTTTATATGTTGATTGAAGCCAGATGAGACACTGTAAGTGAGTTTAAATTTATGTTTTCTTCTGGAGTGATGTGGAGCCAAAATGGCGGTGAGTGTATTATTGAACTAGAGCCAAAATGGTGGTGTACATGTAAAACATGAGGTCAGCGTGAAACAAAATGGCGGATTTGTCTATATGAAAGTGTTAAAAAGGGGATTAATGCTTTATGGTTTTCATGCTTTTTTTGCTTCATGTTGATTTTGTTTATGTTTGAGAACTATGTTCTGTTATTTGAACTCTGTTGAGAATATATCAGTGAAGTGATATTTGGAGATGAAAAGGACTATAAAGGGTGAAGGTGGAAGTAATATTCTTGGCACTGATGTATTAAAAAAAATCACAGACACAAGTGAACACAGAAATGTTTTGTTGCATTTTAATGCTCTTATTGAAATGTAATGTGTTTATTGGAATTTCATGTTGTCATAAGAATGTGATTATTCTTAATAGAATCTGTTGCATCCTGAAACGAGCAGCTATTGTTCTTAGAATGTTAATACATGAAGCTAATGTTGTTCATACTCTGAAGTGAAAGAAAAGGAGAGTTAATTAAACACTGCTGGAGCTGGCAACAACTACCTGTGTCTCAAGTTATTTGTTTTATTCTTCTACAGTGACAGCAGCGTTGCTCATTTAACTTACCCATTCAAGCTTCCCTGGCTTGATGCGGGTAACACTTCCATCTGCTGACAAGATTTATGGAGATGCTGATTTCCTTTTCCAGCAGTACTTGGCACCTGCCCACAATGCCAAAACTACTAGTAACTGGTTTGCTAACCATGGTATTGCTGTGCTTGTTTTGACAGCCAACTCGCCTGACCTGAATTTTGTCAAGAGGAAAATGAGAGACACCAGACCCAACAATACAGACGAGCTGAAGGCCGCTATCAAAGCAACCTGGGTTTCCGTAACACCTCAGCAATGCCACAGGCTGATTGCCTCCATGCCATGCCGTGTTGATGCAGTAATTCGTGCAAAAGGAGCCCTGACCAAGTATTGAGTTCATAAATTAACATATTTTTCAGAAGGTCGACATTTCTGTATTATAAATTCTAATATTTTGAGATACTGGATTTTTGAATTCCATGAGCTGTAAAACATAATTATCAAGATTTTTTTTTAAAGGCTTGCAATATTTCACTTTATGTGTAATGAATCTAGAATATATGAAAGTTCCACTTTTTTAAATTAAATTATGGGAAAAAATGTATTTTTCCACAATATTCTATGCACCTGTAAAGACAAGGTTCTGAGCACATATTCACATGATGGTGAATAATTCTAAATAGTGAGTTAGATATAAAGGTGCATTTAAATATTTTAATGTTAATTATTACAGCCGATGCCAAAAGTTTTGAGAATGACACAAATATTAATTTTCACAAAGTCTACTGCTTCAGTTTTTATGATGGCAATTTGCATATACTCCAGAATGTTATGAAGAGTGATCAGATGAATTGCAATTAATTTCAAAGTCCCTCTTTGCCATGAAAATGAACTTAATCCCAAAAAAACATGTCCACTGCATTTCAGCCCTTCCACAAAAGGACCAGCTGACATCATGTCAGTGATTCTCTCGTTAACCCAGGTGAGAGTGTTAACGAGGACAAGGCTGGAGATCACTCTGTCATGCTGATTGAGTTAGACTAACAGACTGAAAGCTTTAAAAGTAGGGTAGTGCTTGAAATTATTGTTCTTCCTCTGTTAACTATGGTTACCTGCAAGGAAACACGTGCAGCCATCATTGCTTTACACAAAAAGGGATTCACAGGCAAGGATATTGCTGCTAGTAAGATTGCACCTAAATCAACCATTTATCGGATCATCAAGACCTTCAAGGAGAGAGGTTCAACTGTTGTAAAGAAGACTTCAAGGCGCCCAAGAAAGTCCAGCAAGCACCAGGACCGTCTCCTAAAGATGATTCAGCTGTGGGATCGGGGCACCACCAGCGCAGAGCTTGCTCAGGAATGGCAGCAGGCAGGTGTGAGTGCGTCTGCATGCACAGTAAGGTGAAGACTTTTGGAGGATGTCCTGGTGTCAAGAAGGGCAGCAAAGAAGCCACTTCTCTCCAGGAAAAACATCAGGGACAGACTGCTATTCTGCAAAAAGTACAGGGATTGGACTGCTGAGGATTGGGGTAATGTCATTTTCTCTGATGAATCCCCTTTCTGATTGTTTGGGGCATCTGGAAAAAAGCTTGTCCGGAGAAGAAAAGGTGAGCGCTACCATCAGTCCTGTGTCATGCCAACAGTAAAGCATCCTGAGACCACTCATGTGTGGGGTTGCTTCTCAGCCAAGGGAGTGGGCTCACTCACAATTTTGCCTAAGAACACAGCCATGAATAAAGAATGGTACAAAAACATCCTCAGAGAGCAACTTCTCCCAACCATCCAAGAACAGTTTGGTGATGAACAATGCCTTTTCCAGCATGATGGGGCACCTTGCCACAAGGCAAAAGTGATAACGAAGTGGCTCGGGGAACAAAACATCGACATTTTGGGTCCATGGCCAGGAAACTCCCCAGACCTTAATCCCATTGAGAATTTGTGGTCAATCCTCAAGAGGCAGGTGGACAAACAAAACCCACAAACTCTGACAAACTCCAAGCATTGATTATGCAAGAATGGGCTGCCATCAGTCAGGATGTGGCCCAGAAGTTGATTAACAGCATGCCAGGGTGAACTGCAGAGGTCTTGAAAAAGAAGGGTCAACACTGCAAATATTGACTCTTTGCATAAACTTCATGTAATTGTCAATAAAAGCCATTGACACTTATGAAATGCTTGTGATTATACTTCAGTAACAGTTAGTAACATCTGACAAAAAGATCTAAAAACACTGAAGCAGTAGACTTTGTGAAAATTAATATTTGTGTCATTCTCAAAACTTTTGGCCACGGCTGTAGAAAACCACATAATTCCAACCAATTAAATATTTGGCACATGAGGACCCAGTCATCAGGTTTTTGTTTGCCACAATGCCAGAATATCTGATGTCAAGAAACAATTGCTATTAAATATTTTATGATGGTTATGTCATGTCAACCTTGTTGGCGTAAGGGCCCGGATCAGCTAAGAGACATCTCGCCTGGCTGTCTGGGACCCCCTCTAGACCAGACTTCATGCTTCAGGAGCCACGCATTAAAGGGGAGATTTGTCATGGTTACGCCAACTTCGGTGCAGGATTATGATTCCCATCAGCCACTGCACCTCACAGGATCACATGACTGTTTGCACCTGATTCATGTTTTGGTTTAATGAGCACTTGTGTGTCTTGAACAGCACACATTATCTATTGTTTGACTTTTGTTGTTGCTGTTGTTGTTCATTATCAGTTGCACCATCTAGTCAGTGAGTGTTCCTTGCCACAAATTCATAGTTTATGTTTTGGTTTCTAAGGTTTATCTTGTGTGTTTGGGTCATGTTTTGTGTAAAAATAGACTTAATCTGCACTTGCATCCGCATTCGCCTCCCAAGTGTGACAAGTATTAGTCGATGTTATATTATTCCCCTCTTTATCACATCAATATGACCTTTGTGGTGTGGATGGTTAATCCTGGGGTTCTTATTTTTCCAGGAAAATGTAGTTATTATGTTGGGATCATCATAAAAAGGTTATTGACCTTGGGAAAGATTGACATTTTGACTACTGATGATTACATTTATTTAGGGCTGCAAATGGACTTCTTTTTTAATAAAGCTATGAATGTGAGATTAAAATATAGCTAATATAGCTTGGAGGAAATATTAATATGTATGTACTCAATATTGTCAGGAAAGATTTTCACTGCGATCATTAATAGCTTTTTAGTGTTTTGAAAAAAAAAATCAGACAAATTTATCCTAGTATGTGTGATAATATTTTACAATCCCTCTTTATTTGTTCAGAAGAAACACACTGCCAGTCAGTAGTGAAGGAGGAAGGAAAGATGGAAGGAAGGAAGGAAGCAAGCAATGGATTAAGTAAGCAAGCAAGGAAGGAAAGGAAGAAGGAAGGACCCATACATAGTTGACTGAACTCCAGTCCGCAAGTTCATAAAAACGAACATTTTACAATTTTTTTGCTACATCTATAAGTAATTCTACATCTGCCACTTCACGTGTTGTAAGGAAGGGATAGACCTCTGCTAAATGAATGCTATGACATGCTCATTTATATGGCATTATGTAAGCAGAATGGGAAAAGGTCTGATATAGATGGTGAAGATTGTCATTTATAAAAAAAAAATCCTAAAATACTGTTTTAGGATTTTATCTAAATCTAAGACCTGGACAGTAGTCTCATTGTGTTGCATAACCAAATTTAATTGGCTTGGTGAATGTTGCATTATTGCAATTGTATATGGGCAATTGATACTTTTATTAATATGTCTTCTGTGTATAAATGTAATTACTTAATTGCATGCTTGACAGGCATCCCAGATGTTTTGGTATCCCTGAATGGAGTAGCATGCAAGTGTGTGTGTGTGTGTGTGTGTGTGTGTGTGTGTGAGAAAGAGAGAGAGTTAAAGTCATGCTTCTCAGCCTTCTGCATCCCTCACTAACCTTGCACAGTGGCTCCGAGCAATAACAAGTGGTGTTTTAATCTTCAAGGGTAATTTCAGTCCCAATTTAGCCCACTGGTGTGATGCTGTCCCAGGGGAAAATTTGCCCTGGTTTAGTCGAACATAGATTTTATCACCTGACAAGTAACCTAGGATGTTACATATAGGTTACAAAGCAAAAAAAAAAAAAAAAATGGGCCTGTCTTGTACAAGCTAAATTAACTTGAGCTGTTTTCAGTAGCAAACTATAATCTTTAGCAATGATGGTCTAACTGTTTAAAAGCTATGGTGGATAAACTGTACTTGAGCTGATACTCAGTGTTTACCTGAAAACCATGATGGATAGCACTGTGCAAGGCAAATAATATGAAATGAGACTTTCATTTGTATCATATTATGGCCTCAAGTAATGGGTACTTTTTACATCTATCCTGACACACTTCTGTGAACACAGCTTTGCGATCGGACAATTTCCAGAAAACACTGTTGCTGCTTATTTAGGTATTAGGTGTTACGTAACACAGACATGTAGGACGGAAGAGGGAGTCAGGATGCATGTGCTGGGGAGACGTCAGTAAATGCAGAAAAGTTTATTCTCAAAAAGAGCAGTAATCCAAAAATGCAATAATCCACAGTCAGTAATAATCCAAAAAGACAGGAAAAAACACTCGAAACACGGAAGTAGTCTGGGAATCACAAACACGGAGCTACGGACATTGGAACAAGAACTATGATCACTTTAAACTGTACTAAACTAAACTATGATTAACAAAACTAATACTCCGCGTGGAAACGGAGTGGCGTATTTAAACACACAAATCATACACACCTGAAACCAATGAATCAATGAAATAACATGAACCAATGAGAATTAAGGAGGCAGAGACATGACACAAACCACAACAGAAGCACATGGGAAAACACAGGAGGCGGAGACATGACGTGAACACGAAAACAAATGCACATGGCCGAGGTAAACAAAACGAGAGTCTTTATGAATGAAATGTCCATCGGAGAGTTTTTGAATAGCGCTGGAAAGCACGCAGTGGAATACGGAAGTGTTCGAGTCCGCTGCTCGCTTAGCGAGTGACTCGGAGAACGAGGGGAAACTCTAACAATTAGGCACATAACTGGAACCTCCATCAGCTAGACCGACATACAAGTGAAAGCTCCAGTGTGCTTGCACAATGCCGTCATTAACTAGGGCAAAAGGTAACATAATTTTAAAACTATATAGCTAGTTAGCTAGTGATGGCAAGGTACTACACATGATCCATTGCCATTTAATTTCTGATATTCTGCTAAGCATTTTTTTGTTGTTGTATTCAACCTTTTCAAGAAATATGCATGTATTTATGCAAATGGGGCTTAGTTTAATTAAATATGCATAAATTTGCCAAAAGATTAAAAAATTTACTAGTAATTTACTATAGTTAGAATTGAAATATGTATTTGACTATAAAGATACTCTCAAAAGAAAGACTTTGACAAGAAAAAAAAAATTCTTTAATGTCTAATCAAGAAAATAACGTACTGGTTGAAATAAAATTTTATGACATGATGTGATTGAGGTCTGCCCACTTGGCACATAGCCTTCTTAATAGTTGCTAAGTTTCAGATAATGCGGTGGTCACAAGTGGCAAAAAACACTGAAATAAGAATTTTTGTTGTTGTTGTTTTGAAATGTTTATTGCTACAATTTAAGACAAGACATGCTATAGCTGTAATTTCACCAAAAATCTGAATTATGATTGACTTGACCAAAATTGTTGTTTCGGTTAAGTGTCTTGCTACTAACTATAAGATACTACTTTTATCCCTGCATAGCAATAGTCCTTACCATCTCCTAATAATGTGTCTGATCTATAGACACATGCATTCCTGCTCTCAACAGAAAAGCTAACATTACAGCTACTTGATGTATTGTAATCTATGTTATTGAAGTCTGCCCAGCCTCTTTCTTTTCACTTTGCATCAGGGGCAGCTCGTATCAAAGGGCTGGCAGGGCTAAGCTGTCTTTCAAAGAAAAAAATAAAATCTATTTAAAAACACAATACAATTATAAATCACTAATGCAGCTTCCAATCTGGTTTAAGTGTGTGTGTAATAATTATTATTTTATTATTTTTTAACATCAAGATCAAGTATTACCTGCGCTAAGAACAGAACAGTATAACCTTTAATGTCCTTTTTTTAAGCATTTTTGATTGATAGGCCTATTACACTGTGTACTTTAGTCTGTTTATAACACAGATTACATTTTTTCTGGTTTGTGTGTACAAGCAACTGAACAAAGTGAATTAATTATAAGTACAGTTCTTGAAAAATGCAAACAGTTTTGTACTGTGCACTTCAGTGTGCTTTGAAAAGCTCAAGAGAAGCAATTCACTCCTCAGATGTAATGCTATTGATTTCTTCTGTGTAGGCAAAGCAGCTTAAGTGTGTCTTGGGTGCCTATGCTATTAGAGAGTAATCAGGTATTAAATTCCCCTCAAGTCCTGCAATTAGGTGTAATCTTCAACATGCCCTTGAGGAAGAACGAGCAAATTACTGTCACCTGCTATTCAAGTCCCACAGAGTAGAGAGAAGAAGAAGTTAATACCCAAAACACTGGGTAACATTTTACAATAATGTTCAATAATTAATCGGTAACTATGCAGGAACTACGCAGGAATGAATGAGTAGTTCTTCATTAACATTTATTCATATTAACTACTACGACCTACTAGTTAATTACTCTGTAAGTATGTTAGTAGGAGTTCACTATTAAAAGTGACATAATTAATTAACTCTTCTTACCTTCACTGTTTTATGTAATATGAGTAAACGGCATGCTAATGTTTAAGCTTGTTCAATTTGTTATTATTATTTTATTTAATTATTAAGTAATTAAAATATAACTTTTATATTAATTTGTCTGCCCTGTTTTGTACCATAACAGTTCCTAGTTGCATGAGTCTGTCACGAACAGCAAGTTGAGACAGATGCAAATGCAGTAAAGAGCTCTATTAAAAAGAGAGAGGCAGACAAATCCAAATCGTAATCCAGACTCGTAATCCAAAAACATGCAAAGGGCCAGGCGATGAGCAAAAAGAATATCAGAGGCAAGGCAAAAATCAAAACACTAGGCAGAGCAAGGTCAATAACTTAAACACGAGCAGAGAGATATAAAGGCTTGGTATCGTCGCAAACACAAGGAATGGAGCATATACTTTGCAATGAGTGAATGAACTTAAAGTCCTTTTAAACTGTGGCAGTGATTGTTTTGTTAATGGGATGCAGGTGTGCATGACTAGAAAGAAGGTGAGTGTGAATGTGTCAGTGTGTGAGAGTTCTGGGAGTTGCAGTCCATGGTGGCCATGTTTGTAGGCCGCAGTGCAGGTTGGGAAACGGAGTTCGTGGTGTGAGTAGTTCTAACAAAGCCCTCCCCCAAGGAGCTCACTCTGTGAGCAATATTCCTTCTTGGCCTGCCTCTGGGATGGGGACCTGGGCGATTGGGGTGACTGGCATGAAACTCTCTTGTGAGGTCTGGGTCAAGAATGTCTTTTGCTGGAATCCAGCATTGTTCCTCCGGGCCGTACCCCTCCCACTTGATCAGGTATTCCAGCCGGCCTCTTATTCGTCGAGAGTTTAGGATGTCTTTGACCTGGTAGGCTGGCTGGCCTTCGATGTTAAGGGGAGGAGGTGGAGTAGCAGAAGGGAGATTGGTTGCCGGGGGCCTGGAACTACCGGCTTAATACGTGAAACATGGAAGGAGGGGGTAATACGGCAATGACGTGACGGTTCCAGTTGGTACGTAACCTCATTGATGCATTTGATGATCTTGTAAGGTCCGATGTATCTAGGTGTTAGTTTTTCGCACATTTGGGGTTGTCGAAAATCCTTGGTGGCCAGCCACACCCGGTCGCCAGGCTGATATTCAGGAGTTGGCCCTCGACTACGATCTGCATTCCTCTTAAAGGTTTGCGCCACTCGTTCTAGGCATTGATGATGTAGGGCTAAAATATATAAAGTTAATTACTTAGCCCACTGCTCTCCTATAACCAACGACCGAAATAGGTGCAGCAAAGGTTAATGCGTGTTTTAATATATGATTTAAATATCTGACTCCATTTAATTGATTATCTGACTCCAATAGAATAATCTTCTAGTTAGTGCTAGAAGTGTTAGCACTCAGTGTTCTACTAATGTTTACTCCTAAGCAGCTTCGAGTGAATCTTTCATTAAAATGACGTTCCTACGTCAGAGACTTTCATGTAGCTTCTTTATTAAACCATTATTTTGTTAGCTCAGAGGTTTCTATCAACGTGCAAGCCTAGGCCTTTCCTATCTTACTTGTCAGAGGTTCTGTTTAAACTTGCAAGTATTAGCCTTTACTTTTGACTTGTCAGAGGTTGACTTTAAACGTGTCTAACGTATTATACACTTTTAGCTTAAGAAGCTATTCTTAATAAGAATACCAAACATAGACACAGAGTATTTAGAAATAGAATGACAAATGGATTTAATACGAGATCACAATTAAAAGATACATAAATTAGAGATAAAAGTAACTTACAGGATTACAGTCAGCGTCATGGACATAGGATGCACGATGGAAAAGCATCTATGGCAAAAGGCCCTTCGGATGTTACAAGCCTCCCTGATGTTATAAGCCTCTCTGATGTTATAAGCCTCTCTGATGTTATAAGCCCTCTGATGTTATAAGCTTCTGATGTTATAAGCTTCTGATGTTATAAGCTTTTCTTTCTCTCTACCAAGCAGATCCTCTTATACCCTTGACCCTCTTTGAAATGTATAGTGACCAGGATACCAAATGGAGATGAAACAATGTGTTTTATGGCAGGGTGGACCCCATGGTGTTTATGGCAGGGTTCTCTCACTTTAAGGAACTGTATGTTAATTAAGTTCCCGAGAATGAGTTCATGCAAACCAGGGGGTGCCTGTGTGTGTGTGTGTGTGTGTGTAAAGAGCACATATTACAACATATATTGTAAATGTTATTTCCTAAACTATATGATATTTATGATATCACCACTTTGTTCACCATGAAATATGGATACAAATGATACCAAACATGCCCTGAGGAATACTTTAATTAAACACAGTTTAGATAACCAGTTTTAGTTCACCTGGTATCTCTGAAACACATTCCTGATCATTTTAACCTTAATCACATTACTGCCACAATTTTAGAAATCTACTACAATGGGTAACCTCCCATACCTGCTCGCTACGTTTAAACCATTCATCGATGGCCGGTGAAGCTATGATAGTGACATTCCATGGAAATAAGGGGGGCTGATATCCAAGAACACACTGAAAGGGCGTGAGCTGGGTGGCTGAGTAGCGTAGTGAGTTTTGGGCATATTCAGCCCAGGCTAGGAACTGGGCCCAGTCCTCAGGGTTGGCTGAGCAAATTGTGCGTAGGAAGCTGCCCACCTCTTGATTGGTCTGTTCGACCTGTCCATTGGACTGGGGATGGTAACCTGAAGTGAGACTGACTGTGACCTCTAGTTTCTCCATAAAACTAGCCCACACCCTGGATGTAAACTGAGGCTCTCAATCACTCACAATATCATCTGGGATCCCAAAATATCTGAAGACATGATTAAAAAGTAATTCTGCTGTGGCAAAGGCTGAAGGCAGTCCAGGGAGAGGAATGAGGCATAGAGACTTGGAGAATCTATCTATGACAAACAGTGGTGTGACCTTGGGAATTCAGGAGATCCATGAGAAAGTCAATAGCCAGATGAGACCAGGGGCATTGAGGTGTGGGAAGTGGCAAAAGCTTACCAGTGGGGAGTGTTCTGGGGACCTTGGTTTGGGCACAGGTGCTGCATGAGGTGATGGCCCGTTGCCCGTTGTACTTAATCATGTTGGGCCACCAGTACTTCTCTATTAGCAGATGGTAGGTTCTGTGGATTCCTGGGTGGCCGGTAGCCACTGAAGTGTGCGCCCATGATACGAGTCTGTTTCTATATTGGGGCGGTATGAAGAGCTTGTCCGGAGGGCATGATTGGGGTGTCTGTAGTCTGGGGTTGTTGCTGATGGCTTGATCCAGTTCCCATTCAATGCTCCCCACTACCCACTCAGGTGGGAGGATAGTTTCCTCCAGATCATGGCTGTGTTCTGTGGTATGCATACGTGTCTGCTTTGACATTCTTGGAGCCTGGGCGATATGAGAGGATGAAGAGGGGTGCTTTAAGATATGAGCTGAGGTAAAAGCTTTCTTGAGCTGGGAGAGAGCTTGGTCTGCCTCCGAGTTCCATGCCAGTCTTTGGAGCCTCCTTTTAGCAATGATGTTAAGGGGTGTGCTATGGAGCTGAAGCCCCGGATGAAGCGTCGATAGAAGTTTGCAAAGCTCAGAAATCGCTGTAAGTCCTTGACCATACAGGGTGTAGGCCAACTGACCACAGCGTCCACTTTGCTTTGATCCATGGCGACTCCACCCGGGCTGATGATGTACCCGAGAAAGGCCATGGTTTGCTGATGAAACGCACACTTCTCCCCTTTAACGTAGAGCTGGTGTTGCAAGAAGCATTGGAGGACCTGGCGAACATGGCTGACATGACTTTTCAAGGACAATGAATAAATCAGAATGTCATCGATGTAAGCAATGACGAATTTGCCCAGCATATCTCGGTGGACGTCGTTAATGAGACACTGGAAGACTGAGGGGGCGCTAGAGAGTCCATACGGCATTCCCCAGTATTCATAGTGACCTGTAGTAGTGCTGAAGGCTGTCTTCCACTCATCCCCCTCTCTGATGCAAACTAGGTTGTACGTGCTACATAAATCGAGCTTTGTGAACACCTTGGCAGAGCGTAGTTGTTCTAGGGCAGCAGGGACTAAAGGCAGGGGGTAACGATACTTGACAGTACACTGATTCATGCAATCTATGCAAGGTCTGAATCCACCTACTTTCTTTTCCATGAAGAAGAAGCCTGCAGATACTGGAGAAGTAGCGGGTCATATGTAGCCTTGCTGTAGTGCTTCCTGTATGTAGTATTCCATAGATTGTTGTTCTGTGAGGGACAGGGGGTAGATGCGGTTGTGAGGAGGCATGGATCCTGAGAGCAGCTCTATGGCACAATCATATGGTCTGTGAAGGGGTAAGCCGCTGGCTTTGGTCTTACTGAATACTGCACTCAAATCCTTATATTCCGGAGGAATGACCAAGGAGACTTGACTTTCTGGACTTTCTATGGAGGTGGTGGCGATGAGGAGCTCTGGTTGAGGAATGCAGTGAGACTTACAGTATGGTGACCACTGGCTGATTTCCTAGTCAGCCCAAGAAATGGAGGGGTTATGCTGTTCCATCCATGGTAGGCCCAGGATGATCGGGTGTCCAGGTGATGTTGTGATGAGAAATGTGATGTACTCCTGGTGAAGAGTGCTAACTTTAAGGAGAAGGGACTGAGTACAGTGGGTTATGATGCCCTCTCCAATCGGTCCTCCATCGATGGCTTGTATCCGTTGGTGCAGTGGTAGTGGTTGTGTGGGTATTCTGAGCTGTTCCACAATGGTCTGATCAAAGAAGTTTCCAGCAGCTCCAGAATCAATCATGGCTGTGAGGACAGAGGACAGGCCTGAGTACTGTAATACCACTGGTAGAGTAAATGCTGATTTGGGAGGAGACTGAATCAGACTCACCGGAGTTGAGCGGGGATGAAGGTTCCCGCTTGGGGTTGGTGGTTCTGGGTGCATCTAGGACACTGCTGGATGAGATGGTCAGGCTGTCCACAATAGAAGCAACACCTCTCTCTGCGACATCTCTCCCTCTCAACTTCGTTGAGCCTTGTTCGCCCCAGCTGCATGGGCTCCTCTGGCGAGGTGAGGTGATTCTCTCGTGGTAGCTGTTGTGGACGCTTCATGAGGAGGTGATCTAGGCGGATAGCAAGATCGATCAACCCATCCAGCGTGCATTGTTCATCTCTGCAGGCGAGTTCTGTGAGCACATTGGCATTGAGACCTTGACGAAATACGGCTTTCAGTGCAGTGTCATTCCAGCCACTTCTGGCTGCAATGGTCCGATATTCGAGCACATATGCAGAGACTCGCCGATTTCCCTGCATGCAGGTTAACAGTCTCTCACTTGCTTCCTTGCCGTCAGGTGAGTGGTCGAACACGTGCTGAAAAAGTTCAATGAAGTGTGATAGAGAAGACACTTGTTCGCCTCGTTGCCGATATACAGTGCTAGCCCACGTCAAATCCTTCCCTGTCAGCAGATTGACAAAATGGGACACTTTCTGCATCTCAGTCATCCCCTCAATACTAGTGAAATACATGGAACATTGGAGCAAGAAGCCTTGACATTGGGAAACTTCCCCAGAGAATTTTTCCGGCACCGGCATAGGTGGAAGATATGACTGGGGTGGTGGGCATGGTGGCGCACTGTTGGTAACGGCTTGGGAGAGTGAGTTTACCTTGGCGGTGAGCTCCACGAGGCGCTACCACTGTTCTCCCATAAGCTGTCCATGAGCCGTGATCGCCTGCCGCCAGCTCGGCTCTCCTGCTGCATCCATTGTGGAGGCGAAGTATTCTGTCACAAACAGCAAATTGAGATGGATGCAAATGCAGTAAAGAGCTTTATTAAAAAGAGAGAGGCAGACAAATCCAAATCGTAATCCAAACTCGTAATCCAAAAACATGCAAAGGGCCAGGCGATGAACAAACAGAATATCAGAGGCAAGGCAAAAATCAAAACACTAGGCAGAGCAAGGTCAATGACTTAAACACGAGCAGAGAGATATAAAGGCTTGGTCTCATCGCAAACACAAGGAATGGCGCATATCCTTCACAATGAGTGAATGAACTGAAAGTCCTTTTAAACTGTGGCAGTGATTGTTTCGTGAATGGGATGCAGGTGTGCATGATTAGAAAGAAGATGAGTGTGAATGTGTCAGTGTGTGAGAGTTCTGGGAGTTGCAGTCCATGGCAGCCATATTTGTAGGCCGCAGTGCAGGTTGGGAAATGGAGTTCGTGGCGTGAGTAGTCCTACAGTGAGGGGGAAAAAAGTATTTGATCCCCTGCTGATTTTGTACGTTTGCCCACTGACAAAGAAATGATAAGTCTATAATTTTAATGGTAGGTGTATTTTAACAGTGAGAGACAGAATAACAACAAGAAAATCCAGAAAAACGCATTTCAAAAAAGTTATAAATTGATTTGCATTTTAATGAGTGAAATAAGTATTTGATCCCCTATCAATCAGCAAGATTTCTGGCTCACAGGTGTCTTTTATACAGGTAACGAGCTGAGATTAGGAGCACTCTCTTAAAGGGAGTGCTCCAAATCTCAGCTTGTTACCTGTATAAAAGACACCTGTTCACAGAAGCAATCAATCAATCAGATTCCAAACTCTCCACCATGGCCAAGACCAAAGAGCTGGACAAGGATGTCAGGGACAAGATTGTAGACTCACACAAGGCTGGAATAGGCTACAAGACCATCGCCAAGCAGCTTGGTGAGAAGGTGACAACAGTTGGTGCGATTATTCGCAAATGGAAGAAACACAAAATAACTGTCAGTCTCCCTCAGTCTGGGGCTCCATGCAAGATCTCACCTTGTGGAGTTTCAGTGATCATGAGAACGGTGAGGAATCAGCCCAGAACTATACACGAGGATCTTGTTAATGATCTCAAGGCAGCTGGGACCATAGTCACAAAGAAAACAATTGGTAACACACTACGTCGTGAAGGACTGAAATCCTGCAGCGCCCGCAAGTTCCCCCTGCTCAATAAAGGACATGTACAGGAATGATTCAGAGGAGAACTGTGTAAAAGTGTTGTGGTCAGATGAGACCAAAATCGAGCTCTTTGGCATCAACTCAACTCAGCGTGTTTGGAGGAGGAGGAATGCTGCCTATGACCCTGAGAACACCATCCTCACCGTCAAACATGGAGGTGGAACATTATGCTTTGGAGGTGTTTTTCTGCTAAGGGGACAGGACAACTGCACCGCATCAAAGGGACGATGGACGGGGCCATGTACCATCAAATCTTGGGTGAGAACCTCCTTCCCTCAGCCAGGGCATTGAAAATGGGTCGTGGATGGGTATTCCAGCATGACAATGACCCAAAACACACAGCCAAGGCAACAAAGGAGTGGCTCAAGAAGAAGCACATTAAGGTCCTGGAGTGGCCTAGCCAGTCTCCAGACCTTAATCCCATAGAAAATCTGTTGAGGGAGCTGAAGGTTCGGGTTGCCAAACGTCAGCCTTGAGACCTTAATGACTTGGAGAGGATCTGCAAAGAGGAGTGGGACAAAATCCCTCCTGAGATGTGTGCAAACCTGGTGGCCAACTACAGGAAACGTCTGACCTCTGTGATTGCCAACAAGGGTTTTGCCACCAAGTACTAAGTCGAAGGGGTCAAATACTTATTTCACTCATTAAAATGCAAATCAATTAATAACTTTTTTGAAATGCGTTTTTCTGGATTTTTTTGTTGATATTCTGTCTCTCACTGTTAAAATACACCTACTGTTAAAACTATAGACTGATCATTTCTTTGTCAATGGGCAAACATACAAAATCAGCAGGGGATCAAAAACTTTTTTTCCTCACTGTAACAGAGTCACTTAAGAATGTTGTTTGCATGTATTTTTACTATATGGATATGAATTTAAACAATAAATTGAAACTCATTACTAATGACTGAAGTGCTACTGTGTTATTCGTTAGTATGTAATGAAGATGTGGAACTGTATTACACATTCATTACTAATGTTTTTTATATAAAAGAAAAGTATTTACAAAAAAATTAAAGTACTGTATGTTAATGGAAAATATTTGTTACAAATATTTTATTACAACCTTGTACTTTTGTAGGATATCATTGTTGATTTCTCTCTTTAGGCATTGACTGGCTAAATAAAAACAACAGACGGACCATGAGCTCCTCTGACGAGACCTACAGAATAATAACTCATATACAATTTAGACACTGAGGTATTACAACAGAGTAGGTTGAGGCCTATTAAGGTAGTAGATCCCCAGGATGAGGGTAAGGCTTAGCTATTGGAATTTAATGTTGGTGTAATGAGTATTTAATCAATAGTTATTGTAAAAGTGCTATAGTTAACTAATAGTTTTACAGTAGAGATGTAAGACTCAGTAATTACTGCTACAAACTAATATATATATATATATATATATATATATATATATATATATATATATATATATATATATATATATATATATATACATATATATGTCTCCATGTAAATTGAATCCCATCCAAATAGGTTTTTTTGTTTGTTTGTTTGTTTGTTTCTTATTTATTTATTTATTAGCTTATTTATTTATTTATATTTTTGCAGCAGTTTTGGAGACGTACAGATTTAAAACTTGAGCTATGGAGCTGTGGCATTTTTTTTTTTTTCCCATGGGTAAAAACTCTAGAAAAGCATCCTCCTGAGTTAGTTTTCATGCTGTTATAGATTTGAGTCTAAAGCAGCAAGCACTCATGATTGATTGTAAAAAGTTAGGGAGCCTAATGGAAATACTCAGACTTCCCGGAATGTAACTCTGGCACCAATAATACTGATAGATAGGGACCGCCCGTTCGTTTTGCTCACGTCCGATTGTCACACACAGCAAGGCTTCACTTCCAACATCATTATTTATTACGAACATTACCAGTGTGAAGGGCTGATGAAGACAGATCTGCACACATTCGAGAGACAGACACCAGAAATGAGTGATATTAATGTGCCTCCTCAGCTACTTGCTGTTTCACTGATGTTCTCTATTACGACTGCTGCCGTTCAGCATACTACCCAATGTCTCACCCTGCAAAACGTGGAATGACAATGTAATTTTTCAATTTCCTCTTTAGGCTTCAGAAAAGTAATGACCACTATCAACAACCATTTCAGAGCTTACAGCAAAAGTGTTCAATGGGGAAGAGAAAGTGCTTTTGTTTGAAGGTGTCTTTATCACGCTGACTTGAGAGATTTGAATAATGGCTTTGTTTTAATCAGCAATTTTCTTTTTTTAAAAATGTTTAAAGGACCGTTTCTAATACTAATTCATTTTTCTTCACTGTCTAATCACGCTTATTGCCTTACCAACTCTGTTAGCATACTTTCTAATGGTGAAAAGTTCTAGAAGTCATTTGCAAACGCCAAACAGAGACTCACTGCCTGTTTGTAAAAGATGTAAACACAATGTGGCCGCACATTGTGTGTGCTACATAGGCTACAAGTTACAGAGAGTCATCATCTCCTTGCCAATTTGAGTACTTGCTTATTTTATGTAGTCTGTATTAATAATCTATTGTGATTGATTACGAAATGGTCAGTGCTGCCTTTTCCTATTAACAGAAAGTAGCATGAAATAACAGAGACCCTGCTACACTTTGTATTTTAATGCATCATCATGCAACAGAGATTATCCACATAAAAAATGTATGTGTACTGTAAGTGCTTTTAAGATGCATTTGCAATAGAATTAAATCCAATCACTGAAACCATTTCAGGAGGTGGGCCAAGATCCAATTTAGCTACAGGTTATACAAGTGTAAATACATCTCACCAAGCCACATTTGACAACCAAAACTCATCCCAGTAAGTGATGCAGGTGCTCTGTGAATGCCAAAGTTCAGCCTTTAAAAAGATAGATAAAACCACCATGTTGTACCTGTTCTACATCACTGCTAGCACATGAAACAGGAAGGTCAAAAGACTGCTGTCCGCTGGACCTCAGAGGCACAGCAACACTGAAATCATTAACTGTAAGTGAATAGACGCACCAAACATGACCCTCTGCCTTACAGGAAATCAGAACTGGAGCCGTGGGATTTGGTTGAACTGGAGAGTTGTTAAAAATTCCACATGAACAATCATGGCAAACAAAACAAGCAGTGATGTACATCATATGAATTAGAATCAAGGATTTGACAAGCAAAGCTTAAACTCTAAACCTTTCATTATGAGCATGTCATTCTGGCCAAATTCTTCACCAAATATAATGCCATTTTAAAATTTAACACCAGCCAAGTGATTATAGTTGTCACTGATTCCCCCTTTGCTTCACAGTTCCCATAGCAACAATCACCACGTGCTTTAGTTTATGGTTTGCAATGTGAGTTTGTTTTGGTTTGGTCCTGTCTCCACCCCTATCATGTCATTGGTCATCCATTATGTTCACCTATTTTGTATTAGTTCTTGAACTAAATTAGTTGTTTGCTTATAGTCTATTGTGTCTTTTTTTTTTCTTTTTAAGTTTGTCCAGTTTGGAGCCTGTGCTCATGAGAGGAGTGGAATCTGATGTGGTCTTCTGCTTTTGCTGAGATGTTTTTCTGGTCACCACATTTGTAAAGAATGATAATATGAGTTACTATATCCTTCCTGGCAGCTTGAACAAACTTGTGGCCATATTCCTCTGACCTCTGACCTCCTACCACCTACAGAACTGTCGCTCAATCAATGTTTTTTGTTTTTCGCACCATTCTGTGTAAACTCTAGAGACAGTTGTGTGTGAAAATCCCAGGAGATCAGCAGTTTCTGAAATACTCAAACCAAACCATCTGGTACCAACATCCAAGTCACAGAGATTACACTTTTTCTTCATTCTGATGTTTGATATGAACATTAACTGAATCTCCTGAATGATTTTATGCATTGTGCTGCTGCCACATGATTAGATAACTGCATGTGCTGTTGTACATGTGTTCCTAATAAAGTGTGTAATGGTTTCACAGTTTGTACTGTTTTCACCAGTAATGCAGAGCTACTACTACTAAAGTGTTCTTTATCCCTTTCAATATCAGGACCAGCTGTCACTGCACACATGTATACAGTGGGGGGAAAAGTATTTGATCCCCTGCTGATTTTGTACGTTTGCCCACTGACAAAGAAATGATCAGTCTATAATTTTATTGGTAGGTGTATTTTAACAGTGAGAGACAGAATAACATAAAAAAAAATCCAGAAAAATGCATTTCAAAAAAGTTATAAATTGATTTGCATTTTAATGATGGAAATAAGTATTTGACCCCTTCAACTTAGTACTTGGTGGCAAAACCCTTGTTGGCAGTCACAGAGGTCAGAGGTTTCTTGTAGTTGGCCACCAGGTTTGCACACATCTCAGGAGGGATTTTGTCCCACTCCTCTTTGCAGATCCACTCCAAGTCATTAAGGTCATTTTCAATGCCCTGGTTGAGGGAAGGAGGTTCTCACCCAAGATTTGATGTTACATGGCCCCGTCCATCGTCCATTTGATGCGGTGCAGTTGTCCTGTCCCCTTAGCAGAAAAACACCCCCAAAGCATAATGTTCCCACCTCCATGTTTGATGGTGGGGATGGTGTTATGACTTGGGGTCATAAACAGCATTCCTCCTCCTCCAAACACGGCGAGTTAAGTTGATGCCAAAGAGATCTGACCACACCTGACCACAACACTTTCACCCAGTTCTCCTCTGAATCATTCAGGCAAACTTCAGACAGGCCTGTACATGTGCTTTCTTGATCAGGGGGACTTTGCGGGCACTGCAGGATTTCAGTCCTTCACGGCATATTGTGTTACCAATTGTTTTCTTGGTGACTATGGTCCCAGCTGCCTTGAGATCATTAACAAGATCCTCCCGTGTAGTTCTGGGCTGATTCCTCACCGTTCTCATGATCATTGAAACTCCACGAGGTGAGATCTTGCATGGAGCCCCAGACCAAGGGAGACTATCAGTTTCTTCCATTTGCGAATAATCGCACCAACTGTTGTCACCTTCTCACCAAGCTGCTTGGCGATGGTCTTGTAGCCCATTCCAGCCTTGTGTAGGTCTACAATCTTGTCCCTGACATCCTTGGACACCTCTTTGGTCTTGGCCATGCTGGAGAGTTTGGAATCTGATTGATTGATTGCTTCTGTGGACAGGTGTCTTTTTACAGGTGAGATTAGGAGCACTCCCTTTAGAGAGTGCTCCTAATCTCAGCTCATTACCTGTGTAAAAGACACCTGGGAGCCAGAAATCTTGCTGATTGATAGGGGATCAAATATTTATTTCCCTCATTAAAATGCAAATCAATTTATAACTTTTTTGAAATGCTTTTTTCTGGATTTTTTTGTTGTTATTCTGTCTCTTACTGTTAAAATACACCTACCATTAAAATTATAGACTGATCATTTCTTTGTCAGTGGGCAAACGTACAAAATCAGCAGGGGATCAAATACTTTTTCCCCCACTGTATGTTCAAATGCTGTTCATAGACTTCAGTTCAGCATTCAACTCAATAATTCCTCAGCACCTGATTGGAAAGCTGAACCTGCTGGGCTTGAACACCTCCCTCTGCAACTGGATCCTGGATTTCCTGACTGGGAGACCTCAGTCAGTCCGGATCGGGAACAGCATCTCCAGCACCACCACACTGAGCACTGGTGCTCCCCAGGGCTGTGTGCTCAGTCCACTGCTGTTCATTCTGCTGACTCATGACTGTGCAGCAATGCACATCTCGAATCACATCAACAAGTTCACCGATGACACGACCGTGGTGTGTCTCATCAGCAAGAACAACGAGTCAGCGTACAGAGAGGAGGTGCAGCAGCTAACGGACTGGTGCAGAGCCAACAACCTGTCTCTGAATGTGGACAAAGCAAAAGAGATGGTTGTTGACTTCAGGAGAGCACAGAGCGACCACTCTCCGCTGAACATTGACGGCTCCTCCATGGAGATCGTCAGGAGCACCAAATTCCTTGGTGTCCACCTGGTGGGGAACCTCACCTGGTCCCTCAACACCAGCTCCATCACTAAGAAAGCCCAGCAGCGTCTGTACTTTCTGAGAAGGCTAGAAAAAGCCCATCTCCCTCCCCCATCCTCACCACATTCTACAGAGGAACTATTGAGAGCATCCTGAGCAGCTGCATCACTGCCTGGTTCGGAAATTGCACCATATCGGATCACAAGACCCTGCAACGGGTAGTGAGGACAGCTGAGAAGATCATCAGGGGCTCTCTTCCCACCATCACAGACATTTACACCACACGCTGCATTCGCAAAGCCACCAGCATTGTGGATGATACCAAACACCGCTCACACACACTCTTCACCCTCCTGCCATCTGGAAAAAGGTACCGAAGCATTCGGGCCCTCATGACCAGACTGTGTAACACTTTATGTAGAATGTGTAGCTCTTTAGTTCTGTTGTCGTCTTATGTGGTTTAGTGTGTTGTTTTTTGTAGCACCATGTTCCTGGAGGAACGTTGTTTCGTTTCACTGTGTACTGTACCAGCTGTATATAGTTTAAATGACAATAAAACCACTTGAACTTGAACTTGAAAATCAGATGGTATCAAAAAGGAACAATCGTAATTCTGATTGCAATAAAACCATGATTGAAAACTCTGAACATCTGAAAGATTACCGAACTAAATTTCTTTACAAATGAGGCAAATTAAACAGTGATGTGTCAGTGTTATGTCAGTCTGATCAACTAAGGAAATCATATTGTTTGATTTTTTGTTAGATTTTTCATCTGTGTTGGAGGCGCTGGCTTTTAGATCATAGTGCATCTAGTATCTGTTCTCTTGTTGAAAATTGGTGTTAGTTCAAAATTAGTTGGTTTTGTTCAAGTTCATTCAAGTCTTGTTGACTCTCAACTAAGTGAAGTATGATTGCCTCTTGCCTCTAATTTTGTATGTTGTTATTAATGTCATCCAGCCCCACCAATATCTATGGTCAAGAGCTGCTGCTTATTACTGATGGGTTTTGATTGGTTTCCACAAAACAGAAGTTTAGCTCAGCTTGATTGTTCATGACCAGTCAGTCATGAATTGCCTAAACAAACATACAGATTTGATGGATAATTAATGGATGTTACTCGCCAGATAGCACAATGTGCACAAATTACTCTCATTGACCTCACATGCAGCTTGTTTGCTAATTGCAAAAATGTCTGTATAATGTTGTTTTGGATCACTGTTAATGAATATTTCTAAGTTTGAATATTTCCTGTCTAAATGAAATGCCAAAAAAGAATGTTATTTTGATTAACAACAGTAGGAAAGCTGTGTGAAGAGAACACAAGCTGCATCTGCTTATCACATGATTATAGTATGCAGATTAAATAAATTATTAACAAGTAAGTCTTGCTGAACACTGACAGGTTTAAATCGCACATTACACGTAAATGTGGCTGTAAAAAGCTGCTGATAGAAAAAAAGATATTGCGATACCGTCTTCCCAATCAGCAAAGGAGGTTTATTTTTAAACTTGAATATAACTGATGTTAACATGAAACCATGTTTATGCTATTGAATGAATTGATAATGTACTATATATACTGTAGGTTACATAAAAATAAAAGTTCTCAATATAAACACTGAAAAAAAGTTGTGCAAATTGCCCCTGGTGTCATTATAAAAGACACTGAGTAGGAAGATTTCATACAACAAGTACCAATCATGATGGAGGTGAAGGAGCTTCCTAGTTCTCAGGGACAGCATTATTAAACAACAATCGAGTCAGCAAAGATGTTATACATCCCTGTCAATACAACTGGTTCACATACTATAGATACAGTCATGTGAAAAAATAAGTACTCCCCATGGAAATTGTTGGCTTTTTTTGACATATTTGGACAAGCAAATACTTGATTATCTTTGAAACAGTGCCTATTAATAAAGTTGATATACTTGAACTAAACCACAAGGAAAATTAGCTTTTTCAATTGTTTATTCTCTGTCTCTGATTTATTCACCAGTCTCTGACATTGGCTTGCTGGAATTTTTGACCATGCAATATTCTTTCAGTTGCAAGATGTTTGAGAGTTTTCTTGCATGTACTGCCCATTTCAAATTCCCCAAGATTTCAATGGAATTCAAATCCAGGCTTTGACTAGGCCATTCCATAACCTTCCATTTCTTCTTTTTGAGCCATTCCTTGGTGGATTTGCTAGTGCGCTTAAGATCTTGTTGAAAGGTCCACTTTCAGTTCAACTTCAACTTTTGGACAGTTGGCCTCACATTATCTTAAAGCAATCTTTGATATGATGCAGAATTCATAGTTGAATCAATGAATGCAAGCTGTCCAGTCTCTGAGGTAGCAAAGCAACCCCAAACCATAACATTTCCACCACCGTACTTCACAGTTAGTATGAGGTGCTTCTGCTGAAAAGCTGTCTTTGGTCTACACCAAACATGTCTGCTGTTACTGTGGCAAACAACTCTATCTTTGATTCATCTGTCCAGAGCACATTGTTCCAAAAGGCCTGGTCTTTGACTATATGCTCATTGGCAAACTGTGGTCTTGCAAAGACCTTTTCTTGGCACGCCTCCCATGCAGGTCAAATTTGTACAATCTCTTTCAGATTCTAGAAGCATGCACTTTGACACCAACATTTGCAAGACTTATTAGCAGATCCTGTGATGAAGTTTTGGGGTTCTTGGAGACTTCTATTTGCATAAAATGGTCTGCTCTTGGGCTGAATTTGCTGGGATGGCCAGTCCTGGACAAATGGGCAGTCGTTTGAAATCTGCACCATTTGAAGATTATGTTCCTTACAGTGGAATTATGTATTTAAAATAATTTGGAGATCTTTTTAAATCCCTTGCCAGACTCATAGGCATACACAACCTTTTTTCTGAAGGCCTTATAGAACTCTTTAGATCTTGGCATGATGACACCTCAATAGCAAAGGGAACACCAGACACTAGATATGAGAGAGGTATAAATAAGACAGATTTCACCTGCACTTCCTAAGCAGGTTCTAATCTCTGGCACCCAATCTTGAACACCTGATTCTAATGTTATGGATTTGAAGGTGTGATAAATGTAGGGGTGTACTTACTTCCATGTGACTGATCTGGGTTTTTTTTTGCTAATTTAAATTGTGAAAATTACTATAAAATGTTGATTTTTTGTGTCATTTCATAGAGTATATCAACTTTATTAATAGGCACTGTTTCAAAGAGGATTGCTTATTCCAAATATGTCAAAAAAGCCAACAATTCCCATGGGGTGTACTTATTTTTTCACATGACTATAGATCAATCATTTTAATAATCCCATATGGAAATTCACATATGCGGGTAGAAAGTTCATGTAACCACTACTAATCGTCCCCAGACAGGTGTGTCATGCAAGATTTCACAGCATGCTCTCAGATAATGAAGGTCACTCAAAAAGAGTTGCAGGACAACTTGAAAGCAGCAGGAACAACAGTTACATAATAAGCACAACAATAACCAATGAACTGCACCGCAATCATCACCGTTCCTACACCCAACCACTCTTTTGCTAAACAAGAAGCACAGAGAGGTGCACCTAAAAGCATTTAGACAAATCAGAACTCTTTTGGAACCATGTATTCTGATCAGATGAAATTAAAATAGAACTATTTTGCGATAAATTAACTCATTATGTTTGGAGACAGACGGGTTGTGATCCCAAGAAGACTGTACCCACAGTGAAGTACAGAGATGGAAGCATCATGATATGGGGCTGATTCTCTGTAAATGGTGCTAGGGCATTAAACAACATCAAAAGGCCTTGAGTCTCAATGAAAATGTATTTATTTTGTAACCTTGGGGAATTCAAGAGAATTTGCTAAGAGGAATGGGCCAAAATTGAATCACACTGCTGCAAAAAGCTAATTACTTCTTACTGTAACTGCGAACAACAGCGTTGCAACAAAGTACTAATGTAGGTGATTTATTGTGCCATATATTTTTTTTTTTTTTTTTGAAGTGGATATACAGCATGTAATGGAAGTACAGTATAATAAATAACAGAAACAAAAGTGTTCAAATACGTATTTCCCCTCACTGTATGATTTTGTTTTCTCTCTCTCCTTCTGTCTGACAGTGTGTGAGACTGTGTGAGACTGCCGCTATTGATGGAATAGAGTACAGTGCAAAAGAAAAGCTGGTAGTGTATTTTCATTTTTGTTTCACAGTCTCAGCTGTGTGACGCGCCAGAGGGGGCTGACAGAAAACAAATTTGAAGTGCAAACATACCCTGAGTCTGCTGTGTTGTCCAAGAAGGTGCTTTCATCAAGTCAAGTCAGTGTGATTTTATAAGTCACTCTGGATGAGGATGTCTGCTAATTGCTGTAAATATAAATGGGGGATTTATTGTCATTTCTCAATACATTTCTACATAAACTACTTTGTCAGTATCATCAACTAAAGATGCTTATACCACAGCACTATTGAATGCTCAGAACATGTTGATTAATTATAACATAAGGGCCCAAACAGCAGTTTTAGCTGCAAGGTTTATATTAACAGACATATTCTAATACTGTACGTAATCGTTTGTATAGGAAAAACTTACACATGGCAGACACTCCACATGAACAGTCTTCAGTGTTGGTACATTTTCATCTGACACAGGAAGTTCTTTAAGATTGAGGGTTTTGCTGCTTCTCAGTGACATGACGCTGCATTTTTGTCTCATCAACTTCAACTGAGGGATAAAAGAGGTGCTTGTGAAGGAAAATAATAAGCATTACATTATAACTGTTGTAAATGATAACAAGAACTTGCTTTATGCACGCTGCACAACAGTCAATGTAACTATAAACAAATAAAAAGGTATGACTTGTCATTATTTAATTAATAAAAATCATAATCATTGATCAGTTGCTATAGTACAAGTGGAATACATTTATGGCATTTGGCAGATACCCTTATCCAGAGCGACTTACATTTATTTAATTTATACATCTGAGCAATTGAGGGTTAAGGGCCTTGCTCAAGGGCCCAACAGTGGCAGCTTGGCGGTGCTGGGATTTGAACTCACAACCTTCCGATCAGTAGCCCGACGTCTTAACCACTGAGCTACCAGAATAAAAAACATTATGTTTTGCAGCAACCTGCCATTGATTATTTTCCTATAAAAGCATGCCCAAATACAGCAGGATACTCTCTGTTAAGTATTGAGCAGTCCAGTAAGGCATAAGTTAGTTTTGCTGGATTTGTGTTAGTTACCTCGACATACTTCTACTAGGAAAACTCCAGTGATGAAAACTTTTTCTGATATGATTAGTGTGCTGTTGTTCAATGTTTGCAGTGGGATCTGGCAGGACACCAGCAGGTCTGATGGTGCAGAAGGAGGAGGGTACACACAGGATTGAAAGAGAGTGGAGCAGAGTTCATTACGGCAGCCCCATGGAGCGTGCAGAGCTTTTAAAAGCTCATCATACCCACTAATGCTCATTAGCCAAGATGAGCATGTCTTAAAAAAGCATTAGTAATTCTGGCAGTTCACAGAAGCAGCTTGTCCCATGACATTCTCTGTAGTCTGCCACCTCCTGCTCTGAGCCTCAGTTATGGGCCTGTTTTGTGAGATTAATGACAGAGGTGCTGCAGGGTTTGGGGAACTCTCAGTTGTGAAAACTTTGCTGTTGACAGTCAAAGTGACCTTCATATGAAATAATCAATGTAGAAGAAGGCAAGAGAAATAGCATCTTATGTGCCTTGGGTGAATTTTAAATGGAAAAAAAGAAAATGTACCTCAATTTTACAATCTACAAAACCTGAATTCCAAAATATTTCAAATGAAATGTGTACGTACCCTGCAAGTAGACAACAATCCAAATTCTTTAAGTATTTCGACAATCCTCTTGATCTCCAGACTTAATTTGAAAAAGGCAGTGTTAACACTTATGTACTTAAGAATTAGGAAGGTGGCAGGTAGAAAGTGGCTTTACAAGTTATTACAGAATATATTAATTTTCTTTGCAATAAAAATACACTTCCTTACACTCATATGTGGTTGTCAGTCCATATAAATAATAAATAAAATTATGAACATCAGCTTTCTTTAGTCAATGTCTTTTATAAGTTTAAAATTATATTTACATACTGTATTTCTGTAATTTACAGAATGATACTAAAACCAGCATAAAATGAACTGTAGATGAAAGTATTATAAACTGTATTCATACATGACTGTAAATATGTTCTAAATGAATGATACTAAAAAGAAAAGTAGGTCTAGATTGCCAGTTGCCCATCTGCACTAAATTCTGAGTGAATACTGGATGCCATTACAGTTGAGATCCAAGTTCAGATCCAATTGAGAGTGCAAATATGGGGACTGGGCATGCTCATGCATGTCCACACACTCAGCGTTAACACACACTCTTTCTCCGCAGTTCCTGGACTGTGAAGAAGTTGGGTAAATGGGTAACCTGCAGCAGATAACCCGCAGATAGCTAGGCTGTTTAGATGAACCATGAGTGAAGCCCCACTAATGATAAACAGCTCCATCCCTTCCTTCTCCCTGTGCTGAAGACTTTCCTGTGGGATAAAACTTACTAACTATTGTATAGATGCTTAAAAAGATGTCTCCCTACAATAAGCCATTTCACTATATGAGTGATTTTACAGTTCTATTTTTGTTTGTTTGTTAAATAATCTTTAAAAAAAAAATGTTTTAATTATATTTACTATTACTCTTAGATTATATGGAGTCCCTGTGAATGAACTGTTACTATATAAACAATAAAATAACCCTATGTTATAAAATAACCCTATGCTTGCAGCCATGATTAATGTCAGACATATCAACATATTCTGACCAGTGAGAATCAAGAATTCAACAGTGCTGTTATATAACACATAAGCTAATTTATGACATTTGTTTAAATCTTAACTTATGCCTGGATTATCTTTTTTTTCTTTTTTTTTTTTCTAAAAATACATCTGCACACATTAGCACAAATTAAATTACAGGATGATCCCAAATGTAGATAACTTGCTGAACTCTGGTATCCAGTTGTAAATAATGGAACTTAATTTTAACAGTTAAATGAAGGTGCTGGTTCATATTTGTTAATCATTTAACTCCGTGATGTTATTAACATTGGTTAATTCAGGTTTTGATTGTTTGGCTTATTTGTTTTATTTTATTTTTTTTAATCAAATAATACAAGTGTTAATTGCTTTGTTAATGTTACATATTCTATATTAATGCTGAAATGTGTGATTTCTTCATGTTAAATCATGCATCAAATAATCATAGTTAAGGGAGCCTCAAGGTAAAGTGTTAAAAACACTTGAATGAAAACACTTATGTTTTCTCTTTAAACAGGAAAGCTTTTATAGGAATGATCCAGCCTAGTTCACATGACATGTATATCTAATGCACAGTTCCTGTAATTAGTTTAGACCTGGAGACAAAGTTATAAAATATTCATTAACTTATAAACAAATCTTTCAGGTTCATCAAGGTATTAGTCTCAGAATGTTATTTGACACACAGGGACTGAGTAACTTATTACAGATATGGGCATTCATGACCCATTACTGAGACACTGGAACAATTTGTTGCACAACAAATGAACAGACCGTAAAATGAGCCCCAAACAGTTATTAACTTGGTTCTGAATGTTATTCAAGTTATTCTGGTGCACAAAATAAAATAAATCCACCATCAGTGTAATACCCTGAGAGCTATAGATGGGTGAATGTTATTGCAAGTCTTTTTTGTGAGTTTTCCAAAAATCCATATCAAACACAAGCAAGCAAATGTCAAAACTTATTACACAACAAGAATTAAATAGAGACGAAGTAAAAAGAAGGCTTATCAGAATGCAAGCAGGAAGTGTTCATGAAAATTTCATATTTTAACATATTCATATATTACTGTCATAATATACATTCAGTCCTAGATTTTTAAACACCCAGAGCTAATTTAATTGTTTAGTTTGGATTATTTATAATATTTAAGTGGTGGGCTGGTAAAACATACACCAGAATTCTGGCAAACTGCTAAAAATGTCAAAAATGATTTACCATATGGGTTTTTCTGCCTATAACATACTCTGCAAAGTGCACTGTACATAGATATGGAGCTGTCTGTAAAAATAAATAAATAAATAAATAAATAAAATTACATGTCAGTCTGTCTAAAACTGGTTTAATTGTTAGCTTGCTAGCTAACTGTACTTTTCTCACACAGTGAGTTTCAATGCTTTGATCAAGTATTTGGTTATGTGGCATAGTCAAACAGATATAAGAAGTGCCATTAATATAATTTTTCCATAAATAGATTAAGTTATTATTATTATTATTATTATTATTATTATTATTATTATTATTATTATTATTATTATTATTATTGGTAGTAGTAGTAGTAGTAGTAATAATAATAATAATAATAATAATAATAATAATAAACATGGAATGACAGCTAGTTGGGTAGGACATCTTTATAGCTTATCTTTACAGTCTGTAATCAGAGTTTTTTGCAAATCTGTGCATAAGACAATATTCAAGCAAATTGCAGAATCAAATTGCATGACACTTTTGAGCTAAAGAACATAATGCCATGAAGTAAAATAAAGAATATTTATAAAATATAATAAACTATACTGATCCCAGCAAGGGAATCATTCTTAGTTAGAATTCACTCATTAATATTCCTGTGAATTTTATGTGAAATTGATTATTGTTTGTAGTAACTGTTCAAGCATAATGTGTCAGGTTCTGTTTAAGCATAATGTGGCTCAAAAGCGGTTTCAGAGGATGTGGATCTGTCAAAAAGCATACAACTGAAAAATGGTTACAAAAGGATTTATAAAGGCCTCCACAAATCCACAGTTTGGTAGGTGCTTTACAGATGGAAGAAATTATTTGCCATAGCTTTTCCCCCTAGATGTGTGCTTCCTACAAAGATCAGTGCAAAGGCAAAATCCTCAGACATAATAAAGAACCCTAGTGGCACCTAAGGATCTGATGATATATCCTGGATTTTATAATATCTATATAATATCTAATATCATTCAGGAGTCTGTCATATGAAAAAAAAATTTAACCAGAGAGGCGTTCATGGGAGGTATTCACAGGATGATCCAGACCGCAAATGGAACAATTTGATAGAACTTTTTTTTTTCCAACTTCTTAGTCTTATGGTCCCATTTCAGTTGCATCTATAGCAATGCTTCCTTCTATCTAAGTCCTGCCACCTTTCTCTGTACTCTTAACAGTCTGAGATACATCACTAGCATTCCTAAATACTATTACTATACTCTATTTATGAGTATAGTGTAGTACTCTATATTTTTTTTCTGTATTTATAATAATATTTTGTATATTGCACCCATTCTTAGGCGTAAAGTTCCTTTACTTTATACATTCTTTCCAGGGGCGTAGCATCATTTCAGATGTCGGGGGGACAGAATGTGAAGGGTATTCTTTTTTTCTGACCTTTGTCTAATTGATTAGTTTTATCTCTTCTTGCTCTTAATTGGCATAATACACAATGTATGATTCTGTACTTGCATGTTATATTGTATATTGCACAGTATTATTTAAATATTGCAAATTGTGTTTAGTGTATATTGCATTGCATATACATAGCACACATTATATAATATATACTTGTATATTATGGATGATTTTGTTTCAGTTCTCTCCCTTTTCTAATGAATTATATACAGTAATGTAAAAAATGGCATGTTTTCCCCAACACTACTAACCTACTACGAATTTAAACTGCTGCATAATGATTTAAGTTATTATAGCAGCCTGGTATGACTCAGTCATTGTATTTATAAAATGAAAATGTGTTCTATTCTATAATATTTCTATTCATATTTAGCGTCAACATAGTAAAAGAAACCATTATGTAACATGTAATGCTGCCTGATCCAGACATATGTAATCCATGCAAATCTGAATTCACCATCTTATTCTAATGTGAAGGACCCAGATAACACATCTGTAATAAAAAATAAAAGACGTTACAGAAGCGTTTGAAAATAATCAAATCTTGCTAATTATTCATCAATGGAAATAGGCAGCGTTTAAAAAGAAATATGTAGCAAATTACTCATCATTGTGCAATACAAATACCACATGCCAAAAATACTTACACTGCTCGACTTAGTAAAAAAGGAGTGAATGGTTTTTTGCCGCTTTGAGTTCATCGCGTCCTCTGAGTGCTCAGCGCGGGTGTGAGCATGGGCGTTACACGTGACATGAGTCATGGCAATGTCAGGTCACATAAAGACTTATAGACCACTCAGTGTTATAGACACGTACACGCATAAAAATCAAAGATACACAAATTGGCCATGGCCAGTGAAAACGTGCAGGGGACGAATTTATGAATCCCTGCGGATTCTACGCTCATGGTCCTTTCCCTGACCTCAAATCCATATGCTGTGTTGTGATTGCCACAAGTCATTAATGCAATACATATCAAAGGTATACACAAACTGAAATAATGTTGTATAGACAAATTGGTGCATTATTTCTTTACTGCTGAACACAACTTTTTTTTTTCCCAAATGTAATTTTCTGTGGACAATTTAGTGGTAATAAGCTCTTCCAAGTTAATAAAAGAGCCCTATTAAATATATCCATTTCCAATTCTCTTGGTCTATCACTGTGTCCCTGGGCTACATGTCTCAAACTTTTTTTTGTTTGTTTTTTTTCGTTTGTTTGTTTGTTTTTAGTATATTTGCTGTATCAATATAAATTTAACTCGGAATGTACATTAAAAAATGAATGAGCCAGGATATTTTTTCATCTGAGTTTCTATTTTTGGTGATTAATTAGTCTGTTTCATCTATGCATCATCTGAACATGACTATTTCAATTTCATACATATTAAGCACTTTTTTGGGGTATTGGTAGCTCTTAGGTTTACATTGTGTCATCAATGACACACCACTTAGTTAAGACATAAAGATTAGCTTAAAACACCAAACTAGCTTTTTTATGCCACAAATGGCAGGCTTTAACAGACTGCAGCAGCAGACTACATTTACTACACACTGAGCTCACAGCAACGGGCCAGTTTTAGGTTCCTCGTTATTAAAAAATCAATACAACAGCAGAGGCTTGGGGAAGAGACCTTTTATATCACTTACACTCAGAGCATGAGCCAGAAGAATTTTCAGACCCACCAGAAACCAGGTTATAACGTTCATAAGTTATTATTATTTTTTAAAGCTTGGATATAAAATTCATGTAAAGTATGTGATTTTAATAACAAATTCATCAAACATTTTGAATCAAGTCTAACACCTACATAAACAAGTGATTCACTTCACAATAACTAAAAACAGATTCCTTACATCCACACCACATAACCAAAGTCGTACCACACAGTGCTAGCATAATATTCACAAACAGATGCAACTAAATTAAACACACATACACACACCATACAGAGAACCCAGAAAAATGGTGTTGTACATTTTTATTATTTCAATTGTTATTACAATCACTATACTTTTTCCTTAATATTCTTCCTTTCTACCTTTCTTTGTCTGTTTTACATCTAGTGTCACATCTGCGATGTCTACTGTCACCCACCACTCACCCATATTAACCTTTAAATATGTATTACGTAACATTCACAAATGTGAATTTATTTACTATCTCGCCTCCCATAAGGCCATAGATGATCAAATATCTATCAATATAAATAGAGAAGAGGGGGGAGTCAGGAATCACATCTAACAAGTTTGTGACGGGATGAGAAGAGAAGTCATTCCCACAGTACTGGAAAACTGCCATCACGCTTGTCCATCCAGTTGGCACTGTAACGAATTCAAAAGGCATTTTTAGCATTATTCTTTTCCACCAGAATAATGAAATGAATCAACTTTAAACATGAAACGAAACAGAAGCGCACGCTTGGATTCAACGCACCTTTTTAAAGGAGACAAGTTTTAAAGCGTGCCCGCATTATCTACCAGAATGTGTAGTAACTCGGATGAATCTGTGACGTTTAAAATAATATTCTCCACCAGTTACAGTTTATGTAACAAATTAAAAGAAGTTTAACACGTTTAAATGTATTCTCCAATTTATGTAAGGAATTAGCTCGAATGGCGTGAAATATATCTATATATCTAATCAACGCGTGTTGTGACCAGTTATAAATACACATCAGCCATGAAAGGGAATTTGTATAGGTGCACATATACTCATAGATAATTAACGGATTGTAATTAATTATGACTATGTATGTGGCCTAGATCAGCTTTATGAACTCTAAAGAGTGAGCTTATCCTTCTGGCCAGGAAGAATTAACTCACAAAGTTTATTATTAAAGATTATAGCGGGTAATCGAGATCTTATGCAGCGTTTAATTGATTCATCACGTCAACAAAACAGAGAAAATCAAGCGTGGGATAATAGATTTTAATAGCTATATGTGACTATGGATACACATGACTAACTCTAAGCAAAACATACGTATATACACATCTATATACAGGGAGAGAAATGGGATAGAGAGAAAGTAAGGAAAGAAAGGGAAGCAGACAAAAACACAACTATTTAGCCTTTTTCAGAACCAGCATGAACTTAATTCTCCTGTAACACAGGGGTCCAACCTTAAACGCAGATATAGATCATTAACTATACTTGCATAGCCTCAAGGTTGAGAGTTTGCGCGAGGTCGTGTAGCGTTCGCTGGTTCGTTGCGCTGTTTGAAAAGGCATGAAGAGGTTGCATCCTTTGTCCGGGAGAGAGATCCTGGTTTCCTCTTCCCGGGGCACATGGCCCCGGGGGAGAGAAACCGGAAGGAGTGTAGAAGAGAGGAGTGAGAAGTGAAGTCTAACTCTAACTTGAGGTGGAGTGAGCGTGGTGTTGTTTTAAAGACAACACCAACACACACGCCTCTTTGGGCTATGGGCCAATCAGGAAGTTGGGTTTGCATGTCCGGATGAACTCTCTTTGTCTGGTCTCAGACCCTAATTTAAATGTCCAGGGAGGAGCTGGCTTATACCGTGTTATAAATGAAATTAAGAGAAAACATGAAATGATGTATCCCATTGCAATGTGATATGCATAATCAATCCGGGTATCTCAAGACGATTAACTACATACCAAATTCGATGGATTTGTAAAGAATATTACAAATAAAACCTGGTTACAGACATTTAAAATGATATGCTAGATTAGAACTATCTAAAGTCATTAAGGTTAGTTACATAAACACACAATATATGTAAACAGGATAACATCACACTATTTAGACATCGAATAATTACATATAATTACACGTTACATTGAAGAGAGAGAGATTTCTCCATCGTGTGTGTAAGGTAAGCTTGTGTGTGTGTGTGTGTGTGTGTGTGTGCGCGTGCGCGTGTGTATGTCCAGAAGAGGGGGCTGACGTTCTGCTAATGTCCCACCGGTCCTTGGTCACCTCAGGGTGACCTTAGGGAGGATATTTCTCCTCTGGCCTGCTGATTCTGAGGTTAAATCTATATGGTCGTAAACCGAGATTAGATCAAAGATTTACAGGCCCTTGGTTGGAGTTTTGGTGGACCCCTGCTGACGAACTAATCATGAAGATTCCCAGACGTTCAGTCATCAAAGGTTTCTTTTATTGCAGGGGTAAGTCCTGTGTGGGTCCCAGAGAGACTTTTGCATCCCAAAGGTGCATCTGGTCAAAGGAGGCCTCTAGGGGTTACTCTAGGTCGCCTGAGTGGTGAAACTTTCTATGTTTCGTTTGGGTTAATTTAGAAATCAGTTTGAGCATAGTCATACGCTACAGCAGTAAGGTCATTGTGCAATATCACTATTGTTGCTGCTATAATTGCATCCTTATTTGAGATTTATGCCCACAAAACAAGTGAGGTGATAATGATAAGTAGGGGCCAAGGCAAAAGTGGGCCACTCAGAAGACACAGGCCATACCACAGGCAATATGAGCCTATCAGTTTTCACTCTTTACAAAGCCTTCTGGTTTGGTGGAAAATTAACCATTTATTATGCAAACATTAAAGTATAAACAGTGTAACTTTGTTTGTGTTAAATGTGTGGGTTTTCTATTCTTTTCAATAGAGCAGGTGTGTGTGCGTGTGTGTGTGTGTGTGTGTGTGTGTGTGTGTGTGTGTGTGTGTGTGTGTGTGTGTGTGTAGCCATTTTGTTGTTATATACTTTCACATGAAACTTTTTAATAAGGATTATTGCCTTTTGTAGTTTAAGTCATCATTGCGGCTTGAATTATAGTATTGATAATGTCGAAAAGTATGAGTCGTGTATTTTAGACATGCTGTCTGAAAAAGAATGTTCAAGGCCTTAGATAAGAAAGAACAAGAAAATACAATTCTTGGAACAAATACCCTTGTTGCTCAGGAAAGAATTCTTCTCTCTCAAACTATCCAATATGAGTATAATTCTTTGTCCTGTATAACCAATAGATAAGTTATGTTAGCAATAATATTCAAAATTCTATAACTACAAAAAGTGACTGAAGGTTGTTGGAGAGCTTTGCTGGTATTGTTTATTGTGAATTGTTGATCTCCCAGGTCATAAAGAAAGAAAGACTTTGCTCAGAGATTTACTTCGCTGCTTTCACTTCATTTGAGCTGCGATTGCCTCAACACTTGTCTCATCTAATAATGCAACCTGATCTCACAGGAACATTGTACAAATTCACACAAACAAGGACTGTGGGGTAACACTTTGTACAAAGTCTATATTCACTAATCAGTATAACTGTATAGTATAAAAGTTGGTAATGATTAATGTTTATGCATTCTTATGAACATAAATAATGGCTCATAAAGCTCTAATAATGTGCTATATGTAATTTCATGATAACCTATAATCATGTAATGCAAGCGCCACTATTCATTATAAGGCTATGAGGTGTAGTGCATAACATTTATAATGAACTGTGCATAATTCTAGAAAGCTGTTAGCTGGACAATATGGAGAATGCAAAAAAAAAAAACAAAAAGGGTCATTTGAAAATTCAATTCACTCTGTACTATATTGAAAACACATTATTAACACATTATTTGATGTTTTACTTTGTGAATTTAATTTATTTTTGAAAATATACACTCAATATATTATACACATTTCAAATCTGATGACTGCAACACACTCCAAAAAAGTTGGGACAGTCAACTGTTTACCACTGTGTAACATCTTACTTTTCTTTAACTTTTCTTTTAATAACACTTATTAAGTGTTTGGGCACTGAAGACACCAGTTGGTTAAGTTTAGCAAGTGGAATTTTCCCCCCATTCATCCATTATGCATTTCTTCAGCTGCGCAACTGTATGGGGTCTTTGTTGTCTTATTTTGCACTTCATAATGCACCACACATTCTGAATTGGAGACAGGTCAGGACTGCAGGCAGGCCATGCTAGCACCCACACTCTCTGCTTACGCAACCTTCTGGGCAGAATGTGGTTTAGCGTTGTCCTGCTCTGGATGGCAGCATATGTTGATCCAAAATGTGTACATATCTTTCTGCATTAATGGTGCCCTCACAGATGTGCAAGTTACCCATGCCATGGGCACTGACACACCCCCATACCATGACAGACGCATTTTGGACCTGGACGCTGATAACAGCTTGGATGGTCCTTTTCCTCTTTGGTCCGGAGAACACAGCGGCTGTTTTGTCCAAAAGCTATTTGAAATGTTGACTCATCGGACCACAAAACATGATTCCACTGTGCTACTGTCCATCTCAGATGAGACCTAGCCCAGAGAAGTCGGCGGCGCTTCTGGACAGTGTTGATGTATGGCTTCTGCTTTGCATAGTAAAGCCTTAACTTGAATCTGTGGATGCAGTGGCAAATGATGTTGACTGACAAAGGTTTACCAAAGCATTCCCGAGCCCATGTCAGGATCTCCATTAAAGACTCAAGACGGTTTTTAAGACAGTGACGTCTGAGGGATCGGAAATCTTGAGCATTCAGGAGTGCTTTTTGGCCTTGCCCTTTACGCACAAGTTTTGACCGGATTCCTTGAAACTTTTAATTATATTGTGCACTGTAGAATCTGCAAAATCCTACCGATTTGTCTTTGGGGAATGTTGTTCTCAAAGTGTTGGATTATTCGCTGATGCATCTGTTGGCAGATTGTCAAGCCTCGACCCATCCTTACTCTTAAAGGACTAGGCCTTTTTTGGAGGCTCCTTATATACTATGATTAGACGATTGCCTCACCTGTTTCACATCACCTTCTTATTTTTTACTTATATTTACTTGTCACATCGCTATTAGTCCTAAATTGCCCTGTCCCAACCTTTTTGGAACATGTTGCGTGCATCAATTACAAAATAAACATTTATCTTCAAAAAACTATGTAGCTGATTAGGTAAAACATCAAATACCTTGTCTTTATACCTTTTTTGTTTAAATACAAGTACATTTACAAATCACTCCTCTTTGTTTTTATTAGCATTTTCCATACTGTCTCAACTTTTTCAGAATTGGGGTTGTATTTATTAAGTATTATAAAAGCATCAAGCAACACTCTTTATCTGGGAAGTGGGTATGACCAGCATGTTTCTGTTGATGATCTGAGAGCACACACACACACACACACACACACACACACACACACACACACACACACAAATAATGCAATAGTGTTTGAAAATAGGTGAAATGTGATCTTTCATTCTAGTCAAACTTTGTGGAGCAGCACTTTACATTATCTGTAACTATTAGTTAATAGTTTAACTGTTTCCATATTACATTACAAACATATTTGTAAATAAATAGTGTCTTACAACTTACCTATGATGAGGAATCATTTTATATATTCACTTAACTTGATATATTTTTTATAATTTTTAATAAATATTAGTTACTTTATAATTATACACAGGTCATTATTAGTTATAATGATTGTGCACTGTTAACACGTTTCTCTAGCACCTCTGGGGTTGGAGGTTTGACTCCCGTCTCCGCCCTGTGTGTGCGGAGTTTGCATGTTCTCCCTGTGCTTCGGGGGTTTCCTCCAGGTACTCATAAGGTTTAATAAACTGACCGTAGTGTGTGAATGTGTGTGTGACTGTGCCCTGCGATGGGTTGGCACCCCATCCAGGGTGTCCCCCACCTTGTGCCCCGAGTCCCCTGGGATAGGCTCCAGGCCCAACCCTGTGTCGGATAAGTGGTACAGAAAATGGATGGATGGATGGATGGATGATTTTGCACTACACCACATAACTTTATAATGAATAGTAACACTAGCATTACAACATCGTTGTAGAAGGGATTACTCATACACATTATTAGAGCTTTATGAGCCTTTATTATAGTTTACAAAAATGCATAACAAGAAATCATTACTAACTTACAAAGAATTATGGACTTCATAGAAAAGTTACAGACTGTGGTTGGATTTCTTTCACTTTCATCTGAATGAAGCCGTAAGAAAAAGTCTGAACTCTAAAACCCCACCTCTAACCCTAGCTTTGACTATCGTATCTTTTCATGTGACTTGAGTCATGCAAATTATTACGAAATCTATACAATTGTAATAAGAGTAACTGAAATTGACAGAACTACAGTTGAGACTTTTATATTCAAGGTCTCAAAAGTCACTTCAGTTTCAGGATGAAGTAAAGTGAAAATTCTGTAAGGGAGACATATGAAAGCAGAGGAAAGGTGCTGTGGCATAAGTGCACCTGAACTCTTTTTAATAATACATATGAATTTTGAGTTATATTAAGTTGCTTTTAAGTAAAAGATAACTTTCATTTGTATCTGTCATTGAAGCTTTATATAGTGTGTATTTGAATCTGTGTAGTAGAACAAGGGGAACTGTGTGTGTGTGTGTGTGTGTGTGTGTGTGTGTGTGTGTGTGTGTGTGTGTGTGTGCGTGTGAGAGAGACTCAGCTATGTCTAAGCACCACTTCCTCCAGTTTGATTGTCTCCTCAGGGACCGACCTCCCTGGTGGAACATCATGCAAAGACCAATTAAATGCAGCCTCCTAGTGACAACCGAAGTCAGAACATTTCCGTTTCAGATGTCATTCATGGCGTTTGTGCTTCCCCTCTTCCATCCTCCTGCCATCATCATCCTAGTTTTGAGTGACAGCCCACCATGTCCTAACTTCTTACAGACTGCTCATTAGGAACATTCTTATTGACAGCAAGTGAGGGAGCAAGCTACAGTGGGTATAGAATCACCCCCCTTTAAAATAATCACATTTTGTTGCTTTTCAGCCTGAAATGAATACAGACACAGTTTTTGTTTTATCCAGCTGTATTTACTCAGTGCAACTTATAACATCCAAGTGAAAGATATAACACCAGCATGTCAGAATTTTTTTTTTTTTTAAATAAAAAGAACAGAATCACTGAGTTGGAAAAAGGATCACCCCCCTCCTAAAAATGACTTGTAAACTCAATCAGGTGTAGCTAATCACCTTCTCAATGGCACACAAAGCCATTTGACTTTCACCTGTGATCAGCTGTGGTCACTTTGCTTAGCTCAGTATGAAAAGAGCATTTCAGTCCTTGGTAGTGCAACTGAAGAAAACAGTCAATCTCCGGGATAAAGTCAGGAGATGGATACAAAAAAATTTCAAAGGCTTTATTAATGCCTAGAAACACAGTGAAGTCTATTATTAAGAAGTAGAATGTATTTTGTACAACACAGGCCCTCCCTGGATCAGGACATCACTCCAAACTGGATGAAAGAGCCAGGAGGAAACTGGTCAGAGAGGCTACCAAGAGGCCTACAGCAACTCTGAAGCAGTTGCAGGAATTTATGACAAAGAGTGGTCATTGTGTACATGTGACAACAATATCACAAATTCTCCACAAATGTGGCTTGTATGGGAGGGTTGCAAGAAAAAAGCCACTCCTCAAGAAAGGCCACATGCAGTCATGACTGACCTTTGTCAAAACGCACCTTGAAGATTCAGGTCAGATGAGACTAAAACTGAATTATTTGGCCTCAACACCAAACGATATGTCTGGCAGAAATCCAATACACCATCCAAATAAAACCATTCCAACAGTAAAGCATGGAAGTGGTAATATCCTGTTATGGGGGTGTTTCTCTGCAGCAGGGACTGGAGCACTTGTCAGGATAGAAGGAAAATGGATGGGGCAAAATACCATCAAATTCTTGAGGAAAATCTGCTGCCCTCTGCCAGAAAGTTGTCAATGGGAAGAAGGTTTACCTTCCAACATGACCATGACTCAAAGCACACAGCAAAACTGACCACACAGTGGTTGAAGGAGAAAAAGGTGAATGTCCTTGCATGGCCTAGTCAGAGCCCAGACTTAAACCCCATTGAAAATCTGTGGAATGACTTGAAGACTGCAGTCCACAAACGGTCACCATCAAATTTAACTGAACTTGAGCAGTTCTGCAAAGAGGAGTGGGCAAATATTGCAAAGTCTAGATGTGTAAAGTTAGTAGAGATATATCCCAACAGACTAAAGGCTGTATTTATTTTTATTTTTTTTAATTTCTGACATGTTGGTGTTATATCTTTCACTTGGATGTTATATGTTGCACTGAGTAAATACAGCTGGATAAAACAAAAACTGTGTCCGTCTTCATTTCAGGCTGAAAAGCAACAAAATGTGATTATTTTAAAGGGGGGTGATTCTTTTCTATACCCACTGTACATCTGCATGAGGAGGAAGGTGACTCAATTTTTTTTTTTTTTTTACCAAGACAAAACCACCTGTATTGTTTAATCACCACCCCACATTCCCTTTGGATTAACGTTATTATGTGATATTATTATTGATATTTAATTTCATTCAGATTTCATTCAGATTTGCATGCCATTCATCGATACAGCATACGCATACACACACACACACACACACACACACACACACACACACACACACACACACACACCGATGAGGTGCTTGTGTAGAAATGTGTGTTATTGCATTCATAATACAGTAAAGTGTTAATGATAAAGTATACCACAATTTCAGACTTCACATAAGAGAAAGTGAACAAATCACAATAGCTACTGACTTTATTTTAAAAGAAAAACTAATCTAAGTAGCATTTACTAATGAAAGTTGTCTGGTGTTAATAAAATGATAAATAATCTTTGGGTATTGATGTCTTAATGTTTAATTATGATAATAAATCATTGTTATAGTCCATTACTCCAGTATTTGACCCAATCACTTTGTTTTTTTGTTTGTTTGTTTTGCTTTTTGCATACATAAATACAAAAGCAAGCATTTAATTGATAATGAAATTGTTGTAAGAGGTGCTGTACTGTTAGTGTTTGAGTAGAATAATTTGGCTACACAGCCATCAAAACAGATATCAAATACTTATTCAAATAAACAGTAAATTGCAGCACAATTGATTAAAATTAGTAATCTTTTCATGGACAGTATATTCCATGTATTTGGTAATGCCACTATCTGTATTCATATTTTTTTTAGTGCTCCAAATATTTGTAACTGTATCTGATATTCTGTATTCTGTATAACTGTATTCAGATTTAAGCTCAAGTTATTATTTATTGTTTGTACCTGCTTACAATATTTTCTAGCAAATGAAGTTTGATCTACTAAATTAAATTTAGTTAATCTATTTCCAAAAATATAAACAAACTAGCTGCCTAATTTAAACAACCGTAACTCTGACCAGGCAGTTACTAAGGATGAATAAATGAATTGTAAATGCATGTAAATTCACTGTTCATGTTAATATATGTGTTTTTTTTTTCTTTCTTTCTTTCTTTTCATACCTGACCACTCACACACATAAAAGTAAAAACCTCGCACTGTTATTCAGAATGAACAGATAATGTACTCAAATTCGGTTACATCCCTTTTTCTATGGACTGCACACAGTTGTGTGCAGTATTACAGGTTAACAGTTGGCTAGCAATCTGTAGTAAAGGCATTCACCTTCAAGAGTTTCTCAAATTTGCTGGATGGTGCTTTGTAAATGCACATACATATCCCAGAAATTACACTTAGCTGTAGCTGTAATTTCAGCCAAAGGTGGTCCTACCAACTACCAAAGCTTCTTCTATTGCCCCAGGGGGCTGAACACTTATGCAACCGACAAGTGTCTGCTTTTTTGTTTAATTAATCAGATAATTATAAATTAGAATAATAATTTAAATAATATTAGAAAATTATTTGACACCTTTAACTGTTAGACACATTGTGAAAATCAAATGGTAAAATCCCAATCAAATCCATTTTCATTCCCGGTTGTAACACTATAAAATGTGGAATGTTTCAAGGTGGTGAATACTTGTGCAAGGCATTGTAGTTGACATTTATTATGTTCTGTTGATTTGAACAGTTCTTTAGTGTTATCTAAAAGGGCACCATTAATCAATATATATTTTTTCAGCATGCAACTGGAAATTTAAGAGCAAGCAAAGAACAAATTGGCAAGTCTGCCATTGATGAAATTCTCAGTGATTATGACTCCAATTCTCTGAAGTTTTCCGTTTCAGTCATCACACATGTTAATCCAGCATAAAATACATTAGTGGACAGTGTAAGGAAGTTGCATTTTGAACACGTATAGGCTCAGGACATCTTCAGTAATAATGCTTGCATCAGTGACAGTTGAATGAGGTGAAATATCCAGTCACATAAGAGCAATAAAGCTCCTGGAAACCAATCTACTGTAGAGTCAGGCTGAGTCAAATTTCCTTCACTGAAGCTGCACAGCCTGGAGCAAGGTCACATGGCTCTCAGGTGCACTACAGGCAGGCATCTATGGTCTGTGAGCCAACCAGAGGCCATGTAAACTACAATTATTATACACACTGACCAGGAGCATATGTGTACTGTCTGAGAGCATAGGCCCAATCCCCCAGGGCCTGTCTGCATGAGCCGCTAACTATACTTTTCATCAATAAAAAGCACTAATGCTCTATTCCTGCTATATAACCCCTTGGATCGCTATGTGTTCAATCTCTTTAAGAGTTCCTGTTGCTTAATGAAAGGGGGAAAAAAGGTTGACACAGCTCCTGTCTTGGAATTATTGGCCTTCTAATGGATAGTCACAATGAGATCATGTAGTGTGGGGAAGAAAAACATATTTATGGACTTATTTTGATTTACAGAACAAGTTAAACTGTTATCAAACAGTCAATGCAAAATGACACAAAAGCAGTACAAATGACCAGAGGTGGTCATAGTATCCAAAAACCTTCCTCAATTAAAAATAGCTAAGTAAAATGAAAAGTAGTCACCTCCTTTGAGGAACAAAGTGTGTGTAATTAGCAAGATTTGTGAAATGATTGAAAATGTCCAATCTGTTTTGCAAAAATTATTAGCACAACAGATGTGTGTTAACTTTTTTTTCAGTATTGACCTTAGTTTGGACAAATTTGTTATATCAACTGAGACAACCTGTGCTACTTGACACAGAAGCTACTTCTCTCATATTACATGCCTAGCATTCTCTACTGGTTAGCTAGATGGCTTGTCTAATGTTAGCAGTGTATTGATATCAGAGAACAATGCATTTGTTTTGGGGGGGAATGTAGCAGACAGCCACATACATTTGACAGCAAAGGTTGGCATTCCCCATGATTTTTAATTGAAAGAATAGAATCTAAATGAAATGTGGATGCATCCTATAACAGGATCACTATGCAAAACATAATGCAAAATTAGCAGAAAAATGGGCTGCAATGGGGATAAATGTTACAACAGAGAGAAACCAAAAGCTCAGTTTATACAAAAGCTGCTGGATGGACAATATAAAGGCAATGCCAGGCCAATGCAACTCTAAATGTCTTGATGCTCTAAATTACATTTCTTTGTCTTTTTCATATTATCATAATGGTGTGCAAATGTTTTTACTGTATTTAGCTATAATTTCTGTCTCTGCTGAGTCACTGATTCCTCCATGAAGTGTCATGTGCTGTAGACCTTAATGAGAAACTGTATTATAAGAAATGACTTTGTTGTAACCTTGAAGAGATCTGAGGGTAACAAAGCAACAAGGACATTTTTATATGTTTATTCAAGTGAGAATGAAAAGTAACTCATTAAAACTACTCTTACAAGTACAACTCTTTCAAAAAGTTACTTACATAAGAGTAATTGAGTAAATGTACTGTAAAATTTACCTTGGTTTACCTCCTGTGCACATAAACATGAAGTTAAGAAGTACTTTTGAATGTTTAAAGGATTCTGTTGAACTGCAGCTCAGTGCTTCTTACTTTGAGGCCCAACCACAAAAGCTACCTGTGCTACAATGCCTCCCATGTACACAGACACACAAACAGACACACAAACAGACACACAAACAGCTACAAATTGAAATCGCTCTTATAATAGAGCTGTTGTCAACTGCTGAGAGGCTGCAGAAATGCACAATATTGTCATGCTGAATAGAGCAATCTGCTTTAATAAATGCACTGGACTGGCAAACAGCACTACTCGAGCCTTTCTGAAGTGGCCAATCTGCACACATTCGCACATAGAATAGAAAATCTGCTACAGTGGAGGTGGCAAAAAAAAGCGTTGTTTACTGTCAGTGCACATGATAACCACTTGCGCTTGCCACTGAAATAAATGGAACCAATTTTCTGTCTATTGCCAACAGTCTCTTAAACTAGTCTTCAGAGACATAGAGTCCAACAGGAACCATGAAAGAAACGTCACACTCTTCAATAGTTCATATACTGAGTGTTCAGTTAATTAGGTACGTCTGTCGGTACAGCACAGTGTGTGTGTTTGCTTGAGTGTGTGCATTAAAACTGACACAGGTCAAAGGTTGATCTTTAGAAAAAGTTATCTCTGTCTTGAAACAAGCACAACATGGCATGGGCAAACTGTATGAAAGATGAATCAGATTGCAGTATTTTGAAGACACACTATCACAGATTCCACCTTCACATCACTGTTCCCAAGGTGTTTATTTCTGTTTTGGTCTTGTCTCTTCCCCTGTTTCATCATTGGCTTATTAAGCCACTTTTCCGCACTTGTTTTCTTGTTTGATTAGTTTGCCTAGATACAGTATACCATATCTACTTATGTATTAGTTTCTTTGCAAAGTCTCATTTATTATTGTATTGTGTCTTTGTACTGTCAAGTTTCCTATGGTTTTGTTTTTGATTCATTTTGTGCTTCCATTTTGTGTTATGGATTATCCCATTTTGACATTGCCTACTTGTGATCTAACCCATGCTGAGGACTATCACTATGATTCTTGGATTACCCATAATAAACAACATCCCACACACATGGTATGTATTATTTTGGTTTGTAAAACATAAAAATGGGCACTTCAAAAAAATCAAAAAATTTCAAAAAATTATTCATTTAAGAAGGTAAAGTAGAAATCTCTTCTGCTCTCCGGACCTGTCTGATCCATCCTGATGCCCTACTTCTGGTTGGAGTTCTCATCAATTGGAAGTCACATGCTGCTGCTGAGGATGGCCCCACATGGTGAATCCTAAAGATCATTGAGATTACTTAGGATGGTACCACTTAAAAACCATAAAGATGGCTTTGGACCTCAATTCAAATGAACAGTTATGTTATGATAGCTTTAGGACTGCAACTGCCACAAACAGTTTTGTACTCAAGTCCAGTTCAAGTTCAACAAAACAGATTTCATGTAAAAACTGTAATGAATTTCCTGGTTACAAAATTGCACTATTTGACCATGTAGTATTAGCACATTCATAGAAGGGACTTATTAATAATCATACTATCCGGTGTCACCCTGATGAGGATAGGTTCCCTTTTGAGTCATGTTCCTCTCAATGTTTCTTCCAAGGTTTTTCCTTGCCACCATCGCCTCTGGCTTGCTCATTAGGGATAAATTCATACATTTAAAATCTATATCCTGAACTTATATATTTCTGTAAAGCTGCTTTGGGACAATGTCCATTGTTATACAAATAAAACCGAATTGAATTGAATTAAAGGAGAAGAAATGAAACAAGGTGGACAATAATAATAAAGCTGGACAATGTTATAAAAGTACTGACAAAACCACAATATTCTCAAAAAGGTATATGGTAACAATTTATCACAATATTGATATAATGATTTAATAATTTATATTCCTACAAAATAATGTATTCAAGTGCATATCCTTTTTTGTGACACTCAATCATGCTCATTTGGTTTTGCTGGTTTTAAATAGCACTCATTTCAAGCTCACCAAATTGGTTGCTCATGTTTCTTAATTGGTCAAGAATTTGGTGTTGCACTTTGATGGACACTTCCATACATTCATATAGAACCCACATTGTTTTACCACTGTAGATCATGCAAGTGTGATGCAATTTTTTTTTTAATGAAAGAAAATATAGAATACTATTTATGTCCATCTCCAGCTAATTAAATGATAATATTATCCATTCTCAGGTTCTTTGAAATTTCTTCATGCACCTATAGAGGGTTTCCAATTTTTTCTAGACGTATGTCTGCTTCTTTGGATGACAAAATATCCCTTACAGTGTTATAAGCCATTTAAATGGAAAAATGGGCCTCATTTATCAGTCTTTGAGTAAAGTTGTGTGTAAATGTTTGCATAAGCCAAACCAAACAAAACTATTCTGCCAGATTCACAACACAGTGTTTCAGAAACACTGATTTTCTAAGTATTTATATGCATATGTTGATAAATGGCAACCACCACTGCATAGCTGATTTGCATTTAATGGTGCCCACTGAACTCCAGAAGAGGCAAAGCTCACAAAGAGAAAAGCACAAAGTGACTACTAAGGCAGAAGTAGGAGTACTTCTGACTCACGTCTACGAGAATAAAAAACATATTATTTAGCAGAGCAGCCAGTGGAGTCACAGCACCTGAAAAAGCCAAAGTATGGAGAGAAACCAAGAGTCCTCACTGATGCTATCTTGGAAAAGGAGTGAATGTGAAAAATTAAAAGGTAATAATAAAGCTTGCTTTATTAATGCAAGATTAACTTGTACCAGAATGATGGGAAGAGAAGAGTATGGAAAAGGAAAGGAAGGGCTCATGATCCAAAGCATACCACATCATCTGGCATGGGCATGTCAATGGAACTGGGTCACTGGTGTTTATTGATGATGTGACTACTGAAAGAAGTAACAGGGTCAATTCTGAAGTGTATAGAGCCATACTTTCTGCTCAAATTCAGTCAAATGCTGCAAAACTGATAGGATGGCGCTTCACAGTACAGATGGATAATGACCCAAAGCATACCACAAAAGCAAGGCAAAGAAATTAAATGTTCACAAGTTGTTCGATGTTTGATGACGTCAACCCAATTCAGCATGCTTTTCACTTACTGAAGGCAAAACTGAAGGCAGAAAGACCCACAAACAAGCAGCAACTGAAGGCGACTAGAGTAAAGGCCTGGCAAACCATCTCAAGGGCGGAAACTCAGCATTTGGTGATGTCCATGGTTTCCAGACTTCAGGCAAATGATTTGCATCCAAATGATTTGCATCCAAGTATTAAAAATAATCCTAATATTTATGATTATTATAGTTTGTCCAATTACTTTTGAGCCTGTGGAAATGGAGGGCCTCTGCAATAAATGGCTGTAATTCCTAAACAGTTATATAATAATATTGTTGTTAAACCCTTTGAGTTGAAGCTGAAAGTGTACACTTCAATCACATATTGATTGCTTCATTTCAAATCCAATGTGGTGGTGTGCAGAGGCAAAAATTTTTTAAAAATTGTGTCACTGTCCAAATACTTATGGACCTGAGTGTAAGTTAAAGCAATGGCTGAATTTCTCCCGTTTATGGCACAAACCTTTTCTTTACAGACGCATAATGAGGCGCTGATGTGCGGTAGCCTAATAGTGTCCTCATTTCATTTAGGACTGGAGTGTGCTCTGATGTATTCGGGAACATGATGTTGGCACGCAGCACACTAGGGGGTATACAGCTCATTGTAGCTTGACACAGACAAGATCGGTCACTTTGAAATGTACTGGCACATCTTTCTTTGAAACGTGCCAGTAGCAAGAAATCTAAGCACAGACAAAACTTGGATATGCACAGGATCTTGTAAATGCTGCCATTTGCAGCACCTAGGCTTACAGCTACCATATGCACAGACCAGCCTCCTTTTATATAGCAGCATTTAATGGAATCTAATCTATACATACAGTAAAGTGTGTTGACATTCAACTTTGCACAACGGCTGCGTAGAACACTAGAAATAATATTCTGTTAAATTATGAAAAAACAGAGTAATTTGTAATAACTCATTCTCTAACAGATTGTGACCCAATTTTCTTGGTAAACACACAGAGAGAGAGAGAGAGAGAGAGAGAGAGAGAGAGAGAGAGAGAGAGAGAGAGAGAGAGAGAGAAATATACACTAGGGAATGAGTCATTTTCATATAATATTTTTTCATATAATAATTCTGATGATGCCAGCCCACACAGCTGTGTAATTGACCCTTCAGGGGGCCGAGCTGCTATTAACAAGTCAGTGTAAAAACTGTCCCTAACAATTATATGAAATCAATCAGGAAGTGAGAATGGAGCGCTGGAAAGGCAAAAAAGGCAGATTGTCCTCACAAGAGCCCTTGTTCTGAAACAAAAAGAGTCCATCATCTCTGCTATTGTCCCATACTCATCCCCGTATCATTCAATATGCTCACTAGTGAGATTGTTTCACTCACACCATTGGGAAAACTATTATGAACATCACATTTTGTGCATGTCTGTGTGTGAGAATACAAAAGACAAGCAGAAGCAGAATGTAGATGGTGTGTCTGAACTTACCAGATCAACAAATTAAGGAGCACTGGATAAAGCAGCTCCAGTAACAGGGATGAGAATCTGTACATATCTTACAGTTTGCTGCGATTTCAATAAGCATCACAGTGCAATTCTAAAGAATTCTTGCTGCATCTCTGATTTCTGTATTAGGGCTGGGTTACATGATGATATTATATCAACATTGATAAATACTCATTTCCAGTAATGTTCAATGTCATATTAATAACAATTCCAACATGGAAGTAGTAGAGACAGTGAATATTGGACTGAAACCAGAGCCATATCACCCTGCAGTTCTCGCCTGGTGTCAAACTCAACCTAAGCAGGGTTGAGCCTGGCCAGTACCTGGATGGGAGATCTCCTGGGGAAAACTAAGGTTGCTGCTGGAAGTAGTATTAGGGAGGCCAGTAGGTGGTGCTCTCCCTGTGGTCTGTGTGGGTCCTAATGCCCCACTATAGTGACAGGGACACTATACTGTAAAAAGAGCACCGTCTTTTGGATGAGATGTTAAACCGCAGTCCTGACTCTCTGTGGTCATTAAAAATCCCAGGTCACTTTTCATAAAGAACAAAAAACACAAAACTAATATTCAAATAAAAGGCAGTTTAAAACACAAGTGAGGTAAAGCATGCAGTGCGACTTTAAAAAGTTACTAAAAAAAATTCTTCGGTAGCATCAATGCTTGTTGAAAATGTGGAAGGCATTTCTCCTAGGGCTTTCTACAGCGTTTGGGGGGGTTCACAACCAGGATATTGAGAACCACATTTTCATTTCAGGTGCTAAGTCACTTATTTACGGTGTAAATAAGCCCTTGTCTATCATGACCCCCTAATAATCTCACAGGGTCAGCAGGGGACACCCTGGACAGGGTGCCAACCCATTGCAGGGCATATTCACACACTACAAGTATGTCTGCTGTTACTGTGGACAACTCTATCTTTGATTCATCTGTCCAGAGCACTATTCCACAAAGGCCTGGTCTTTGCCTATATGCTCACTGGCGAACTATAGTCTTGCCTTAATGTTCTTTTTAGAGAGCAAAGGCTTTTTCCTGGCACGCCTCCCATGCGGGTCAAATTTGTACAATCTCTTTCTGATTGTAGAAGCATGCACCTTGACACCAACAGTTGCAAGACTTACTAGCAGATCCTGTGATGAAATCTGTGGTTCATGGAGACTTCTTTTTGCATCAGACGGTCTGCTCTTGGGCTGAATTTCCTGGGACAGCCCGTCCTGTCGTTTGAAATCTGCACCATTTGTAGATTATTTTCCTTAACAGTGGAATGATGTATTTCAAATAATATGGAGATCTTTTTAAATCCCCTGCCAGACTCAGAGGTATCCACAACCTTTTTTTCTGAAGGCCTTACAGAACTCGTTAGATCTTGGCATGATGACACCACACACCTCAATAACAAAGGGAACACCAGACACTAGATATGAGAGGGGTATAAATAAGACAGGTTCCACCTGCACTCCCTAAGCAGGTTCTAATCACTGGCACCCAATCTTGAACACCTGATACTAATTTTATGGATTTGAAGGTGTGATCAATGTAGGCATGTACTTAATTTTTCCAAGTGACTGATCTGTTTTTTTGTTCATTTAAATTGTGAAAATTACTACAAAATCTCAATTTTATGTCATTTGATAGAGTGCATCACCTTTATTAATAGGTACTCTTTCAAAGAGGATCAAATGTTTGCTTGTCCAAATATGCAAAAATAAATAAATAAATAAATAAATAAAATTTCCATGGGGTGTACTTATTTTTTTCACATGACTGTAAATCTCATTTAGTGTAGTTTATACAAACGTGAATTAGCCTGGCACAACAGCACAGTATGCATGAGTGATCACCTGAAGAGGAAGCATGCCAGAGTGAGTGCCATAGTGAGCATGTAGTTTTGTAAGGCGAGTTGCGACTCACAGACCCAATAGCTAAACTAACATAAACATGCAGGTTAGGAATGCAAGTAACAAATATTCTTTAATAGCATGGAAAAAACGTGAATAAAACAAATTGGTTTGTCATTGGAAATATTTGATAGTCATCTATAATTTCATTGTCATTCTGTGTCATTTTATTATTTAAGTAAGCATTTGGCCTTTGTTTATCTTTTTTGTTACTACTGTCTTTCTCTGTTTATTTCAAATTGTAGAAGGTTCTGGAACATGAAGGTATTTAGACAGATGTTAATCCTTAAAGAAGAATGAGAGCAGAGACTTGTAACCTTTTTTAAACAAGTTCATTGTTTGGATAAGTTGATTAACTGTATGTTTTATGCGATTTGGTCTTTTAAAAAATTTTTATTAAATTGTTAAAGTCAGTAATCTTTTTATTGAATATTCAGGACAATATTCGGCAGAATATAGAAATAAAGAAAGTACTTGATATTTGCAGCCCTAATATGTACATCTTAGTGTATTAAATGTGTAAAAGTCAGATTATGGCATTTTGTGCATCTGTGCAGAATCATTCAAGAGAAAATCATGCAAAAAATTTTTTGCCATCCCTGTGCAGCAGCATGAGTGATATTGTTTGTTTTGTCAAATTATTTTCAGAATAGTTTCAGAAACGCACACATAAAGCTGAGTGCATAATGCTCCCTGAAAATTTCATTACCTGAAAATAAATAAATTCCTTGAAGCTCACTAGCACAAAGACGCACATCTGTGCGTGCACACACACGCACACACACACACACACACGCGCACACACACACACACACACACACACACACACACACACACACACACACACACACACACACACTGAATTGTGTGCTGATGCACTGAGGTGAGATGGAGATGAATGGCTGCCATAATGTGTGCTGGCGTGGCTGCTCCAGTACCAGAGGGTCACAGGGAAAGGACAAGCAGCAGGACCACAAGCGTGCGCGCACACACACACACACACACACACACACACACACACACACACACACAGAAATTTCAGCCACTTCACATCCTCTATGAGCGCAAGCTTCCAGGAAAGTATCTCTACTCATTTCCAAACACTGAGCTTTATTACTGCGGAAGATTTCAGTGAGAAAGTGATATTGGATGGAATTGAATGGCGCAGGTTCAAGCAGGTAACAAATTGGTGTGCCTCTGATACATCTGTATTCAGTGATGATGGATTCTCTGCGTTGCTGAACCAGATCGATGTTTGCTCTCCTGCTTGAAGGAAACAATAACGTTAGCTGCGGCAATCAGTCGGCAAGCAGGGTTGCAGCTGGATTTTTTTGCAGGACACAGGAAACAGGAACAAGAGTGCCTCCTACAGGCCACATACATATACACATTCACTTATTTGGGTGATTTTTTTTTAAAGGTTTCAGTGGCCATGAGTTTCGGCTTGTGCCACAGAATGATTTATGGATTGTCCTTTGCTGTACACTGCAGCACAGAAAGCAGGTCACATCCATCATGTGCAACACAAGGTGATCTTATATCTTCAACCTTTGAGTTGGCTCTGCAGGTTGACCCACTGTTCAGCACAGAGGCCACAGTTTTCAATCTATACAGAAAAACTATTCTGATAACACTCAGTCAATAAACCCCATATATATATATATATATATATATATATATATATATATATATATATATATATATATATATATATATATATATAGCTGGACATTGTGGAGCTTAGGCACGTAATAATACAGTTCTAATTTAGATGCTGTTCTGTTGTGGTGGTGATAATGCTAGTTTTCTCCAGAGAGATTAATATATCTCAAGCAGGCAAAGGAGTACAAAAATAGAGCACTGTGAATCAAACATGGGGTTATGAGTTCAGGCAGATTTGTTTGGGTGTATTTTGTTTTTGATAAGACTTCCCCTACTGACTAGGACCATGGGTGGGGTGTGAATACTTTAAATACTGAACACATGCAGACAAAGCAGTGCACAGAAATACACCGACATATACAGAAGTACCCACCTACTTTATAAGCCAAAGTCAGAAAGACAGTGGTGCATTATACGACCAGATCTGTCAGCAGTTACCCGGGGGGGGGACAAATCAGTAGCACTGGCAGCCAGGGCAAGCAGATTTCATTTCTGGGCTAACAATTTTTTTTATTTATAGTTGTCCAGCAGACAAAGAGGTTTAACAACTAGGAAAAGAAAAAAAAAAGATTTTTTTTCTTTCTTTCTTTTTTTTTTTACAATCACAGGTTGTTGTTGTTGTTTTTTTAATGTAATTGTGAACTCTCATTCATTGTTTATGTGCATTACTAAGCTTTATTCCTGTTTCTCAGTTTCTAGTTTTCACCTCATTCCTGCCTATTCTTTAATGATAATAGATTATCCTTGATCCTGATGCTGCCTATCTGTGTTTCAGCCAGTTTTGACCATCAATTTATGATGTGTCCATTCCTGTCAGCAGGAAGAAAAAAATCTTGGGTTTGTGGAATATTAAACTCTGGACAGAACACAAAAATATGTTCTGGTCAGAATTGAATTGACTGCACTCAACGCTGTCTCAGTCCACAAAAGCATGAGTGAAAATTCTACTTGAGCTTCATTGTTGGTTCCTCTGCATTTTTCTTATAATGTTGGAATTTGTTGCAGAGCCAGTTATAATACCACACATAACTACAGCAAATGACTAACAGTTAACTACTTATTACTGTCAGAATTCCAGTGGAAAAAGTGAGACTAAAATATGTCACATTTTCAGATTACAGTAGAGACAGAAAAGGTCCAGGGATTGATATGTGATCACAAGAATCTACTCAGCTAGGAGTTCCTTCATTTATGCACTACTGCTTCATGTATGAAAAAGAAAAGCAGAAAAGCAGAAGACATAAACCTCAAAGACATACTTTAAACTTTAAAATATTAAAGTATCTTTTGCACAATATGGTCTATCACTTTATATCATGGTGCACAATGCAGTTTACCAGACAAATGAGTAAAATTCCAGTCATATGTTATTTACTACTGCTGCAATGAAACACTGAGATTTTGTGCTGCACAAGAATGACACCATAAAATAATATATATAATATATGCACAACAAATGTTGTGTATATAACATTTGATCATGATTTATAGCAAATATTCAAAATTAAATCATAAAAAATTTCCACAAACAAAGGTAAAGTCTAAGTTCTAGCATTGTTTTGGTAGCTAAAAGTTACAGTGATTGAGTTTGGCTTGTTCATTCAGGAATATGCGGGGAAAGATTTCTTAATATAAGAATATTTATATTTGTGAAAATGAGATTTAGCTAAAAAGAAATAGATTCAATTCAATTCCATTTTTATTTGTATATTCCTTTTAACAATGGGCATTGTCATAAAGCAGCTTTAAAGAAATATATAAATTCAGAATGTAAATTTAAAATGTATAAATTTATCCCTAATGAGCAAGAATAACATACATAATAATAATAACAATGTGAATAAAATTTCTTCTTTCTTTTTTTTTTTAATTGAAGTCATATTGTTGTGCCCATGAGAATTTTAGCATATAAATACTGTATGTACTCGTCTTTTTCTCATATTTCTCAATGAATTCAAATAACACGGCACCAAAGCACTTCAAAAATGATGGCAACTACATATAAAATATCTGAAAATGAGAAATATATAAACCCAACAACCCAGCTACTTATACAACCCAGTTGTGAAATGACTTCTAAAACATAGTCATTATAGTGAATAAAATGTTTGTGTAACTTTTTTAAAACAACGTGATAATACTTTATCTTGCTATATCACAGCTGATGAGATATTGTGATGATCTCTCATGAGTAGCAACAACCACTGGAATAGAAATCAATGTCTTGATTAGCAGGAGACCTGGAATGTCCAGAAAAAAATTATTAATAAATTAGAAGAGAATTCACTATGCTGGGGAGTTTGCTGTTCTGGACAGTAATGAAGCACATGGAAAATGTGCTTGACTAAATTCAATATTTTTGTGCAATATTAAATATAAAATAGGAGATTTGGGATACATCACATGCTTTCACTACACACTGTATACCCATATGTTAAATCAGGAGGCAGATTTTCATTAAAGATCATTAATGCATCATGCAGTTGTTCTATGTAATTACTGGCATACAATTTTACAAGCAACTTCGTGCTAGTAACCGTATAATTCATTATTATTATTTAATTGTCTGTTCACCCAGAAACCAATCCGATGACTCAAATTCAAAATGTGAAAATGTGAGGTGGAACAAAGCATGATGGCTTCAGTCAAAGCAACAATAATCACACTTTCATTTCAGACAGAAATAAACTGTTTTTTTTGTGTGTGTGTATTAATTTACTACAGCAGTAGTAAATCTTTTCATTCTGCACCTGCATTCAACCGGCAATCATCATCTGTTCACAAGCCAAGTCAATTATAAGAGTGATTCAAATGAAAACAAAAGTGCGACAGGGTTTCCACCATCATCAGTGTCACATATTTGGATCTCCTCAGGAATCATCTACTACCCGCAATCTGGTCAAAACCACCTGGACTGCTGTGTACAGGTGTCATGTTGCAGCACAACAATGCACAGACACATACTGCACATCACAGTCTGAGTGTGCCACATCAGCCGTTCTCAACAGATCTTGTACTGAGTGATTTCCTTTTTTTTATTATTATTATTATTATTGAAGAAGTGCAATAGAAGGTGCATCAGTGGCTATACATGCAACCAAAATTTTCTAAGTATCTGGACACTCATCACGAACTGGAACACTTGCATTGAAATAAATTGAGATAATGTAGAAAGATTATACACTTTTGTGACACTTATTTGCAATAAATACTCACCCTCTTATGTAGACCGCAAATCTGTGCAGTGCATGACATTCCAAGGAATGGAAGTGGTGAAATGAAGAGTGGCAATAAACACGTAGAAGAAAGTAGAATTTAAATGATATCCACAGAGCATCCCCTTACTGTAGGAGTAAGTAGAATACTCATGTAGAATGTAGGTTGACAATTTATTGATTAATTAATGAGCTAGTATTATAATGTAGATATTTTACTAAGTTTCATTGGCCAGTAGACTATATTTGATTTTCTAGCACAATTTCACTATCTGTATCTGTTTAGTGTTCCAAATATTTATATCTGTATCTGTATTCAGGAAATCTAAAAAAAAAATAAAAAATAAAAAAATAAAAAAATTAAAAAAGTGTGGCCTAAACTGGAATGTTTCATTATTATTATTATTATTATTATTATTATTATTATTATTATTATTATTATTATTATTATTATTATTACCACTATGCCACTGGAAACACTGGGGAAAAAACCCAGCGGTAGAAATCCCATCACTGTCAGCATGGTCTGTAAATTCTGGCTCTGACAGTTCCTCAACCATAGCTGCATCGCTCAAGTTCATAATTGGTCTCAACTGTGTGTGAGGGACCACTTGTGCGATGCCCACAATATTTTATAACAAATTTAGTTTTATTTCCCAAAATAAAAATAAAATTCTATTCAATTTTATTGGTATAGAGCTTATAACAATGAACATTCAAAAAGTAGCTTCACATAAATATCTATAAATTCAGGATATAAATTTTAAATGTATAAATGTATCCCTAATGAGCAAGCCAGTGGCAACAGTGGCACGGAAAAACTCCCTGAGATGATATGAGGAAGACACCTTGACAGAACCAGACTCAAACACGAACCCATCCTCATCTGGGTGACACCGGATAGTGTAATTATAAATAATTCCCTTCTATAATTGTGTACTACATGGTCAAAAAAGTGCAATTGTGTAACCAGGAAATTCATTATAGTTTTCACCTGAAGTTATCAACTGATGGAGACTTGAGTGCAAAACTGTTCGTGGCAATGGCAGTCCTAAAGCTATCATAGCAATTATTGTCCTAAGCCATCATAGCAAAACTGTTTGTATCAATTGCAGTCCAAAGCCATCTTCATGGTTTTTAAGTACTACAATCCACAGTAACTCATGTATCTTTAGGCTGTCCATGTGGGGCCATCCTCAGAAGCAGCGAGGGGTTTCCAAATGATTAAAACTCCATCAGCATCCAAACATCTCTATTCACCACAACACGCTATGCCTGTGAACGATCTGCTCCTTTACCTAAGAAAAATCTATTCACAAAAGGCTTGACTATACAAATACAGTATGTTTTCAGCCTAAGGATGAATTAATGAAGGCTTTGATTGTCTCCTGAGCTTAATATCTGACCACTCAATCACACCTAGAAATGCGCTATTGATACACACCTCCAGTCAACCAGATAAACCAGATTTCCTGTGATCCTGTGATTTTCTGACAAGCTTTCAAAAAATAAATAAATAAATAATTGCACCTCCTATTGATATCTGTAGTAATCAAAGTAATGGGGCAATAACCAATTTTGAAAATGACAGTATTTCCACATTCCAGTGTAAAACCCAAGTGGTTCCTCTGTTTTCATATCAGCAGAGCTGTAGCACTCAGTATAGTCCCAAAGAGTGTGCAAGCTGCCTTAGAGTGCCTGTAGAACCAGGTTCTGTGTGTACTGTATTATCTGGTTGAGTGGCTGCTGTGTGGACAGTCCCGACAGCAGGTACTGAACTCGACAAATCTCCTGACCACCAGATCGCCTGGGTTGCCGAGAACGGCCAGAAGATGAACATGATACAACAGGGAGCTTTTTTTTTACACTAACCACATGAGGTCATGGTCAGGAGGAAACAACTGTTATTTGTATTCAGCAAGAAAACAAACACATGAAAAGACTTTGCTAGTTCTGAAGGAAACTGCCATGGCTGTTTCCATGGAATCCACTTAGCCATGGATTCATGATTACATATGCAACCTTCCTTTATACAGTAGAGATCAGTGTTCCAACGGCATCACATTATAAAACTTTACACAGTATACATTTTATACTCTCCTACTTTTGGGAAAGTAGCAATCAGACTTCCATTCTCTGAGATGATTTTCATTGTAAATTAACTCAAGCACTTCAAGCACTCAGTAGGATAAATATTTTCATCTTGTACAGAACAATTACTGTAATAGACAATCATTTACGAACATTCTAATGTAACACACGCAGGGTTTGCAGTTCCTATGCATAGACATTTTTATATTTAATGCAATATTAATATTGGGGTTAGTATGTATTTAGGTTCAAAGAGTAACTCGCAAAAAGAGTCTACTTAAGAAGTCTACTTAAGACTAAAAGAATTCTCTGAGCAACTTTTTTTCATTTTAAATTCTGATTATTTAAGTATTTTGATAATAATCTTGCACTAATCTTTGGTGTGCAACATGGCAAAATGTAAGGCATTAATCCCCTCTTCCATCTCATGGCAAACCATTTTCTAATGCTGACTAGTCATGTTGAACTCAAATGTACTCTTTACATGCCCCTCAGCTATAGGGTTTGTATATGGGTCCAGAGGGGTTTGAACAGAGAATTACACACCCCTTAGTAAACATGGAAAAGCTATAACTGAATATCCTGGCTGTTAGTTGTGTTAAATCCAATATCAGGGACACTCCTAGCATATTAAATTAATTATTCTTTTCAGACTTAACATAAATATATTTGCCTTGACATGAGTAGTTTGTGATGATGATGATGATTATTATTATTATTATTATTATTATTATTATTATTATTATTATTATTATGTGAATATAAGCTAGGAATCAGCACTGATATGATCGTATCTCGCATATAGCAAGTGGTTGATAAATTTATGGTAATGCAACTGTTGTTCTTCATGTTTAAATTTACTCCTAGAATTAACTCTTACTTCTTGCTAAGAGTTCTCCCAGTATACTCCCAGCTTTTTTACTAACAGTAATTCTCAGACATCAGTATTGGCCCTGATACCAATAATCAGAATCGTGTTGGTACATCTCTAGTCTAAAAGGTTAAGTAAAACCAAAATTGGAGTTTTTGATAACAAATCTGTGCACAACAAAAAATCAGTAATTATCAGTAATTAGTGATAAAACCACTAAGTGGCAACAGCTTTACATATAAAACATTAAAATGCAGACTAGAGTGGGCCACAGTGTATTTATCAGTACCTAGGGCATACAGCATTTTTTTTATAAATAAATTCAATAGAAATGCAAAGACATGGTAAAGGCATGGTTTTGCCCTCAAAATTCAGAGAAGAAATATAGGAAATAATGTCCCCATGTCTTTATGAAACCAGTGACCAGAGTTGCACGTACAACCCCAATTCCAAAAAAGTTGTGACGCTGTGTAAAATGTTAATAAAAACAGAATGCAATGATTTGCGAATCTCATAAACCCATATTTTATTCACAATAGCAGCATTTCTGGATCATGTTCACATATGGCTTCTTCTTTGAATGATAGAGCAATAACCTGCATTTGTGGATGGCACAGCGAACTGTGTTCACAGACAATGAGTTGTGGAGGTGTTTCTGAGCCCATGCAGTGATTTCCATTACAGAATCATGCCTGTTTTTAATGCAGTGCCACCTGAGGGCCTGAAGATCACAGACATGCAATATTGATTTTCGCCCTTGTCCCTTGCGCACAGAGATTTCTCCAGATTCTCGGAATCTTTTGATGATATTATGTACTGTAGATGATGAGATATTCAAAGTCTTTGCAATTTTACGTTGAGGAACATTATTCTGAAATTGTTCCACAATTTGTAGACGCAGTTTTTCACAGATTGGTGGACCTCTGCCCATCTTTACTTCTGAGAGACTCTGCCTCTCTACAATGCTCTTTTTATACCCAATCATGTTACTGACCTGTTGCCAATTAACCTAATTAGTTGCGAAATGTTCCTCCAGCTGTTTCTTTTTTAGTAACACTTACTTTTCCAGCCTCTTGTTGCCTCGTCCCAACTTTTTTGAGACGTATTGTGGCCATCAAAATAAACAATTACCTTATTTTTTCTTAAAATGGTACATTTGTTCAGTTTAAACATTTGATATGTTTTCTAGGTTCTATTGTGAATAACATATGGGTATTCTGTTTTTATTTACATTATACACAGCGTCCCAACTTTTTTGGAATTGGGGTTGTATTTAACCACCAGAAGTCACTGAATAATATCAGAACTTTTAAGTCAAAGACACTGGTCATCATGTTGATATCGTTTGGGTCATATGAAAAGAGTTATACAGCATTATGACACTGTATCAGGCAAAAAAAAGAAGAGATGTCATGCACTCTATATACAATTATTCAATATTCAGTTGAAGAGTTTTTCTCTCTTAGTAGAAAGTCCAATTGCTTCTTCGAAGCCTGTGGCAGAATAAACCACTCCTGAGTTATGGTGGCTATGTTATTGACCATCAGTGGACTGTAACAAGCTGCCTGCTATTCGCTTTCATCTGCTCTACAGCTCTGTGCTCCCTCCATTTATTCAGTGTGATAAGTCACACGCGGACCTCCTCACATCAGTTCAACTAATACAAACACAGTAGCACAGTCGATACACGCAGTGCCCATGCCTTTCAGTCCATTACTTTTGTCCTGTTTACCCTTTGCCTTTTTAATGATATTACTGCACACAATTTACAGCCCTGTCACTTCTTCAGTGAATCAAAATAATAGCAAGGTGCATAAACTGAAACTTCTGACCCATGATTTTCAAAAGAAAATGTAGAAAGGAAAATCAGTAGAATGCTTTCAGACAAGGTAGCCTGAAGCTCTGATTTACAGTTGTAAATTTTTGAATTTAATTGTCTCATAAAATTAATTTAAAATTGGATTAAATTAACTTTTTTTGCCATTGAGCAGCTAATAAAGTAAATTAATGGCAATAACACAGTGAAGTGAAAAGTTATTAGAAATGTTTGAAAATGTATTGAATATCCAAAACTCTCATTTAGATAAGTACTCAGACCCTTTCTTCAATATTTTGTAGAAGCACGAACATTACAGCTTCATGTTTTCTTGGGTAAGTCTCTACAAGCTTTAAATCCAGGTGTGATTTCTGCCATTCGTCCTAGCAGATCCTCTCAACCTCAATCAGATTGGATGGGGAGCATCTGTGAACTTCCATCTTCAGGTCTCTCCACAGATGTCCTATAAGGGTCAAGTCTGGGATTTGGCTGGACCACTAAAAGACATTCAGAGAACTGTACCAAAGCCACTCCAGCACTGTCTTGGCTGTATGCTTTAAGTTGTTGTCATATTGAAAATTGATACTTTGCCCCAGTCTGAGGTTTTTCTGCACTCTGTAGAAGGTTTTCTTCAAGGACATCTCTATATTTGGCTGCATTCATCCTTCCATCAACTCTCCCTGTCCCCGCTAATGGGAAGTACTCCCATAGCATGATGCTGGCACCAACATGTTATACTGTAAGGATGGTATTAGCCAGTTGATGAGCAGTAGCTGGTTTTGCTAAATGTAGCACTTGGAGTTCAGCACAAAGAGTTAAATTTTTGTCTCATCAAACCAGAGAAATGTTTTCCGTTAACTGGCTGATGGAGTATTTCTGAGGGGTCTGAATAGTTTCCAATTCCACTATTTTTGAAGTGTTGAGCAAGCCTGTACAGCAGTCCAATGAAACGTTAGCTAGCAAGATAGATATCAAGCTAATATTACGGAAAATCATCAATCTAGCATCATTGTACTTGAGGGTCCCCACCTATCACAAACATATTATTTTGTATGCAAAACGTGTTACATCAAAAAAGAATTAATACTTTTATCAGAACATATCAGAAAATTGAGATTCAGCTGAGAATAAAAAGATCATCTGAAACATCTGATAATTTTTCTATCAAGTGTCTCCTGTTTCATCAGAACATACCACAAAATGCCTACCATCAGTAACCCATTAATCTATACAGTCTTTCTTCACCATTTGTTTGTCTCTGAGACTCAACTGTGGTCTTTCACTCTCCAGACAAAGCAACAATAAGTGTGCAGCTATATAAATTTGATCGAAGGCTAAATTTATTTCAGGCAAAGCAACAAAAAAAGATTCAAAAAAGATCACAGTCAATAGTAATAGTTAATACATTTACACTTGCTCATTTGGTAGAAGGTTTTATCCAAAACAAATCATAGCAGAGACAAGATGTATTTCAGGTATATAGGTATATAGGTATATAGCTGATAAAGCAGCCAACATCAATACAAATTTCATTATATTATGAAGGCAGGATAGTTGTAAAAGACAATAGAGAGAGTCACAAATAAATCCAAGGGGTTGGAATAAGTGTTAGTACTCAGTGCTACAAACACCTACAAATGATCGACTTTTACAAGTAAGAGGATGCTTGATGCTTAAAACTTGAAATAATATAATAACAGTTGACACTTTACATAGGTCATCAATCACCTCATCATGTAATGAATTGGAAAAAGATCAAACACAGATATAGATTTATACAGACACATGCACTCAAAGAGCAGAGCCTCAGACTATGTTGTGGGTGGGAAGCTACATCCTCTCAGTGTGTTGTATTTGCATTTGCAAGTTTTATAATAAATTCAAGTTTAAAGATATTTGTTTACATTTTTAACAGTCACAGCTCCGGTGGGCTTCCTCGTTCACTAATGGTACATAACTCATGCTTAATGGTGCATTTCATTTTGTTATAGCGAAGCAGCAAACATCACTAGATATATTAGCATGTTAACAGCATGGCCAAACCTTCCATGAGCTACAGAATTATGGACTCATACAGTTCACTCACTTCCATTTTTCTATTTTACCCTGGAAAGACATTTAAAAAGAGTATTAAGAAGAAACAGAAATAAATTAGAACATAAAAATAGGCAACTTATCAGAAAAAGAGATGCATCAAAGAAATGCAAAAGGGTGAATAACTAAGAGTAAGTATAAATATACAAGGCTGTGTATAAGAGAAGTGGACTCTAAGAGAAAAAGATGCAGAAGAAGTGAGACAAAGATATCCTACCATGTTGACAGAGCAACAAATAACAAATACATCAGGGGTGGTATACATGGGGCATTATCTGATCTCTAGCCAAAACAAAGGAGAATGAAGCAGGCACATCAGCACAGGCTCCCAACTGTACAGAAGGATCCAAACCCCTGACTCCACCAGCAATAACTATTTAAATGTACACTCACCATCCACTTTAATAGGACCACCTGTACACCTGCTCATTTATGCAGTTATTCAGTCATCTTGTGGCAGCAGCACAATGCATCAAATCAGTCAGATTCAAGTCAGGAGCTTCAGTTAATGTTCACATCAATCATCAGAAAAGGGAGGAAAATGTGATCTCTGTGATTTTAACCATGGTGTGGTTGTTGGTGCCGGATGGGCTGGTTTGAGTATTTCAGAATCTGCTGATCTCATTTCACACACAACGGTCTCTACGGTTTACACAGAATCGTGCAAAAAACACCTTGATGATGAGAGAAAACAGTCAGCCAAGAACATGAATGTGAGGCTATCACGGGCACAGACCCACTGAAACTGGACAGCTGAAGATTAGGGGAAAAAATCACCTGGTCTTTTTCCAGTCTTCAGCTGTCCAGTTTCAGTGGGTGAGCCTGTGCTCATGATAGCCTCTGATAGCTGTTCTTGACTGACAGGAGTGGAACCCAGTGTGGTCTTCTGCTGTTGTAGCCCATCCAAGGTTGAAGTTTTGTACATGCTGAGATGCTTTTCTGCTCATCACGGTTGTAAAGAGTGATTATTTGAGTTACTATAGCCTTCCTGGCAGCTCGAAATCAATCTGGCCATTTTCCGCTGACCTTTCTCATCAACAAGGCGTTTCCACCAACAAGACTGTCGCTCACTCAATGTTTTTTGTTTTTCGCACCATTCTGTGTAAACTCTAGAGACTGTTGTGTGTGAAAATATATTACAGTATATAAGTGTCCTCTTCATACTCACGTTTGCTTTGTTTTTACTGTAGTGGTGCCATCAATTCTGGAATAAATTGTACTTTGCTATATATTCAGTTTTTCCATTCTTTAGCAACAAAAACATTCCCAAACACATGATATCCCTGTCCTTCATATCAAACTAAGACAAAGGCCTAACCAGGGGCTTTTTCAGAACTTTAAGGTAGTACCTTAAGGAACTTTAAGGTAGCCCCCAGACCTTAAGGAACTTTAAGGTAGTCCCCAGAAGGCTCACCTGATTTTTTTTTCAAGCTGTCTAAAATGCCCTAAAATATTTTCATATTGGTGTCATGGTTTAATTGTGGCAAACCCTTATGAGTGAATATTAGGAATGGCTGAAGTCTAAGAACAAAAGTGTGAAATTATCAAGTGAATTCAATGGGTTTCTCTGCTGCCCATGTTTTTTTTAGGAATGATGTTTCTACTGTCAGCTATCTGACAGGTAAGGTCTGCTCAGCCACCCATTTCCCTACATTTCTCCCACCTTCACTCAAAGTGTGCTCTTTTAACAGCCAGAATTTGAAAACAGTTCCCCTCGTTTGACAGAATGGCTTAATAAATCAAATATTTTATTAGGGGGACAATATATACCTTGGTAGCTGTCAATATAGTAGTTTTGGACAGTACTGTGCAAAATTTTATGCACATGCAAAGAAATGCTGTAGAGCAAAGATGCCTTCAAAATAATGAAATTAAATGTCTCTCTCTCTCTCTCTCTCTCTCTCTCTCTCTCTCTCTCTCTCTCTCTCTCTCTCTCTCTCTCTCTCTCTCTCTATATATATATATATATATATATATATATATATATATATATATATATATATATATATATATATATATATATATATATATATATATATATATACATATATATATATATATATACATATACCAAAAGAGCAGTAAACAGCAGTAAATAAAACAAAGTGAATATTTGGTGTGACAAAAAAATTAAAATTAAAATAAAAATAGAGTCTCTGGTACAGTTTTATAAGGAAATGAGCTGGTAAGTTTTATTGAGCATCTTGCAGAACCAGCCACAGTTCTTCTGGAGACTTTGACTTTCGCATTTGCTTCTTATTTTTGCAGCAAAATCCAGCAGCCTTCATTGTGTTTTTTTGTCTGAAAAGTGGTCTCTTACGTAATATGCTGCTTTCTTTAATGACATACAAACATTTTTCTGTAACATTTAATTTTGTGCTAGAAAACTAATGTTTGGGAATCTAAAATGTTTTTTGTACTGACTTCATAAATAGGGTGCCTAAAACTTTTGCACAGTATATACTTATATTTGTAAGTACTGTACATAAATCAAATTATTTCTTATGTTAATGTTGAAATAGAACAACAGCATATAGATTACAATATGAACACATTTACCAGTAACCTGGTTTTAAATGTGGACTACCTGCTGAAAACTGCTGCTCTGCCTGCCACATCAAGCTCACTGCCTGACCTGTCTAAAATAAACAACATGAATGAAAGACAAATCAATAATACTTGATTAAATAACAAGGAAACATAAATGGCCAAATCTACTTTTGTGTACATAAAACTATGTTGTCTAAATATGACACTTCTCTAGTATAGTATTTTTGTACACTTCCATAAATGGGCAAAAATGTAACCATTTAAGCCTTTAACCCCTTGATGCTTATGTTTAGCATGGTCAGGTACAAGGACATAATTAATTTATTTTAATTAATTTAACAGTACCATTGCCTACATATTAGCTGAAAAATGTTGCTTTTCCATCAACAGTCCATATAACAAACCTATTTACCAAGAACCAAGTTTTAAATATAGACTACCTGCGGGAAGCTGCTGTCTTGCCTGACTGCCATCAACCTTACTCCTTGACCTGTCTAAAATGAATAACAAAAAGACAGAGAAGAAATAAAATACAAATAAGTTTTAAGAACAATAGGTCAATAAAGGTGGAGTTTCTTCATGCATAATGTGAATACAAGTTTCTTGAACTGCTTAACTTCAGCGTTTCATATGCAAGCTGAAATGATATGCTTACAAATGCTAGTTAGCACTACATACTTTTCAGCTACCTACCATACTAGCTAGAAAAGCAATGCTGCTATTTTCAAAGGGTATAATATGGTGCATGTCAGTCATTGTGATTAAGAGCTATTGGGATATTGGTCACTTCACAAGTGTAGATGAGTCCTGCTTTGGTAATGGTGCAGGGTCTTCATGAAAGAACGCAATCACGTGGCCAGTGCGCTCTTTCTGAGATGTAGCATTAATTGACGTCCCACCAACAATAACAAAAAGGAAAGGAAAAGCATTTTAAATAAAATGTCAAGACAAAATTAATACAAACCATATTCACATTTGTGTATTATCCCCAACACCCACCCCCCTCGCAAACCCCCCGACTGAGTCTTTAGTACATTTAGTGCTTCAATGCACCAGTGATAACTACGACTTTAATGGGCTCATTCAAATGCATTGTTTCCCCTGTTATTAAATAGGTCAGGCGTCTAGCCAGGCCAAGCTCACATGCCTCCTTCAAAGAATGTGGGGGAATGTTTCTCATTAATCACTGCTGCTTTGTGTTTTAGTGAATGCATAGATAGCTATTACATTAAATGTCACACAAAAGAGGTACAGAAAGGCCTAGCAGCAGGGAGAAAATAAACCATAATTTAGCTATGTGCATTCCTAGGGATTTGCTGCATGTCATCATGATAGTAGTGTTCATCATGCCATCTGCTGACACAGCCTCTGCATGTGACATCATTCACAATGGGATGGATGGACTGCAGACTTGTCAACCATGGAACCTATTCCTCATCTCCGGGGATTTTAATAATGTCAAGCATTCTTACACAATAACCACCTTCAGTCAGTTTGTTACAGGCCCTTTTAGACAAAAGAGGACTCTGCACTTTATGCTTTATGCAAGGATGTACATATTGTTCTACTCTACTCAACTCACTCCTTCCCACCTTCATCAACTCAGGTACCTCCTGTCCTTTTACAAACCTTTGGTACTGAAACAACCAGTGGCCACCACTGAGCTATCAACTCAATAACTCAACCATCTGCCAGGGCACCCTCTCACAACATCCTTCTCCCCAGCCTCTATTACCTCTACATGATCATTTATATTTACTCATGTGACTGATGCTTTTATCCAAAACAACTTACAACCAACAGGATACAATTTAACAGTTGCTCTTAGATACAATTTCACACAATTTAACTTCTAATCATTATTACCTGCAGCCCATTAAGATCAAACCTACATAAACAACACAATGGGAAAACACCAGTTGTGACATCTCGCTCCAGCTTTATTGCCTGCGACATTACTGAGACTGATTAGTTTGGGTTGATATGTTCTAGTTTGATTCTGATTTGATTTGGTGCTTCGGTACTGCTCAATCCTGCACTTCCACCCATCTCATTTGTTAATTCATTGCAGTATCATAAAACACCTCCATTAACGTAGCCCATGACACTTTTGCAGGTTGAGCTGAACACTCCCTGAACACTCAGGGAGCTTTCATCAAGAGTATATCCATATGATGACATTAACCATCAGCTGCCCTATAATGGATGGCTAATTAATGGACAGCATATGTAGGCAGTATTTGTAAGATTTCATATGAAAATTTTGTTAGACAGACATGTAGAGTGCACCCACGGGCTTGTGGGAAGGCTTGCCTCTGGATTTCTTTAGGCTTGTCAGGGATGTCAAGTCTATTAACGCATTACCTCTTCTCTTTCTAAACCTACATCACATTCCAATGTCTCTTTGTCCATTCTCCATGTCTGGAAACTTTTTTTTCCCCCAAAATTTCTCTACCTCTTAAATGGACAGGACTGAGCTCCATTGTCTCTTATCTCAGGCTCAGTTTTTGGACTCTCCATCCATAGTTCATGAGATTCAATGGGATGTTTTAACAGCATGCTTACATAAGCTGCAGTATATGATTTGCTCTCAGTATTGTTGTATGGATATGTATCATAAAGTTGGAATCAGCAATTTTATTCCATGAAATTCAAAAGTTGTTTGGTGGTTGTGAAATTTTCTATTGTATATAATACACAAAAGTAAAGATTCTTTCTTTAACTAAAATATATTTCTTTTTTGTTTGTATCTTACTCAGAGTGATTGTTAAAATGCAGTTGCTATTTATTGATTTAATTTGCATTTACTCACAAATTGCAAATATAATGCAAAATATGTCTATATATGAAAATTAAAACAGCATGTCTTTATACTAACCTTATTACTAGCCTTTATACTTTATACTAGCCTTTAGCCTATCTAGCAGTCACTCAATGGTTAATATTAACATCATATTAAAAATACAATATTTGTTGGTTATTAGAAGCCATTATATTTACATCAAAAACTAAGATTCTTTAATTCTTTTAATAATGTAACTATCCAAAAAAAAAAAAAAAACATTTTTATCAAAGCCTGACATTCAGTGTGTGGAAATCACACTTACATCAGCAAAGTATTAGACATCTTTAGGCAGACTGTCCACTTTTACCACTGCATTTGTTGAACTGGTTACTAGAAACCTAGGCAAGATTTTTTTGACCTGACCCATAATATTTGGCTGGTTTCCAGATTTCAGCCACAGTGACAAAATAGTACCTCTGACAAAAATGCTTTCAGGGACATAAGACAGTTCTGGAGTATAGAGTCCTCAAGACAACTTCACAAAGAAATGAAGAGAGCAGAAAAATAGGGGAGCAAGGTTTTTTGTATTCCTTTCTTGTCTATACAGCAAGCCTTAGGGAATGCTGCAATCCCATTGTCTAATGTAGCACATCAAATTCAACCTGAGTAATGCAAGCTAAGCAGAAAGCACCAATCCCAGAAGTAATTTCCCCAATGTCAATAGGAAACTGGGGGAAAAAAAGACTTTCAGAAACCAATATAATGCTTTAGCTGTATGATGGCATCATGCCTATATTAGAGAGTTGCAAGAGAAAGTCAGCAGTGGCCTTGAACTATCACTGCAATGATCATCAGTCTGGAAATATGTTTTATCTTACTGATCTCTGAAAGAGAGATGTCAGATTAATGCTGTGGTGTCAGAGAAAAAGAAATCTGAGTTAAATCTAAAAGAAAGACATGAGAACTGAGATATAAATTACAAAACCAAAAGACAGAGACACAAAGGGCAGACAGACAGATTATCTGTAATCTAGAAGACAAAGAGCACCACAAAATCTATTTTATGAATTTTTGCATTTGTAATATCTACCTGCTTCATCATTTCCCTTAAGGACAATCAATCTTCAAACTTCACAGACCTTATTATACCTATACTTACAGACAAAAGTCATTCAATCCTTATACCCCAGAAACAAGAAACTAATGTCAATATCTGGACTTATATCTGCCCTTCATTATGGTCTGTTGCCTCTGGTCTCTAATCCCATTACAAAAAAAAAGAAAACAAAAAATTTACCTAGGACTTCTGTGAAGTCCATGTACATTACAAAAATGCTCAAAATGCTACAAGATGCTCATAAATGGTACATTAAAAATAGCCATTAGTGTCTGATACAATTACTGCAATTTAGGAATATTTTAATTACCAAAATTTTCATCTGCATATGTTAGTCCAATTTTTATCATATCTTTTCTGGAAACTAAGAATAAGGTTCCAGGGTACACATTAAGATGTGATAAGACAATAGCCTGTAGAAAAGCCAACTTGTACTTTCAGGTCATCATCATTCATGATGAAATGTTTTGAAGTTTTTCATATTTGGATTAATGACTATTTGATTCCTAGACTTATGGTAAAAAATAAAAAATAAAAAAAAATAAAAGAAAATATTTTATTTATTAAAACTAATTTTAGACCACATTTATTTGCTGCTGTCCTCCTGCATTTGCTGCGTTGTTGCTTTCAGAAGCCTTCAAAGGAATCCATTCCACTATGACAGGATGTTATGAAATAAAGGATAATGCCTGGTCACATTTAAAAAGATTGTAGAACGGTCCACCATCAAAAGCATCTCTCTGTTTTGGGGATTTGGCTAGAAAATCTTCAGGTATTGACTCCCAGGGTGTTTTCACGGGCCTGAGCCAGAAAAGAAGACTGGCTCAAGTGCTTGTGGCATTTCAGGAGCTGCTTTTAGCCCATGAACATGCTCCACCATCCAGACATTTTAATTCCTCCTACATTCTGTACAATGTCTGCCTGAAAAAGTTCAACTTTGAGGTAGAAGTGGTTCTGCTGTCAGCCATGCCCCAAAGGATGACATCCATCAAAGGCTTTTGTGTGACATTTATTACATTTATAACATTATCAAAAGGGCATCCGACAGAGGTCCCTGGTGAAGACGACTTTATAATCGCTCTTATATCCTGCTCTATTCTGATGGGTCTAGAAATGGCTAAAAATTGCTGTGGCCTCATATTGCCTGACCCCAATAGGAGCGAAAGCCAGCCAGTGGCACTGGAAAAGAGATGAGAAAACTATCAAGTGGAATAAAGGTTGGCCTATGTAGGACAGCCAGGGATGCTCTTTTTCCAGGCATTTGGATTGCAGATCTATTTTATATTGCAAATATAAATCTAAATCACCTTCAGATGGATGAGTCTGAGACCTGTTTGTCAGAGCGTTTGCCCAGGTTTCTTGTCTTGTCTAATTCCAGACATTTTCTGCATTCAGTTTACAGTGCATAGCCAACATATGTGTGCTATCTGGTGTTGATGTTTTTTCACACGACATTTAGCATAGACAACCCAATGTCTAAACCACATTCCTAATATCACTGAATAAACTAATATAACATGAATATTGTTTCCCTCATACATTACATTAAACAGATGGAACTGGCTTCACTGAAGCAAAGAATGGGATGAAGGAGAAGAAATAATAAGTTTGTAGGTCTTCCTGATAGCTTTCAGTTACACTGAGAAGCAGTATTTGAAATTCAGCATCTATCTCAGGTATATGATGCACACCTCCTCTCCAGTAATCACCTCTTTTTAGCCCTATTAGTCTTTCCTTTCCTATGATCTTGTGTCACTAGTAATTCCAGTCAATGTTAAACACTCAATTCTTAAAGACACATGTATAATCTGATTAGCAATGAACAACAACAGTTGACAGTAGAATTTTGTAGAAAATTAATTAATTAAGTAATTAAGTAATTAATTAATTAATTAAAAAACACTAAAACAGGAGTGTTAATGGGATTAGGCCTGTGTCCGCTGACAGTTAACCAAGTTAGTGCAGTAACAGCCCCCAGTGATAGTAAAAACTCTTTACCTCTGTTTTTCTTAGCCGTATGGCAAAATTACATTTACATTTAGTAATTCAGCAGACACTCTTATCCAGACAGACTTACAAAATGTGCAAACAGTTGAAAATGCAGTGATACAAAGCACCTCATGCATATACAATCAATGAAAAACATGTAGCCTATATATAATGTTAGCACTATGAAATAAATTCACACTGAGATGGTTTATGGAGTTTATTTTACAACTAAATGGGGCAAAAAAGTTTGAGAACCCCCGGTCTAGGTTGTGAGAAAATGACCATTTCAACCATTTCGAGTATATATCAACCCTATATCAAAGTTAATAAATGTTATTTCAAATAAATTAAAAGTCAAGATGTAAAAAAAAGTCAATAAATGCAAGGCAAGTGCAGAGAAAATGACATGTTGTTCTAGATAATGTTTGAAGCAGAAGGTTTTAGGTGGTGGCAGAAGTTAATTTCTCCACTGAGGACCAATGACATTAAAGAAGGAAGCATATTCATACCTCAGAGAAGGACGTGCCAAACACCCTGAAGAAGAAGGCCTGAGTTGATGTACAGGTGTGCAATTTTCAGCCAGGATGCATAGATAATGTGGTGCAAACCTTTGACAACTGGAATGCCAAGACAAGAAGTCTTGAATTTGATTCTTGTTGTAACAGTAAAGCAGTGGAGTGACCTCAGTAGGGGGTCACACGAGAGAACTTCAAGAGAGTATGATCCAGTTGGAGGAGAGTATTATCCTGTGATCACTGTACAGAGTCCAGAAATGCCTAGGGCTTTAAAGTTAAGCAGATTCTGTAATCAGACATGGTTGTATTTTTCTGTGTTATGAAGAAAAATTCTGTAGGGTCGTTGAGTGTCACTGTACCTACAGTGGGAATCCTGGCTTGTGAGTTACAGTGGTGCTTGAAAGTTTGTGAATTTTCTATATATCTGCATAAATATGAACTAAAACATCATCAGATTTTCACACAAGTCCTAAAAGTAGATAAAGAGAACGTCTGGGTTACGTATGTAACCCTGTTCCCTGAGAAGGGAACGAGACGTTGCGTCACGCTTGACGCTTTGGGAACGCCCCTTGGCGGAAATGGTGTCTGAATATGTGTGAAATCACGCCAATCAGATTGGCCTGCCTCAGTCAGGTGACGAAGTAGAAACACATCAGGAAGACTATATAAGGCACCCACAAACTGCATCATTCAGCTTCAGGAAGCTGAAGCTGAACATAACTAATCCAATGTTAATTTTCTCAATTGTAACACCAAATGAGTTCACATTGTTTATGCTGGGAGAGGATTGTCTCATTATGGAATGCCCACGAGAGAGATATGAACTCTATTCATGTTAATCCACAGATGGAGTGAAGTTAATGCTGGGCATGACTGTCAATAAATCCCCTTTTGGTGAACAGAAGTGAAAGTGTCCTGGGTCTTCTTACACACAACGCAGATGATAGTAACGGCGGTCAGCAACGGACCGGTTACATTGGTGCCATGACCCGCATCTGAAGATTTGCTTCCAGATCTATGTCAGTTGGGTCGCCGAAGGACACTGCATTGAGGTTCACTGTTTTGTTAGTAAAGAACTGTGAGAATACAAACGGACGTTTGGTATTTCTAATATTTATTTTTGTATTTTCTCATTTAAGTGACTATTTTTCTCACATTCTCTGTTATTTTACAAGTGTGTTTATCCTGTTTATAAATTTATATTCAATTGTAATATTTTTAATGTGAAATTGAACATGGCATTCAGTTTAAGAGGAGATGATTTTGATGCATATGAGACAATGACTGGATTAGGTCTTGGGAGGGGAAAGTTTTTTGGTGAAACTCCAGTTACTCCAAATTTGAGGGAAAGTAAAGTGAAAAGAACATCTCCTGTATTATGCTCCACACGTGTAATTGATCACGATCCCAATCCAGTAGCTGACACTGTGCCCTTAGCTGTTCCAGACATAACAGATCCAAATTGGCAAGGTTTGATAGAACACATTGCTCAACAAGTGGGGAAGACCATGTTAGCATCTCAAAAAGAGGCTAGTTATGGTAAAGAAGAGAATAGAGGTGCACAAACACCACGGTTAGGTACCAGCAAGACATGCTCAGAAATACCTTCACTTAACTTGACTGGAGTGAGCTTGGCCATGCAGAGTGAAGCAAAAGAGCCTCCAGTGTACCGCGGTGATGCATCAGACAAGCTTAGTGTGCGTGAATGGGAGGAGCTGATGGACACATATCTGAGAAAAAGAGGAATACCATTAGCAGAGCAGCATCAAGAGATCTTAAGCAGACTAATGGGTAAAGCTAAAGATGTCGTCAGAGTCACGCTCCGTTGTAATTCAGCTTTAAACCCAGTTGAGAATCCAAAAGTTATCATTGACATCCTGAAACAGCATTTCAGCAATGTTAATTACTCATGTATGCCCTTGGCTGACTTCTATGCCACTGTTCCATTAGCAGGAGAAGATCCCGTTGAATACTGGGTGCGGCTGAATAAAGCAGTGGATCTTGTGGAGGAAGATTTAAAGAGACTTGGACGACGAATGGAGGATCCATGTCAAGAAGTGGCCATGATGTTCATGAAGTACTGCCCTGACTCCACTCTTGCTGCAGTATTTCGGTTCAAAGCTCTGGAAAAATGGACCGCTCAGGAGATCCAAGGGCAGCTTGATCGTTACCAAACGGAGATAAAAGAGCAGATATTAACCAAGCCAAAACGTCATACTGCTACAAGACATGTCACCGCTCATGTTCAGATGTCCCACGAAGATGATGAAGTGGATGTTGGTGCTCCAATAGAGCCACGTGAGTGTAGCAGAGTCAGCACTGCACACACCACACAAAGTGATGACAATTGCATGAGAACTTTAATTATCCTTCTTGATCATGCACTGTCTCAAAATGTCCAAATGCAGTCTCACCAGTCTCAAAGCAAGTTCTGTAGAGTATGCAGATCCCACGATCACTCTACTGTAGCACACTGTCATCGAGAACATCTGTGTTTTGCATGCCTTCAGCCTGGGCATAATAAGAGGGAATGTACAACTGACAGGTCCAGGCCTGGTCCAGCACCATTCCGGGGTCCACCAAATTTAAACTAGATGACTCACGTTTGGAAGGGGGATGCGTGAGCACAAGTGAAGAACCCCTAGAGAATAATGATCTTCACCAGCTTTATGAGAATGCATGTGCACAGGCTCCCACTGGGACCAAAGTGATAGCGCAAAATGTCCAGGTAGTTGAGGCATTCGACGATTTGTTTTATGCACCAGTCAGTGTAAATAACATGTTTTCGATGAAGGGAATGCTTGATACGGGTTCCATGGCCTGCACTTTTAGTGACAAAGCAGAGAAGAGGATGTTAAGTGAGAATGTACTGCCTTCACCCACACCACTTCAAGAGGAAGTCATCTTAGTAGGATGCGGTGGCAAGGTTACAAGACCAAAATGTATGTATGAGGTTGAGTTGAAAGTTTATGGAGAGAGCTGCCTAGTGCCCATTCTCGTTGTACCCGGCCAGTGGGATGATCTAATCATTGGCACGAATGTGATCAAATTCCTTGCGCATCGCATGAAAGGTAGCAGTGATTACTGGAGACTTGTTTCTAATCACAGTGTGGAACTGATGGCAGAATGTGAGCAGTTCCTGGATGTTATGGCCAACACGTGTCGGTGGAAGGGTTCAGAGCTGCCAGACAAGGTGGGGACCATCAAGCTACAGCAGAGTGTTACCCTCTTAGCAAAGCAGGAACATCTTGTCTGGGGAAAGTTGCCAAAAAATGTCCCCATGTCCCCAGGGAGAACAGTTGTAGTGGAACCAACAACTTTGAGGTCTGTGTCACGAGATATCATGGTCGGGCAGGTTGTCACGCCATTATGGGGTGATCGCTGGGTTCCTGTAAAAGTCACCAACTTCTCTGACAGGCCAGTCACTCTGAAGAGAAACCGCAAATTAGCAGATGTGTTCCCATGTGTTGCAGTGGAAGATTTCGAACTTTTCCAAGGGCTGAGTTGAGCTGAAGTGTTTACGGAGGAGAATCAGTGTTCATCTAATTCATCATCTGATTTCAGACGTAGATTGGAAACTGTTGGTCTCGCTGATCTTGACATCCAGTCTTGCTCTGTCAGCCATGAGTCAGAAGAGAAGTTAGTGCAGTTACTGGAGAGATACAACAATGTGTTTTCCAAGCATGCATTGGATTGTAGCGAAGTAAAAGGGTTTGTTCACCGCATTCGGCTAATGGATGAGCATCCGTTCAGACTCCCTTATCGTAGAGTGCCGCCAGCACACTACCAAAAGTTGCGGCAAGTTTTGTCCCAGATGGAAGAACAAGGGATAATCAGGAAGTCCGTAAGAGAGTATGCTTCCCCATTAGTCCTAGTGTGAAAGAAGGATGACAGTCTGAGGATATGCACAGACTTCAGATGGTTAAATGCAAGAACGATAAAGGATGCACACCCACTCCCACACCAGTCTGATTGCTTAGCTGCTCTGAGCGGAAACACACTCTTCAGCACCATGGACCTGACATCAGGTTTTTATAACATACCCATGGCCGAAGAGGACAAGAAATATACTGCGTTCACGACTCCTGTAGGGCTGCACGAGTATAATAGGATTCCGCAAGGGCTATGCAACAGCCCAGCCTCCTTTATGCGGATGATGGTAAGCATTTTTGGAGACTTAAACTTCAGCAGCTTATTATGTTACCTTGACGACCTGTTGGTGTTCGCTCCAAATGAACAGGAAGCGTTAGAAAGATTAGAGGTCGTGTTCAGTCATCTGAGGCAGTACAATCTTAAGCTGAGCCCTAAGAAATGCCACCTACTGAGAACCTCTGTAAAGTTCCTGGGTCATATTATAGACAGAGATGGAGTTTCTGTAGATCCTGCTAAAGTTGAAGTTATCTCGAAGCTGTCCAAGTTTGATTTGATGGAAGATGACAGATGTACTCCATCAGTACAGAGAATTAAATCAGTTCTGGGTATGATCTTATACTACCAACATTTCATTCCTGGATGTTCTGCTTTGGCGAAGCCACTTTTTGCTCTCACAGCTGGGCAGAGAAGGAAGAGAGGAAGCAAGGGAGAGACTAAAGCAGGAACTTACAGGGAGCTCAAGCCCACAGATTGGACTGAGGAATGTGATCACGCATTATGTAATCTCAAGGAGAGCCTGCTTAAAAGTGTGGTTTTAGCACACCCTGACTTCACTCAACCCCTGATTCTTGCAATCGACGCTTCACTGGACGGTTTGGGAGCTGTATTATCCCAAGTGCCTGTAGGCGAAGAGCAAGCTCACCCAATTGCATTCGCGAACAAGACCCTGAGCAAATCACAGAGGAACTATCCAGTTCATAAACTCGAGTTTCTGGCACTCAAATGGAGCGTGTGTGAGAAATTTAGCCTTTGGTTAAAAGGTCAGACATTTACGGTCTGGACAGACAACAGTCCGCTCACGTACGTTATGTCCAAAGCGAAGCTCGGCGCTTGTGAGCAACGCTGGGTGTCCAAACTGGCAGCTTACACTTTTGAGCTGAAGCATATAGCAGGGACAAAAAACATAGTGGCGGATGCTCTGAGTAGAGACCCTTTTGTTAAAACCATGAGCAGCAGGCTAATGAAGGAGCCATATCATGATTTACTTGTGGAGGCTGAAAAGGTTGACAGAGATAGAGTTCGAGATGCTTTTCGTCAAGGAGCTCAGAACTTACAGATTTGCCTTCAGTCCTGTCTTGCCTTTCCTTCTGACAGCTCCACTGTCAAAGCCTGTCTAAGTTTACATGATCAGTGGGAAGAAACATCAAAAGCAAGAGCTGTGCATCTAATTCAGTCTTATCAAGATCTAGTATCAGCTGGAGCTGACACCCTTCCTACGATTGCTGCAGATGAAATTCGTGAACTGCAGGAGGCCGAATCAGTCATTTCAAGAGTGAAATTCTTTTTGAATTTAAAGCGTCAACCATTGAGGCGAGAAAAGGCCAACATGAGTTCCAGAGCCATAACTCTCTTCAGACAATGGGACAAACTAAAGATTAAGGATGGAATACTCTACCGAGTCACACAAGATCCACATAGTAAACAAAAGCGGTATCGGCTGGTCTTACCCTCTAGCCTCAAGGACCACGCTTTGAAGGGTGTGCATGATTTAGCGGGTCATCAAGGCCAAGCGAGAACCATCCATCTAACCCGCCAATGTTTCTTGTGGCCGGGAATGGGGAAAGATGTTTGCGAATACATCAAGTGCTGTCAAAGATGCATCCTGGACAAGGCTCCCAAACCATCTGCACGAGCCCCGCTTGAAAGTATTAAGACCTCTATGCCTATGGAGCTGGTATGTCTCGATTTCTGGGCTGCAGAGGATGGGAAGAAACGCTCAGTCGACGTGCTCGTTGTGACAGACCATTTCACAAAGTTGGCTCATGCCTTCCCTTGTGCGAATCAGTCCGCAAAACAAGTCGCAAGGAAGCTGTGGGACCATGTATTCTGTGTATACGGATTCCCGAGTCGCATCCACACTGACCAGGGAGCCAACTTCGAAAGCGCCCTTCTAGCGGAGTTGTTAAAGCTATCACGGGTCGTTAAGTCTCACACCACCGCTTACCACTCCATGGGAAACGGAGGGGTAGAGAGGTTTAATCGAACTTTGGGGAGTATGCTCCGAACCCTGCCTCTGAAAGAAAAGCATAAATGGCCAGAGCAAATACAAACGCTGACCTTGGCCTACAATGCTACAGTCCATGAGACGACAGGGTATGCGCCATTTCAGCTTATGTTTGGTCGTGTACCGAGATTGCCGGTGGACGTTATGTTCAGACAGGTGCTACATGACCCTATAGTTGTTGATCATGGTACTTACCTGAAGTCGTTGATGTCATATCTCCATGAAGCAGCTGAAATCGCGCAGTGACACTCCGAAAAAGAGCAGCTTAAACAGGCAAAAGGTTACAACAAGAAAGCCAGAGGTACATGTTTGAATATTGGGGACCATGTACTGGTGGCGAATAAAGGAGAAAGAGGAAAGAGGAAACTAGCAGATAAGTGGGACCCTGTAGTGTACACTATAGTGGACAGAAACCTGCAGATGCACACTTACAAGCTGAAAGATGAAAAAGGGAGTGTGAGGATAGTGCACAGGAACCTGCTGTTGGATATTAGTTTCCTACCTGTTGAGTCGCCTGATGATGAGGGAAGCATTCTACCTTCTGCAGGGGAGTCAGAGTGTGAGATACATAGCATCAGGAGTGAGTTCTGTGTGGAAGACTTCAATCCGATGGACGTGGAGGAAAGAACCGTGAGATGGGTGAATGAAGACACTGAAAGCCTGGTAGTTCAAGAGTCCAAAAGCCCGGCAGTTCAAGACTCTGCTGTTGAGGAAGCTTTGGGAACGGACCATCTCAGTTCAGATGGAAAAGAGTCCAGTGATCAGTTGCAGACTGAAGAGAACTGTAGTAGGAATCTTCCTCAGAGTTGAAGTTGAAGCTAGTCCAACATCTCTTGACGTTAACCTTGACTGTGACACAGATACACATACACAAGTTCTGACTGACACTCATAATGACACTCGAGTTCCAGTTCCTGGCATTCAGGATGTTAGAACACGAGCAGGTAGAGTTGTTAAGAAAGTGAACAGATTAATTGAGTCGATGGTTCAGAAACCCTTTTTCCTCCAAGGTGTGGGAAGTAATCTGAATAAAAGAACTGGGTCATTTCTTTCTCTGTTCTAAAGAGTATTCTTATGTGTTTTGTTTTTGTATGATGTAAAGAGACATTCTGATTCCAAATATGAAATATATGGTCAGGTCATATTATCGTGTACAAGGCATCGTAATGTTCCAAGATGATCTTAGGCCTGATCACCATGAGGTTTTTCTTGACCTAATAGTGAGTAACTCACAAGTTGAACTAATGAATGTTTCACTGTAGACCTGTACTGGTTATTTGATTTGGATCCAGTATGGATTTTAGTGAAATCCGGAAGGAGTGAATGTAACGAGTTATAGTAAATACAATTTGAATGTAACACATTGCTTTTTCACTAAAATCCTTCTATTGAATTTTGTATTTATTTATTTTTGTTTTTCTTTGAGTAATATATGTGATTCTACTGTTCACTGTTTAGAGACTTTTATTTTGACATTTTCTCCTGGCACTCTACTGACGCCATTTTCAGGTGAGTGCGCGCCTCTCGCCAGTTCGCATTGTTTATGCTGGGAGAGGTAAGCGTTTTTTGGAGCTCTTCATTTTATGAGTGGAATAAGTTTACAAAGTTCATAAATCGACTAAATATCTTATTGTAAACAGTAGTGAGACTGTTGTATGCATACTGCATACTATGGTATGCTATTCGCATGGTTTTGATCCATCAGTTAGCTAACAAATGTTATATCATACAGGATTGTCTCGTTATGGAATGCCCACGAGAGAGATATGAACTCAATTCATGTTAATCCACAGGTATTTCACTCTTTATTGGCTTTTTATTTCCTTTTATATTCTTATACTGTGTTAATTCTATAATGTTTCAATGTTAATACTAATCCAATGTTAATTTTCTCAATTGTAACACCAAATGAGTTCGCGTTGTTTATGCTGAGAGAGGATTGTCTCGTTATGGAATGCCCACGAGAGAGATATGAACTCTATTCATGTTAATCCACAGACGGAGTGAAGTTAATGCTGGGCGTGACTGTCAATAAATCCCCTTTTGGTGAACAGAAGTGAAAGTGTCCTGGGTCTTCTTACACACAACGCAGATGATAGTAACGGTGGTCAGCAACGGACCGGTTACACAGTCATGACAAAGTGTGGCCAGTGAGACGCAATGTCTCGTTCCCTTCTCAGGGAACAGGGTTACATACGTAACCCAGATGTTCCCTTTCTAAGGGAACTCAACGTTACACCACACTTGATGCTTTGGGAACAAAAATACCCACTATGCCATACTGAACCATGTCTGTCAAAAAATGTCTGTGAAGTATATACACACAAAAACACTTCTTGACCAAACATAGAATGTCTCGTTTTACAGCATACCCTCAGTTAATGCCTTAGAGGAAGCCACACCCTCAAGTGTAACCACCTAAGTCTGCTTGAATGTGCCCCCGTAGAACCCTAGCACCTCAGTACTGGTTCTACTGGCAATCTGTATACCACAAAAGAATAGACACGTATTAGAGTATACACTTGCCTGTGGATAAAGCTTTAGCATGGAAAATGTTCTCCCAACCTCGGTTGAGAGACGCCCAGGAGTTGGTACCCCCTCAGGGGCCAGACTTATAGCCTACACTGCCTCGACAGGGCTATAATGTCTGAAAACCATACTCGGATTTGGTCAAAGCAGAGCTACCAGCAGCAGACTTACTGGCTTTGACGAACCCCCGGTTCTGAAAACAGAGCTATCAGGAAAGAGGCGTGGCCTCAACCACCCCCTTCCCCGGACCTCAGCCCCTATCTCGGTGGGGGGGCTGGGGGGTATGCGGAAGTGTGCGACATTTAGATCTTATCATGACAAATCAGTACTCGAACTGAATGTACAATACGACAAAATGTGCGTAACATACTGAAACTGCACATAAGATGAGCCCGGTTTCAGGTAACGCAATCTAAGCTCAGCTACACTCCAAAAGGCTTCCTGTGGTAGGGACTTTCCCCCTAAATATGAGAAAAATATTTCCTCAGAAATATTATAGACTCATAACCGCCCCAACAGCCTCAACTGAGGAGTGGGGGGAGAAATGTCAATGTGGAAAAAGGGACTCTAGATAACAGTGTCCATACTGGATAAACATCCAGAAACCGCACGTAAGAGAGCACGGTTTAAATGACACAATCTAAGCCAGCTACATTTCCTCATCCCTTTTGCCCTTTAATGAGCATGTGACCACCTAAACAGCAACTACACAGTCAGCCGATAAGTAGCCACACCCCCAGTCTGCCAGAGAAACGTCTCGTAGCCCCCTCACCTCAGTGACAGGGTCTAACTGATGCTATCCACACCACGGAGTGAAGTGACACATATTTAGAGCATACGCTTCCCCGTGGGCGAATTTGAAATGTTTGTAGAATCCACAGCACTATCCCGGTAGTCACTGGGTCCCACTATGCTATTGGAATCACGACGTGAAAGAGACGCGTAATAGAGCGTACAACTTCCCCGTGATAATAAATACTCCCTTTTAAATATGAGAAGAAATATTTCCTCAGAAATATTCTAAGTCCATAACAGCCCAACAGACTCGACTGAAGGGAGGGGAATATGGATGCGAGAATGTGCGATTTTTAGATCTTATCGTGACAAATCAATACTCAAACTGAATGTACAAACGATAAACTGAGTATAACACACTGAAACTGCGCGTATAATGAGCACAGTTTCAAGTAACGCAGACCCAAACTTAGCTGCATTCCCACACCCCAGCAGACTCAAGGGAGAGAGATAATTACTTTTTTTTCCCACAGCCCTGGTCACAACCTCTAGCAGTTCTCCGTAGGATTCAGAGAGCTGCAAGGAGGTGGAGGTGGCGGGCTGATCTACTTTTCCCAGGGGAGAAATCGCGCTGCGAGCTCCCGCTGGGACTGGAGACCCGGAACCAGAAGAAAGAGCAAGAAAAAAGGACTCTCCTGTCTCTTGCTCTTCCTCCAGATCCATCTGAGACCCCCATGATTTCACAGCGGCTGGTCCCAAACCACAAGGCACAGACCATCACATACAGGTGCATCTCAATAAATTAGAATGTTGTGGAAAAGTTCATTTATTTCAGTAATTCAACTCAAATTGTGAAACTCGTGTATTAAATAAATTCAATGCACACAGACTGAAGTAGTTTAAGTCTTTGGTTCTTTTAATTGTGATGATTTTGGTTTACATTTAACAAAAACCCACCAATTTACTATCTCAACAAATTAGAATATGGTGACATGCCAGTCAGCTAATCAACTCAAAACACCTGCATAGGTTTCCTGAGCCTTCAAAATGGTTTCTCAGTTTGGTTCACTAGGTAAGCCACAAACATTCATTGCCAAAGAAGCTGGTTGTTCACAGAGTGCTGTATCCAAGCATGTTAACAGAAAGTTGAGTGGAAGGAAAAAGTGTGGAAGAAAAAGATGCACAACCAACCGAGAGAACCGCAGCCTTATGAGGATTGTCAAGCAAAATCGATTCAAGAATTTGAGTGAACTTCACAAGGAATGGACTGAGGCTGGGGTCAAGGCATCAAGTGCCACCACACACAGACGTGTCAAGGAATTTGGCTACAGTTGTCGTATTCCTCTTGTTAAGCCACTCCTGAACCACAGACAACATCAGAGGCATCTTACCTGGGCTAAGGAGAAGAAGAACTGGACTGTTGCCCAGTGGTCCAAAGTCCTCTTTTCAGATGCGAGCAAGTTTTGTATTTCATTTGGAAACCAAGGTCCTAGAGTCTGGAGGAAGGGTGGAGAAGCTCATAGCCCAAGTTGCTTGAAGTCCAGTGTTAAGTTTCCACAGTCTGTGATGATTTGGGCTGCAATGTCATCTGCTGGTGTTGGTCCATTGTGTTTTTTGAAAACCAAAGTCACTGCATCCATTTACCAAGAAATTTTGGAGCACTTCATGCTTCCTTCTGCTGACCAGCTTTTTGAAGATGCTGATTTCATTTTCCAGCAGGATTTGGCACCTGCCCACACTGCCAAAAGCACCAAAAGTTGGTTAAATGACCATGGTGTTGGTGTGCTTGACTGGCCAGCAAACTCACCAGACCTGAACCCCATAGAGAATCTATGGGGTATTGTCAAGAGGAAAATGAGAAACAGGAGACCAAAAAATGCAGATGAGCTGAAGGCCACTGTCAAAGAAACCTGGGCTTCCATACCACCGTGCCACAAACTGATCACCTCCATGCCACGCTGAATTGAGGCAGTAATTAAAGCAAAAGGAGCCCCTACCAAGTATTGAGTACATGTACAGTAAATGAACATACTTTCCAGAAGGCCAACAATTCACTAAAAATGTTTTTTTATTGGTCTTATGAAATATTCTAATTTGTTGAGATAGTGAATTGGTGGGTTTTTGTTAAATGTGAGACAAAATCATCACAATTAAAAGAACCAAAGACTTAAACTACTTCAGTCTGTGTGCATTGAATTTATTTAATACAAGTTTCACAATTTGAGTTGAATTACTGAAATAAATGAACTTTTCCACAACATTCTAATTTATTGAGATGCACCTGTATATTGCGCAGACCATCACATATAGTACACAGACATGCGCTTCCTGAAAACAAAGAAGTTGAATGATGTAGTTTGTGGGTGCCTTATATAGTCTTCGTGACGCGTTTCTAGTTCGTCACCTGTCTGAGGCAGGCCAATCTGTTTGATGTGATTTCACTCGTATTCAGACACCGTTTTCGCCAAGGGGCGTTCCCAAAGCGTCAAGCGTGACGCAACTTTGAGTTCTTTTAGAAAGGGAACCCAATTAAATAAATGAGACAAAAATATTATACGTGGGCATTTATTTATTTAAGAAAATTATCCAATATTACATATCTGTGAGTGGCAAATGTTAACCTTTGCTTTCAGTATTTGGTGTGATCCCCTTGTGCAGCAATAACTGTAACTAAACATTTCAGGTAACTGTTGATCAGTCCTGCACATTGGCTTGGAGGAATTTTAGCCCATTCCTCAGTACAGAACAGCTTCAACTCTGGGATGTTGGTGGGTTTTGCTCACATGAGCTGCTTGCTTCAGGTCCTTCCACAACATTAGTATTGGATTAAAGTCAGGACTTTGACTTGCCTTTTCCAGAACATTAACTTTATGCTTCTTTAACCATTCTTCAGTAGAACGAGTTATGTGCTTAGGAACATTGTCTTGCTGCATGACCCACTTTCTCTTGAGATTCAGATCACAGACTTTCCTTAATAAATAAATGACGAAGAATAATATTTTTGTCTCATTTGTTTAATTGGGTTCTCTTTGTCTACTTTTAAGACTTGTGTGAAAATCTGATGATGTTTTATGTCATATTTATGCAGATACTTTCAAGCACCACAGTATGATAAACCCAAAATCAAACTTTTGGACACCATCTGCTTGTGTGGTAAGACAATGTGAACTAATTGTAGTCCCCAACCCACTGTAAAAATTTGGTTGTGAATCTGATGTTTTGGGGGTTTTTTAGGGTCGTGATTCAGAGGCTCTTATGAAGTTCTGCTAAGTACCAGGACGTTGATCTTTCAACAAAAATAAACATTCATCTCCATACGATAAACACAGAAGTTGATGCAGGAATACAAAATAAGGGTTTTGCAGTGGCCATCTCAGTCTCTAGAATTGAATTGGTCAGAATTGAGAAGGTATTGGATGCACACTGTTACTCTCATTGTAACTTCTAGACTTGAAAAACTCAGACCCATCCAATGTGACTTGGATGGAATGAAAGCATCAATAACAGACATCTTAAGTGATATACTGACGTATTATACAACAGCTAGTTCAGATCCACTAATTTGATTGGTCGAGCAGCATTCTAAGAGTGCCTATATTTCCTATAACCACAGTGGGACATTTCACTGTGTGTACTGTATCACTCCACTCATCTGTGTTCACCACATAAAATTCCACTTCCTAGTTCGGAACGTTTACTGCGGTAGTGTTAACGACATCATCAGCGAACATGGCAAATTATACTTTTCAGGTATATAACTTTTGACTTAAAATATGAAAGCTCGTCAGTTGAAGATGAAAAGGAAGAAGGAAGGCCAAGCACCTTTAATGGGAATGTACAAATCAATGTGAGATAGCTAGCAAGCTAGCCAACATGCTATAAAGTGAGTGTGGCTTCTTCGGGATTTATTTCCACTAGCAGAAAGAAAATAAACAGAATGTTGGCCATAATGTGTCCAAATGTCAATTACTTGATATTAATTTCTTGTTTATAGAGCTGTTGTATAATACAATATCACACTCACAAGCATGTGTTTATTACCTTCAACAATGCCTACGGCTGAATCACAGCCGTGCTGATATTCAGCATAAAGCACTCTTGCTTGTGCAATATTGCTGAAATATAATCCAAAACATATGGAAAAGGAGGATTGCAGGTTTTCAAGTGGTGTGATTTTTTGCCTTGCACCTCTTCTCAAATTTACCCCTGATTATTGCCTTATCACCATTCATACCATTTGTATTACACGTAGCTTTATGCAGGCATATCTACGGGGCAGGCAAGACAGTCATTAGCCTCTGCCTCATTTCCCAGGTATGGCAATTCTCATTTTCCTTCTTTTTTTTAGATTTGACTTTCAAGGTTATATTTTTTTGCAATGTCAAGGTTATCTTTTTTTTTGAATGTTCAGTTAATTCATTATGCTGTGGAATGCTGATGTTAAGTGTCATTGGACAATTGCACTAATTAATCAAATGAGCAAATGAGATAGTGACTTCTCACAAAGTCCTTCTAGTAAAATCTGTCCACTAGGTGGCCACCCTGGCAATGCTCCTGGGCAATTATTTATAGTCATACTAATCCAGGCTCCTATCTACTTAAATGGGGAGAGACCCATATACCAGAAGCAGACCAACAAGATGACCAATCAAACACAGATGTGGAAAGGCTGTTAATATCTGGCAATAATGTGTGCTCTTTATATCAATAGAGATATCCATCCATCCATTTTCTGTTGTACTTCTTATCCTACACAGGGTCGCAGGGAGCCTATCCCAGGGAAGAAGGCAGGGGACACCCTGCCAACCCATCGCAGGGCACAGTCACACACACACAATGGAAATACCAATCACCCTACAATGCATGTATTTGGACTGGGGGAGGAAATTGGAGTGCACAGGGAGAACATGCAAGCTCTGTGCACACATGACAGAGGCAGGAATCGAACCCGCAACCCCAAAGGTGCAAGGCAAGTGTGCTAACCACTAAGCCTCCATGCTTGCTAAATGTGGTAACTGTCTTTACCAACAGGGCAACTGGTTGGTTTTTGCTGAAGATGCATTTTTAAGGCATATATATATATATATATATATATATATATATATATATATATATATATATATATACAGGTGCATCTCAATAAATTAGAATGTCGTGGAAAAGTTCATTTATTTCAGTAATTCAACTCAAATTGTGAAACTTGTGTATTAAATAAATTCAATGCACACAGACTAAAGTAGTTTAAGTCTTTGGTTCTTGTCTTGACCCCAGCCTCATTCCATTCCTTGTGAAGTTCACTCAAATTCTTGAATCGATTTTGCTTGACAATCCTCATAAGGCTGCGGTTCTCTCGGTTGGTTGTGCATCTTTTTCTTCCACACTTTTTCCTTCCACGCAACTTTCTGTTAACATGCTTGGATACAGCACTCTGTGAACAGCCAGCTTCTTTGGCAATGAATGTTTGTGTCTTACCTAGTGAACCAAACTGAGAGACCATTTTGAAGGCTCAGGAAACCTTTGCAAGTGTTTTGAGTTGATTAGCTGATTGGCATGTCACCATATTCTAATTTGTTGAGATAGTGAATTGGTGGGTTTTTGTTAAATGTAAACCAAAATCATCACAATTAAAAGAACCAAAGACTTAAACTACTTCAGTCTGTGTGCATTGAATTTATTTAATACACGAGTTTCACAATTTGAGTTGAATTACTGAAATAAATGAACTTTTTCACGACATTCTAATTTATTGAGATGCACCTGTATATATAAAAATAAAACGTCTGAACGTATCAAACTGATTTCTGAATCAGCCTGGACTTAGCAAAGAAGTTTCTCTGTTTCCTTGAGCTGTGAATCCTTATCAGTAACTTCTTCTGACCAGATGCCATCGGAATGCTACAGGGGCAACGACCCCCCTCTTCAGACACGCACACACACACAAAGCTTACCTACACGTGCACGTGCGCGCACGCACACAATGGAAGAATCTCTTCTGAATGTAACATGTAATTATGTGTAATTATTCAATGTCCAAATAGTGTGATGTTTCCTTATTTGCATATATTGTGTGTTCATGTAACCTAGCTATAATGATTTTAGATAGTGTAATTTAGGATATTATTTTAAATGTCTGTAACCATGTTTCACCTTTTAATATTCTTTATAAGTCCATCGAATTTGGTATGTAGTTAATCGTCTCACGATACTCCGATGGATTATGCATATCACTTTACAATGAGATACATTATTTCATGCTTTTTCTTAATCGCATACCTAATACGGTTTAAACCGGCTCCTCCCAGGACATGCAAATCAAGGTCTGAGACCAGACAAAGAGAGTTCATCCCGCCAACAAATCCAACTTCCTGATTGGCCAGTAGCCCAGAGAGGCGTGTGCACTGGTGTTGTCTTTAAAACAACACCACGCTTTGAAACTACACTCTCTCAACTTGTTTCTTCTACTTCTAGCAGACTCTACACTCTTTCCGGTTTCTCTCCCCCGGAGCCACGTGCCCCGGGAAGAGGAAGCCACACTCTCTCTCTCTCTCCAGACGAGATGCAACCGCCTCACGGCCCACGCCTTTTCAAACGGCACGACGAACCAGCGAACTCGACACGACCTCGCGTGTTAAGATTGTACCCCTGTTTACAGGAGATTTAAGTTCTTGCTGGTTTTTGAAAAAGGCTAATAGTTTGTGTTTTGGTCTGCTACCCTTTTTATTTTATTACTTTCTCTCTATACCTTTTCTTTCCTTGTATATAGATGTGCATATGTATTGCTTGCTTAGAGTTAGTTGTGTGTGTATCCATAGTTACACCTAGTTATTAAAATCTATTATCACCACGCTTGATTGTCTCTGTTTTGGTCACATGATGAGTCAATTCTATACTACAAGACCTCGCTACCCGCTTTTGAAACAGCGATTTCCTTCCTGGCCAGAAGGATAACTCCCTCTTTAGAGTTCATAATTCTAAACTACACTACATCTAATCCTAAAAGCTGATCTAGACCACATACATAGTCATAATTAATTATAATCCGTTGTAGTTAATTATCTATATGTATATGTGCACATACATGAATTCCCTTTCATGGCTGATGTATATTTATAACTGGTCACAGATATATATATGATATACAGGTGCATCTCAATAAATTAGAATGTTGTGGAAAAGTTCATTTATTTCAGTAATTCAACTCAAATTGTGAAACTCGTGCATTAAATAAATTCAATGCACACAGACTGAAGTAGTTTAAGTCTTTGGTTCTTTTAATTGTTATGATTTTGGCTCACATTTAACAAAAACCCACCAATTCACTATCTCAACAAATTAGAATACTTCATAAGACCAATAAAAAAACATTTTTAGTGAATTGTTGGCCTTCTGGAAAGTATGTTCATTTACTGTACATGTACTCAATACTTGGTAGGGGCTCCTTTTGCTTTAATTACTGCCTCAATTCGGCATGGCATGGAGGTGATCAGTTTGTGGCACTGCTGAGGTGGTATGGAAGCCCAGGTTTCTTTGACAGTGGCCTTCAGCTCATCTGCATTTTTTGGTCTCTAGTTTCTCATTTTCCTCTTGACAATACCCCATAGATTCTCTATGGGGTTCAGGTGTGGTGAGTTTGCTGGCCAGTCAAGCACACCAACACCATGGTCATTTAACCAACTTTTGGTGCTTTTGGCAGTGTGGGCAGGTGCCAAATCCTGCTGGAAAATGAAATCAGCATCTTCAAAAAGCTGGTCAGCAGAAGGAAGCATGAAGTGCTCCAAAATTTCTTGGTAAATGGGTGCAGTGACTTTGCTTTTCAAAAAACACAATGGACCAACACCAGCAGATGACATTGCACCCCAAATCATCACAGACTGTGGAAACTTAACACTGGACTTCAAGCAACTTGTGCTATGAGCTTCTCCACCCTTCCTCCAGACTCTAGGACCTTGGTTTCCAAATGAAATACAAAACTTGCTCTCATCTGAAAAGAGGACTTTTATATATATATCATGTTGGAATACTGCCCTGCGGCCCAGTTTCCGAAGGGAGGGGATCATGCTCTGCTTCAGTATGTCACAGTACATGTCACAGTACACTACCCACTGCCGGCAGCACTCATGCAGCCCCAGACCATGACACTCTCACCACCATGGTTGACCGTAGGCAAGACACACTTGTCTTTGTATTCCTCACCTGGTTGCCGCCACACACGCTTGACACCATCTGAACCAAATAAGTTTATCTTGGTCGCATCAGACCACAGGACATGGTTCTTCAGCAAACTGTTTCCGGGCTTTCTTTTGCATCATCTTTAGAAGAGGCTTCCTTCTGGGACGACAGCCATGCAGACCAATTTGATGCAGTATGCGGCGTATGGTCTGAGCACTGACAGGCTGACCCCCCACCCCTTCAACCTCTGCAGCAATGCTGGCAGCACTCATACATCTATTCTCCAAAGCCAACCTCTGGATATGATGCTGAGCACATGCACTCAACTTCTTTGTTCGACCATGGAGAGGCCTGTTCTGAGTGGAACCTGTCCTGTTAAACCGCTGTATGGTCTTGGCCACCGTGCTGCAGCTCAGTTTCAGGGTGTTGGCAATCTTCTTATAGCCTAGGCCATCTTTATGTAGAGCAACAATTCTTTTTTTCAGATCCTCAGAGAGTTCTTTGCCATGAGGTGCCATGTTGAACTTCCAGTGACCAGTATGAGAGAGTGTGAGAGCGATAACACCAAACTTAACACACCTGCTCCCCATTCACACCTGAGACCTTGTAACACTAACTAGTCACATTAAACCGGGGAGGAAAAATGGCTAATTGGGCCCAATTTGGACATTTTCACTTAGGGGTGTACTCACTTTTGTTGCCAGCGGTTTAGACATTAATTGCTGTGTGTTGAGTTATTTTGAGGGGACAGCAAATGTACACTGTTATACAAGCTGTACACTCTCTACTTTACATTGTAGCAAAGTGTCATTTCATCAGTGTTGTCCCATGAAAAGATATAATAAAATATTTACAAAAATGTGAGGGGTGTACTCACTTTTGTGAGATACTGTACTTGCGGGCCATTTGAAGGACAGAGGGTCCTGACTTCATTTATTGTTCACATATGCACAATATTATGCTGAGTTCTGAGACCATATGGAATGTGAAAAAAGTGTGGAAAAAAGCCTCCGGATGAGCCATAATGTATAGACTGATAACTGCAACTGCAAAAATCCACATTCTCCTGGTTGCTCAGCCACATGCACATCAAACCATGTCCTTGACAGGGTCATGCTTTAGTCTCTTTCTCTTCCCATGTATAAATGCTAAATATGCAGTTGTGCTCCAGCAACTGAATCTCAATCACCACTGAATTTCTCATGCATCCAGCAGCACCTCAGGATTGGGAGCGTGAACACCACTGGCTGCCTAAGTGTGATGGATGAATAAGGATTTGGTCCTCTCACATGCCTGCTGCACTTAACCGATGTACTGAATAGATATGAACAAAGTCCTGATGAGTTCTGTTTACAAGGAACATAAGCATCTCACCCTGGGACGTTTTTTTTTTTTTTTTTTTTAATTTATTTATTTATTATTTCAATTTATTTAATACTGTCCAACTGAAAATTGATATACATGCTATATATATATATATATATATATATATATATATATATATATATATATATATATATATATATATATATAGAGAGAGAGAGAGAGAGAGAGAGAGAGAGAGAGAGTACTGTGTGAAAGTTTTAGGCACATGCAAAGAAATGCTGTAGAGCAAAGATGCCTTCAAAATAATGAAATTAATTGTTTCTATGTTTAAAAAAAAACACCGTAAAGAACAGTAAACAGTAGTAAATGAACTATTAAAGTCAATATTTGGTGTGACAAAAAAATTAAAATTAAAATTAAAATAGTAGTCTCTGGTACAATTTGTGCAGTTTTATAAGGAAATGGTAAGTTTTATTGAGCATCCTGCAGAGCCAGCCACAGTTCTTCTGGAGACTTTGACTTTGATATATGTATACTGTATATATACATGACATATATATATATATATATATATATATATATATATATATATATATATATATATATATATATATATATATATATATATATATATATGAATACATGAATACATATACTATATATAGATTTTCAGTTGGACAGTATTATTAAACACAACATGCAGTTTTAAATCATCTCCACTAAGGGGCAGACTATGCACACATGTAAGCTGCAGAAGGCAGCACAGAACACTCAGAACAAAAAGGCTGACTGTATGTTGTATATAATTAATAATGCCAGGCTGCATATTATATGCATATTATTTGTAACGTTTGTATCATGGTGTAGAATGTTAAGTCATACATGAGTAAAGCTAGCTGAATGGGCTCCTGTATGGCACTGAAGCCATTTGAGCTTGAGAGTGCAAAGAGCAGAGGGCATTATGCTATTCTGTTTGGTTTTGTTTCCATATCTGAATAGCTGCACTAATGGAAAACAGTTTGTCTTCTACAAATTAGTGCACGTTGGGTGGTTAACAATCTACAGCAAATGCACCACCATATTTAGCAGTGCTGCAATGTTGCAGCGTCTCACTTCACACCTCACAGAAAGCATAGGCAGCCTTCAGTGGCCCAATTGATTAGTAATGTTGTGCAATGAGGAAAGATTTATAAGAATGAAACTGATGACAAACTGGTCAAATGTATGTTAAAGATATGAGTAAATTAAAGATATATATCCATCCATTTTCTGTACCGCTTATCCTACACAGGGTCTTGGGGGAGCCTGGAGCCTATCCCAGGGAACTCAGGGCACAAGGCGGGGTACACCCTGGAGGGGTGCCAACCCATCACAGGACACAATGGCACACTCATTCACACACTACAGACAATTTAAAGATGCCAATCAGCCTACAAAGCATGTCTTTGGACTGGGGGAAGAAACGGAGTACAAGGAGGAAACACGAAGAGAACATGCAAGCTCTAACATCTCTAAACTGTCCGTAGTGTGTGAGAGGATGTGTGCAACAGGTTGGCACACACTCCAGGGTATCCCCTGCTTTTTGCCCTGAGTCCCCTGGGATAGGAGCCAGGCTTCCCACAACCCTGTGTAGAATAAGCAGTACAGAAAATGGATGGATGGATGGATGGATGGATGGATGGATGGATGTCATTAATTTCCCTAACTCTTTCAATGTTACAATCCTTTTTCACTGAACCAACCACAGTAGGAAAATGTCAGTAGGAATTTACTCAAGGGCAAAATCTAGAGTGATAATTGAATAGCTCTGCATTAGAGCCATGATTCTTACTGTAGATGTGTTTTTGATGACAATACCCCTTTTTAATGATCTTTAAAGCCAAGTACCCCTTTAAAAGACTAGAAATGATTTTAGGAAACTGTAAAGGATTTTTCCTATTCCAAAAAAGTTGGGATTGAATTACCCTGGATGAACTGAAGTGAAGAAGAGTTGTAGGTGATAAGACACTACCTGGAGAGTTTCAATATATGACTTTCCTCACACCTCATGACATATCGTACATCCAGCCCAAACTTTCCTATCATGCTAATGTAACTTTAATTAGAACCACCTCTAGATTGTACAGGGGGACACATTTACAATGGAAATTCACTTGTTCTCTGCCCAGTGTGTCAGAAATGAACAGATCCTGCCCTGGGAGACTGTATCTGCATCTGCAGCAGCAGCAGTTTGTTGTGGTTTTTTGCACTGGTTGCCTTTGTAAACATTTTCATTCCCCCTCCATTCCCTCTTTTTTCTCTCCCTGCAGACCCTGGCATCGTCTTCTGGCTCCTTGCTCATGTTGAGCACATTCATTCCCAGCATGCCACTGTGCACTGACAGCGCTGTCATTGTCTCAGCAGTCCCCCAAGCAGCCTGCACACTTCAAGAAGAAATGTGTCTGTTGGTGACCTATTAAAACTAGCAGATGGCCAGGCCTAGGCTCTCTGTGTCAGAATGGAAGAACCCAAGTAAGAGAGAGCTACATATTTTTACTCTAACCGTGAAGAAGAAGTGTTTTTTTTTCTTCCATGCATAAATTCTCTTACTATTGTTTCCTGATAGCTCCTGTGCACAAAGAGGATAGTGTGCTGCTGTGGATGGGCCCTGGCTCTCTTACCCAGAGTGTGCAATTCAAAGTTATTTTTTTGTTTTGTCTCTATAAAAACTATATACAGTCATGCCCAGAAGTATTGGTACCCTTTCTAAAGATTGGTAAAAAGTATATGGGACATAAAAAAGTATATAATTTACCAAAAATATCTGTGGTATATTAGCTTAATCTCACACTCAATATACAAGATACAACAGCAAGGCCAATTCTATTGTTTTCGCTATAAATTGAAGACATTTGGGTTTAGGATCAAAAGATGAATATGAGACGACAGATCAGAATTTCCATCTAGATGTGTAGAACATGGCACCTTTTGTTTGAACCCACCTTTTTTTTTTTTCTTTTTCAAGTGATCAAAAATATTGGAACATGTGACTGATAGGTGTTTCTTGTTGCCCAGGTTTGCCCTGTTAAATTGATTGTTTAAAGAATTAATAGCTCTGAATTTCTGCTCTTGGTTTGAGCCCTAGGTTTTTCCTGTGAAGACTTAATTTGCTGTTCAAATAACATGAAGACCAGAGAGCTGTCTATGGGAGAAAAACCCAGCCATTTTGAAGCTGAGAAAATAGGGAAAATCTATCAGAGCCATTGCAAAAGCATTGGGCATATCCAATACAACAATTTGGAATGTCCTGAAAATGAAAACAACAACAGCCAAGGAAAACAACAGCAGTTGAGGACAGAAACATTGTGAGAGCTGTTGGGGGAAAAAACAACAGTTAGTGACATCACCAACAACCTTCACAGGGCAGGGGTGAAGGTTTCACAATCCACCATTCGATGAAGACTTAAAGTGCAGAAATATAGAGGCCATACCACAAGATGCAAACCACTCATGAGCAGTAAGAATCAGAAGCCAGATTAGGATTCACAATAAAATACAGAGATGAGCCACAAAAGTTCTGGAACTGAGATTAACCTTTACCAAAATGAAGGAAAGGCCAAAGTGTGGAGAAAGAAAGGCTCTACTCATGATCCTGAACATAGAAGCTTATCAGTCAAGCATGGTTTAGATAGTGTCATGGCTTGGGCTTGCATGGCTGCTTCTCGAACAAGCTCACTAATCTTTATTCATGATGTATCTCATGATGGTAGCAGCAGAATACAGAAATCTACAGGAACAACCTGTCTTCCAATTTACAGAGAAATGTATCCAATAGAATTGTGAGGAACTTCACCAGGCAGCAAGACAATGACCCAAAGGCAGTGCCAACACGACAAAGGACTTCATCAGGGGGAAAATAAATTGAAGGTTTTAGACTGGCCAAGTCAATCACCAGACCTTAACCCAACTGAGCATGGATTTCACCTCCTGAGGAGGAGACCAAAGGAAGAAACCCCCCAAAATAAACAAAAACTGAAAGAAGCTGCAGAACAAGCCTGGAAAAATAATTTTGCCATGCTGTTCTAGTACTTTTGGAGGGGACTATATGGCAGAAATCTAGCCTTTAATTCTTATCCTATGGGGAAAAAATACTTATAAATGTTTTTTCCCCTTTTTTCCCCCAGATTTTCTGCCTAATATAGTCTTGGCCAATTCCCACCCACAAGTCAGGTTTCCCCATCATATGACAGCTACCAACCGGGGAGGAAAAAGCCTATCAAGTGCTTCCTCCAAGAGACATGAAGCCAACCAAGTGCATCTTTCCAAACTCTTGCTCATGCTCCATTACAGGGCGGGTTAACACACGCTATCTGCCCTCTTCCACATGGCCAATTATGTTCTCTTGTTCTCCCAGTCACGGATTTATTTTTCTGTATTATTTTTTCTATATTTAGTATTACTATACTGTTACTGTTACTATACTGAAGCATATTCCCATTTAGATTTTACATTTTACTTGACACAGGGGTCAAACGCCTTTTGTCATTCATCAACATGGGGAGGATTAGAAAATACATAAATGAAAGACAAAAGAGAGTTAACCTTCATTAATCAAGCAGTGGCTATAAAAATAGTTACATACCTTATGGAATTTAAAACAACTGGATCTGTAATAAACCTGCCTGGAAGAGAAGTGTATCTTGTCCCCATGCAGAGTGAGGAGGTTACTGAGGCAAAAACGTTCTCCATGGATCACAGTTGGAGATTTGCAGAAGATGGTGGCATTTTGGGGTCACGAAGTCTCCATGCCAATAACCTATTTGGAAGGCGTGCCAGAAGAAAACCTTTCCTTTCATCTAACCATAAAACCAATATGTCTGGAGTTTGTTAGACTTAACTGGATCTTTGACTGTAACTGGGTTCTAAGGTCAGATGAGACAAAAATGGAGCTTTTTTAGCAACAAACACTTAAGATGGATGTAACATAAAGAGAAGGTTGGTTGTAGACAAACATGTAATCTCCACTTTTAGGTATGGTGGAGGATCTATGGTGATTGTCCTCCACAGGCCCTGGGAACCTTGTTAGTATACATGACATTATGGAATCCATGAAGTACCAGGAGATTTAAATGAAAATCTGGCTGCCTCTGCCGGGAAGTCACAATGGACCTGGAGAGATTCTGAAGTGAGGGGTGATCCTTACTCTGTAATCTCATTAGGCATTATGGGAGAAGACTCAGCAATGGAATCCCAGAGCTCTTATTGTAACTTCTGTCTGAAATCAATAAACTTGAGCACATTTAAAAATGGGATTGTTAATCATGTACCCTTTTATTATATTATTTAATCAAATAAAATATACAGTATTCTTCTATAGCAAATGATCACAAATCCCTCATATCATAGCAGGTTTGATCATTAGTACTCTTTATACTTATAAGCTTCTTCTTTTATTTATTACTATTTTATACCATCATTTTATTTCTATTATTTTATATTATACTGATTCACATAAAATATATTCTTATCGAATCACTGCTTTCTAAAATCCCTTAGTTTGCACACCAGTCCACTTTGGAATTGAGACTTGAATCTTCTCTTTTTTCAACTTCAACTGTCTGACAGAAGTGGAACCCGATCTTTTGCTGTGCATTCTAGGATGATGTTCTGCTCACCACTGCCGTTAAGAGTGATTATTTGAGTTACCGTAGCCGCCTATCAGCTCAAACCTGTCTGGCCATTCTCCTCTGACCTTTCTCATCAGCAAGGCATTTCCACCCACAGTTATTAATTAATGCAAAAAATATAGAATGGACATGATGGAGGGGACACATTCCTCTCACTAAAGAAACAAAAAGTAGCATGTTGTCCAGCCCACCCAAATCACAATCTCTGAGTCTGTGTGTAAAGTTCTGGTGCACAAGAATCAAACAGAAATTCTGTTTGAAAAGAAGGCTTTCAAGTTCAGAGTTTCAGGTTGAATCCCAGGCCCTGAAACCCCAGAGCCTAAGGATGAGAATGCGTGAGCTGACTCTTGGGGTCTGAGACAGCTCACAGGCTAACAGGGAGGTAGCAGGGAGATAATAAAGGGACAGCTACCCATTTCTCTCTCTGTGTATTGCTTACCCATAAACATAGTCTCTGTCAAGTGTGTAATTGCACTGTGAAAGACGCTCCTAGTTATGAGTCTGATGATATCCTGTGATGACAGTGTACTGTGATGAGGAAAGGGTTAACATTGCATTAACATTGCACCATGCTGGTACAAATCTATAGTTAATGGCACTTCAGTGGAAATATGCCATGAGATTTTTAAACCAAGGCCAACTATTTTTAAAGAAAAACATACCAGGTGAAAACAAAAGTAGGAATGCGACGGGTATAGCTGCATGAGTAAGTGGAAGATGGCCAGGGGGTGGAATAGCTATCATTATGGGCTGAATCAGGAGAAGAAACTGAATTTCTTCTGCAGGATTGCCAAATTGGCCAAAATGCACTGATGCCAGGTCCCTAGCACAGGAGCCAACAATATGGGTTGTGCTTGGTGGTTATTTTTGTTACATTAAGTAGAAATGTTGTTTTTAAGGAAAACCATGTAATGTCTGACAAAGACAGAGGTTCAAACAGATCTAACAAGTCCCATGGTGAACTCCCTTAGAGATGCCTAAAAGTCCCTTTTAGGAATGCCCCAACCAGTTGGTGAGATCCAGGGGAAGCACCACTGACCTCAGAACCGTAGGCTATTAAACTTCAAAAGTTATATTTTTATCTGGGTGTTTTTTGTTTGTTTGTTTGTTTGTTTGTTTTTGTTTTTTGTCTAGGTCTCTAGTTTGCATGTAGTATTCAGTTTGGATATGAAATCTTTTCACAGTTAACACCATTGATGTTGGTGGGTTTATGCTTGATGGGTACCAATGATTTGAAGAATGTGTTGAAGCTCTGTATTGATGTTTGTCTTGCTTTTCTGTGATGATGACATTGCTGATGAACTGACACTAAGTTTGGGGATTAGTTCCTGAAAAGTGTCCAGTTTTGCCAGAATGTTTCAGGTCATCTCTACTCTGACCATGTACAAATATTTTCACTCCAAAGTCCTATTCACTGCCCATTTCAAGAAACACCATCTACTGTCCAGTTAAAGAACATTATACTCTTTTTAGATTTTAATCTTACAGGCATGACTGCAACAATAAACTTGTGTGCAACTATAGCATTATAAATTCTACCAACATACAGAAAATTATCTTTCATATACGTATGTGTATATACAAAGTGTCCCAAAAGTCTCCATACAGTGGAGAAATTAACAGTTTGTCTTCCAACATTTTTCATACTTAGTTTATATTAGATATTTTTTCCAGATACCCTTTAAGAATGCCTTTGACAAAAGAAGAACGTATTGAAATCATTCTCATGGTTGGTTCGGGAAGCTGTTGCAAAGTCGCGATGGACTTTAACAGGATACATGGCAAGCACATCACACATGACACTGTTGCCAAACTTATTAACAAATTCAAAAAGACTGGAAGTGTTGTGGACCAACTGGGAAAAATGTCCACTGACGAAGGCATAACCGACATGGTGCTGGCATACATAGTCCCCTATGTATAGGGACTTTTGGGACATCCTGTACATATATAGGCTATATTATTTATATATACATTTTTAGGCTGTGCTAAAAATGTAATACACACACTTTATTTATTACTCGTAGTATATTATTTCTTTTTGGTCCAAATTTTACACACAGTGATGTCATCTAAAACAGTTTTATGCTACAAATTCTTATATTTTTGACCACTAGAGGCCCCTAGTGGATACTTGAAGCCTGAAGAAATAACCTGTTTTCGATACAGTTGGCTGCAAAGCTTCAGCACTTCATGAAGCTTTGTTTTGCCATCATTAGTTGATAGCTTTTAACCCAAAACGTGTGCCTTTCTGCCCTGTCAATGCCACTCAAAGTTGGTTGGTTCTGGTGTGCCTCTATTTAAATGTCCCCCGTGACATGTTTAACTTTCACAAGTCATTCACCACCACAAAAGTAGGCTGCCAGTAACAATGCACAGGTGTAGACATTCATTCATTACCTGCTTGTTCTCTCAGGTTGCTCCTCCTTCTTAAACAAGAGAACATAGTGGATGCTCACGTACTATAACTGCTCTAACCTGGTGAGGGTCATGATGACTTATTGGATTATATTTTTGGTGAAATAAGAACCAAAATTTGTTAGAAAATACTGAGTAGGTGCAAATAAAAATGATAACTGTAAGACCAGATGGTATTGGTCAAACTTTCTGCAAGAGCGGGAGGAATTAGTCAGAATTCCTTTAGGAGTAGAGCGGTTAGAAAGCGGTGAGAAATAAAATCACTTCCAATCCATAGACATGTACTCCAGGTAAAGTACTAGTTAAAATTCCATTTACCCCTTGTGACATCAGATTTGTGACAGGTGTAGGAAGTCACCTGTCCGTATATCTTTCTGCCTTGCTACTGGAGGCCCCAGGAGAACACCCTGCAGGAGGAACCACTGTGCTAGGTCTGTAATGTAATCTTTACATTATATTTATTAATGACACTTTCCAAAGTAACTTAAGGTTGAGACAGGATACAGCTTAGCAGCCTAGCGTTAAGAGGCTTGGTCAAGGACACAAACTTACAACCTTAGGATCACCAGCCCAAAGCTTTAACCACTGAGCTGACACTGCCTGTCATTAGTGCTGTTAGTCTGTTGTGCATTAGACACATTTGTTGTGACTGTTGTAAGACGGGCAACCAGTGAAGTCGAACTTTAAATGTCTAAAATGTAAGATCTTCTGTGCAGAGGTTTAGGTTTCTGTTTATGTATGAATGTACTACACAGGCAGTCAGAAACTTTGTCTCCCTTACAGTTTAAACTGAATAAGCTTCTTGGAGATGAACATGACCTTGGTTAGATAGGGTTTCTTTATCTGACTAAGAAATCAAATTCTGGTCACTGATTCTGTCAAGCAATAATGAAAAATGGCTGATGTGTAAAATGTTTTTTATAGTGTAAAACACGCATTATACATTACAGGACAATGATGCTTTTTACTCTGTCCTTGGAACAAGCCTGAAAATACAACAGTCTTTAAAAAAAACAAAAAAAAAAAACATACTGTTCGGATAAAACTTAATCCGCAAATAATGTATAAGTACCTTCAAAGGAAAAATATTTGTCCGTAATGTTGAATTACACTATGTACTTTAAATTAGTTTTAAAGAAACACTACATTCTCTTTCCCAGGTTAGTGGTACCACTCCAGTGACAAGGTGTACAATGAAAGTACAGTTTAGTATAGTGGGGGTTTTTTTGTCTTTTTTTGTCTAAAAATGTAAAGAGCATGAAGAAAAGCAATTAAAGAATAGAGAAGAACCTCAACAAGAGGATAAGGTAAATGACATATGGTTTTATTAATTTTAATCATAAAGCTATAAATCTGTCAGTAATAAAATGGTTCCTAACTGTAATGAAATTGGTATCTATGATATAGTGTTAAATGGTGAAATTATGTTAATGAAGTTTTTTAAATGCCTAAGTGTTGATTAATTTTCTTTTTTTTGTAAACTAAATTACAGGTTAATATGAATGCATTCATTCTCATACATTGTTGTTTCTATAGTAACAACTTACACAGACTTGTAGGGCAGCTGCTCCACTTAAATGGATTAAAAAACATGTTTAATTGTTTAGATGGCAATTAGTGAAAAGATGTTTATGTAACATTTTTGGAAGAAGTCTGCAGTACCAGAGCTTTGTAACAGTCAGAGGTAAAGGTACCATCTTCAGGATGGAGAGCTTTGTATTTTTGCACTTTCTCTGGAAATTGACAAGCTGCGTTTTCTTTGTCTAAACTTCAAGAGGGAGAAAAACCAGTAGATGCTGGTGAGTGAGTGACAGTTTATGGCTGTTATAGAAATAAATGAGCATGCACTAATTTGTTTCAGACATTCCGCATCATTACATGAGTTAAAAATATGACAACATCTGACAAATTTAGACAACATCTGACAAATTTCTGATGTGTTTATTGTAAAATATTGGATTACTGATTGAAATTGGAAAAAATGTCCCACATGTGATTACAAGTATAAATATAAAATTCCCATTCAAACATATTAGTAGCATTGATGGCTTTTTATTAGAAAATATTCTTTGTCTCTCAAATTAGTCTTAAATTCTGTTATCACATTCAAGTATGGATACTTAAAAATCTACCCTCAGTTGTGCACACTTACAAAGCAGTCCACGTAGATGGCCATTTAAAAAAAAAAAAAAACCTTAAAAATTCTCCTTCTTCCAAGCTTTTCAAATATTTCAAGTGCTGAGAGGATAGTATTTTGCACACAGAACTCTAAACCCGAGCTAATTTAGCCTTACCATTCCCATGGGCTAAGCTCTCCACACTCAAGTTTTTCATTCCTTTTCTCTAAAGAGGATGTTGCAAATCGGCTGTGGGGCTTTGAATGCAGGAGGAGGTTAATCTGGTGTAATGTCTAATGATGGAGATTTCCAGGGGGAATGCTATGTGCAGTTTGAGCCCTGCAGCTAAAGATTCCGCCCCATTTGTCCTAACTGACATGAAGAAATGAATGCTTAGAGTGTAGGCATCAGCACTGGTATAACTGTGACCATCTTCATTTCCAGCAGGTCCGGAGGTAATGTTAGGCTTTGGGAACATCCCTTTGGATTTTTAGATGGAGTCTGACAAGCTGTGGGACTCCTGCTGCATCACTTATGACACGGTGATGGAAACTACTAAGAACTGCTGAGATTATTGCAGAACACACACAGGTTCCTCTAGGGCTCAACGGTGTTTTTGATGTGTTGACTGAAGTAAATAACACACATTTTCTTATTCACACTCCATCTAAGTCTCGCAACGAACTCTCGAGTTAAACAGAATAAACAGCAAAGATTCTTCAGAATGTTATTTAATGCTAAAAACCACTTTCTCTAGAGATGATGTCTCAATCCAATTTTATTTTCTGAAACACAACCTATCTATAAAACATCTTTCTTCCACTGACTCACTTTATATACAATATGGAAAAATGTGACACACTATGGCAGAGGGAGTGCTATGGTTTGAGTTCATGATTCAGTGATTCAGTGACAGCTCGCAGATGGTAAGGCATTTTTTTTCCTTTTAATTAGGACACATCATTGTTAGCTTATGATATGAAGAAGTAGACAAAATAGTATGGGCACATCAGAACACCTAAGTGTTATGAGGATAAATTAAAACAAAATACAACAAAAACAGATTGAACAGTGGTTTATGCAGGCTACATTTCAAAAACAGAACAAATAATGACTGCAGTAAGAGGATCTGATAATAAAGTACAGTATAAACTACGATCCTCTAGGTATCATCTTTTAATATACAAAATACGTGGATATTTTATTCAGGTTTAAAGGTTCGGTAATTCAATTTAGTGCTACCCTCTGAAAAGAAAAGTACAAAATAAGAGAAGCAATAAAATTACAAAACAGAAAAAAATAAATGAATGTTGTGACTGGCTTGGCTCTTTCATTGTGGCATGTTTTAGATATGGTTCTATGATATTAGCTGCCTAAACAGACAAATAAAAGTGCATTAACTTTTTTTCACAATTATATATAATGTAGAGGAACTGATTGGGGGTTATTTTTCAGAAAACAAGACACTGCAGAAATGCATATAAAAATCACATTGCTGAAAGCAACTCCAAAATGCTGCAACCAAAATAATAATAATAATAATAATAATAATAATAAAAATCACAATCACACTACATAATGTAAATAACAGGATTAAATACCAACTGGCGCTGCCATAAAGACAGAAATTACAACAGATCAGTTCACACACAGGAAAAAGCCTCCCACCTTTACTCAGTTAAACACTCCCTCCTTGATAATTAAACTGATGAATAACCCGGAGAGATGCTTTCATGCTTTATCATTGGACATAAACGTTAATAATGCATAGTGGTAGAAGGAGACACATATACAGTATAGATATGACATTCAAATGCATCATAATGAAGCTTTGTTGTGCCATTTCAGCATTGTCCCAATTAAGAAGCCAGAAAACTTCCTATTTTGGCTTTGAAATGTCTTGGTAATGGAGATCCAATGATATATAATAAAATATACATATATTAAATAACAAAAAGGTGTTAACCCAGTACTAAGCCCAGGTAGCTCATTCAAAAATCCCTTTCCCCACTCACATATGAGAATGAACCCATAATAAATCGCACCAATTAACATTGATATACTGCAAAGTATACGGGTTTCACATGTTTAGCAACTCCAAGATTGCACTGGAATCCTCTGCAGGTATTTTACTTTTCTACTCTCTGTTTATCAGTGTCTCCTCAAGGCTTGTGGGAGAGTTATCAAATTATTATTTTTTTTTTTTTACATCATTTTGTAGCATTATAATTACTCCTGGAGACAGAGGTGACACAATCCGTCTCAGATTCTGTTTTAGAAAGTGCTGATCATGGAAATATCCTGTGTACCCAACACCTTACTAATGCCAATTTGTAACAGTTACCACAAGTCAAATTGGGTTAAGGTTACATCTGAGATTGCTGCCATTTCTGTAAATTTTACATTAGATAGGGTTGGGGTATCACCATCTGAGCCAAAAAGTTCCCAAAAATGTCTTACAAATGATCTTAAAATGAATAACGGTGTCAATGTAAAAAGCAAGAAAAAAATGGCTGGTTTTAAGAAACTACTCAATGCATCTTTCACACTATTTTAACTGTTATCTACAGAATGTTTCTTTTGGGAAACTCAGGCCCTGACCTCATTTGTCAAACTCAGCAAACAACAATTCCTCTTGATCCGGAGTGTTTGTACAATCACACAAAGGCTGTCTGAGTCTTTACACACTTCCTGATGAGTGAAGCTTACAGAGTGGGGATATTTCAGTACAGCTCCCCACCAGTGGCAGTTTTTGCTGTATCGTAAAGCAGCATCATATGGTGTCCCAATGACGAGGATGTTAAATTGCTGAGAGCTACACATCTTATTAGCAGCCATTAAAATACATGATGTTACAGTGCGAGTCTTCAACTCTCTTCCCTAAGATACTCATAAGATACATGATAAACATGGTACTTCTGCATTCATAGCAGAAGCTTAACATTGCATTATGTCCACGTTTCTGTACCTTTAGAACATGAAACATGAGTTCTGCCATTAAATTTGTTTGACTCTGTGATGACTTGCATTCTGGAGACAAAACTTAGACTTAGTCTTATGGAGTCATAAAATGTATGGAGACATCACTTAGGCCTTTACATATTAAAATGAATGGTTACACCACTTATATGAGATTAAATGACAGTAAAACATTAACAAGTAAACATAATATATTACTACACCATGATTGTCAAGATTCCAACTGACAGGGAAAACTATAGCTCCCTAGCCGAACGTGGCAGACGGATGTCTCAATGTCATACAAATCCTCCACGTAGAGAGCACTGGGATATCTGATACCGCTTAGGTTCTTTTCAGGATGAAAGCAGCAGCAGCAGAAGCACACAGGTTCATGTTGTCTAATTTCAAGCTAACTCCTTCAGCACAGGAGCACAAGGGGGCCCAAGCACTACTATGGTGGTTCTTCAGTGGAGCAATGGTAATTCAGCAGTCACAGTTCTGTACTTGCTGACTGGAAGGTCGATGGTTCAAATTATAGGTCCGCCTCCATTTGGTCATTAGACCACCTTTGGGCAGCCTCAGTTGTCCAGGGGTGTCACATAATGCATGACTTTCTAATAATGTGAAAATAATATATGGGCAAAAAAAAAATATATATATATATATATATATATATATATATATATATATATATATATATATATATATATATATATATATATATAAAATAACAATTATTATTATTATTATTATTATTATTATTATTATTATTATTATAACTAATAATAATCAAAATCATAATCAAAATATCAACAGTTATTATTATTATTATTATTATTATTATTATTATTATTAACTTTCTATTATGTCTTTCTGGGCCTTCTGCTCACTGGATGCCCGCTGTGCCAGGCTGAATGAAGCCTCTGTTGCCAGCTGGAGTCCCCCTACTGTACCGCACCTGCCCCCCATCCCCCCAACCCCCTCCCTGCCACACCTGGCTTTATATCTGGTTGCTGTAATGGGCTGAGAGGTACCCACCTTTTCTGGCTAAGCTCTCTCTCAACACGATCTACTTACAATCACAAATACACACAGATACACAGAAAAACACACACACACACACTCTCTTACATTGCTCTGTCTGGATCCTACTTTTCTGCTGCTACCCCTTAGCTAATCCTACATGATGGCTGTTAGCCTTCAAATGCCCCCCTCCCCCCGCTTTTTTTTTTTTTTTAAATAAAAAGGACATGAAATAAAAGCAAAGTGACACCAGATGAGATGAGAACAGTTAAATGTCTCTGGAGTCACACCATACACAGAGACACGTTTTATACATTCAGGTGTGGTATACCTCAGAACACAACTTTTAAGCTGTTGAAAGCAAGTGAAGCGAGTGCTTAGCGGTTATCCGGCAAGGACAAACTCAGAGACTCGCCCGCCAATCAAACAGACGAGCATGCCTAATGAGGAATGAGCAGCATCTGCTGCTTTTGAGAGGTATGCTGAGAAACATTTGAGAAGGAAAAAGACAGAGAAAAAAAATAGAAAAAAAAAACACCCAACAATGTCCTACACAGGTGGTGCTTTTCCATGCTGAAAAGGCCATCATGCAAAAAAGTAGCTTGCCACTATGCATGCAGACAGTGGAGCATTCATAGCAGTCTCTTGTTTCAATTCATTTTTTGCTGTCCAACTCCTACATTATACATATTTCATTCCATGCTACACACAAAGTAATAAAACCATAATAAGGATCATATGTGGACATCTGGAATTGCAGGTTCATAGAAGTTCAAATGTAAATCATGTTTGCAATAAAAGAACGAACTGTCATTTGTGTGTGCTTATGTGGTCCATGAATATTGGAGTTGTACATTGTGTATGTCTGCTGCATGTGCGTATGTGTAAATATATATTTGTATCTAGATCTATACATGGCAGTGATATTTATAGTACTTGTGTAGGAGCTACTCTTTTTTTGTTTGTTTGCTTGTTTGTTTGTTTTTATCATTGCATTTCTCCCACTCCAGTTTCAAGGACAGCTCCATAACATGGACGAACAGCAGGGCAGTGCTACGCTGATAAACCAAGTGCCTTCATAAGCCAGAGGAGAGACAGAGAAAGAAGGACAGGTGTTGATGATCCAGATGATCACTTCTGAGAAAAAAGGGCGCCGATGGTGACTCCTGCTGCTCCCAGTGCTGCCAGGCCAAAGACTGTCTTTAAATAGGGCCAGGGGTGGAACATGGATGCTCTCTGATGACTGTAGAGCTCCACAAAGGCATCCTGGAAGACAGAGGAAGAAATATGAGAAACAGAGTCAGTCTTTAAAACACAAGACATTCCAAAACCTTTCTAGCTCCTATGACAGTAAACAGTTGTAGAAAAGTAATGATTTACATATAGTAATCATAAGTCTAGTGTCACCCAGAAAGGATGGGTTCCCTTTTTAAAGGTTGTTCCTCATGTTGTGTTAGAGAGATTTCCTTGCCACTGTCAGCTCTGGCTTGTTCATTAGAAATCCACATCTAAAGCTGCTTTGTGACAATGTCTATTGTTTGAAGCACTATATAAATAAAATAAAATGGAACTGATGGTCACATCCTTTCTCAAGCTTTAATATTCTTAATATTCTATACATGTAGGGCATTTACTACAGATAACGATGGTGTGAAAGCCCTTTTCTTCTTTGCTCCTCCCAGTTTTCACAATTTTATAAACCAGACACTTCACATCTGTGCAACCAGAATCCCTGCAGGCCAACAGTCAGCCCAACAAAGATACAATGAGAGAAGGATGAAAACAGATGGAGAAATATAGACAGAGATTCCTAGAATGTGTCACTTTAAATAAGCTTACTAATATTTAAACAGAGAACAAATGTCAGACATGGCATAATATTATAATTTCTATTATTATTTTTGCTATTACTTTTTTGCTATTACTGTTCTTTTTTTTCCACAATGGGGGGACGTTGAGTTAAGGAATACTCATAAGGATTAGGTGTGCTTATTCCTTAGTCTGTCTTCTGTCTCCTCCCTCCTACCCACAGTGCATCTGTTGCTTCCCTGTCCTGTAGCATTTCAGACAGCAGGCTTGAAAAGCCACAAGGTAAAACCCAGAACAGTGCAGCCAAAACCCACAGCATGTGTTGCACTACAGGCTGCTGCCGCTCGGCACCCAAAATATCACCACTTATCTGGGCGTTTGGCACGAGGAAATAGCCGAGTTCATCGTCCCTTCCTGTTCGCTGGACCATTTATAAGGAAATAATGAGCCTCTTTTCCCCAGAGAGGTGACTGAGAATTAATAGAAGGAGAACCCCTATTAAACACCATTCCCAGAAATAAAATAAATTATGCCTGGCCTGAGACAAAATGGCACTATTGCAGCGATTTATTATCATAGATTTAGTGGATATAGAGGACATGGCTACTAGCAGTGGAGATGAGCTGAAGAGCCTCATTGACATTCACTTTCTTAGGGTAAATGCGCAGACAGTATACAATCCAATGTTGGCCCTTGAATTGTTTTTATTTTTTATTTTTTATAATTAGCCCTAGTACCTTTAGATGCCTGCAATATATGCAGATAATTTGCAAGATAGTGCCTCTAGTGTCAGATATAGACTGCTCAGTAATAAGTCATCCATGCATGAATAGTGAGTTTGTTGATGCAAATATGGGGGAAGATTATTAACTGCTTATACATATTGTATATGCATGTCTGTTTATGCATGAGCATGTGTTCATCCCCTCCTTCGAGAGCCTAGTGCAGTGTAACGCATGCTGCCTAATAAGAAAAGCAGTGGTTTTATGACAGCCGGCATCAGAACATCCTCCTGCTGCTGGCCTCTAGATGGCACAGTGAGGTACCGCCCTATGCCCTACTGTTTGGTTTGGATGAAACCATGTCTCATGGGCATTGGAATGGCCCATGGGGAGAGAAAGAGAAAGCTCAGAAGAAAAAGAAACAAAGCAGAGATGGGGGTGAGAGAGACAGGGTGAGAAATAGAGAAAAGACATAGCAAAGGAACTAAAGCGTCAAGATGGAGGGAGAAGCAGAACAGCGAAGGAAGGGGAAGAGACGAAACAAAACAGAGTGAGAACAAGACAAAGTGACAGACAGAAAGAAAGAGACAGAGAAGGAGAGACTGTACAAAGGAACAAATAGATAAGAGAGAAACAGAGTAGAGAGGGAGGGAGTGGGCGGGAGGGAGAAAGACTGCATTGCAGGCGTTCTGCACTTCATGCTGGGAGAAGGCTCAGGTACACACCCATTGGATCAAACTGTGCATGGGAGGATGAGACAGGTGGTCAGCTTTCGACGTGTGTAGGTGTACGGAGGCATCTCTATTTCTCTCGCACAAAAGGGATTCGTGTATTCTCTTCAACAGCTTCTCCAAATGTGCTGATGCAATATTAACTAGTTGGCGCCTTGTGAAAGACAGAGCGCTCAGCTTCTGTTTGCACTTGGCACGAAGCTCTATGTGAGGAAAAGGTCTAATGTATGAAGGAGCCATTTCACAAGACTGACCAAAATTAGGCAGAAGTACTCGAGTTGCAGTACTTTTTGAACTTTTCCACACTTTGTAGTGTTGGAATTGAAACGCACTTGTGATTATATATCACAAATCTATCAAATAAATAAATAAATAAACACGCCCATAATATTATTGTTATACCAGTTTTCACACCAGTGGGGATGAATACTTATGCAGTCACAATTTTAAGATTTTTATTTGTAAATAATTTTGCAAACTATATTGATTTTTTTTCTAAACTCCAATATTATGGGATATTTTGTGTAAAGTCATGACATATAATCACAATTAAGCCCATTTCACTTCCAGGTTTTAACACTACAAAATATTGAATACCAGTTCAAAGAATACCAAGCCACTGTAGGTGCTATTCTAACAAGCACACTATGAATGAACTGCACAACTGTCCTCTTTAGTCACATCTGGCACATACACACATACACATCAACCTGTTTTACATAGCCACAGAGTATTAAAGGCAGGCAGTAGGGCAGGTTTTACCAACTTATCCAACTAAAGTTCCATTGACACCTAGCACCATCATCCTGTTGAGTCATCTTACACACATCTACACCAGCAGGTAATCAGCTGTGTCATTCATCAACATCACCTACAGTTAGCTAGGTCACACCCCAATCATCTAATGACTGTTAGCTATCAGCCCAGATGGATTGAGATCACAGTTTCTTCCACCATGTGCTGCTGAGCCAGCAGAACGTATTTAACGATGACACAAGAGCCAAGCCTACAGTGTGTTTACACCACTAACAATGGCCACCAGCCTTGTTACACAGACAAAAACCATGCAGCAATCTCCCAATATGCTTCCGTTACTGTTTTCTATTTATACCTCGCTGTTATCTGCGTTGTCTCTTGACTGGCCACCTCACTTTTCTGGAGGTTATTAGCATCTCATTTACTCCATACACCTAGCTAAGCAATAAGCTAGGTTCGAAGGACAATTTTTTGTAGGTCCAACCAGAGAAAAGACTATGACATAAGCACAAAATAGCACACTAACAAGAGATGGGGCACTCTGTACCATTTGAGATGTCATCCAGTGGCAACCTGGTGGTGCTATGTGCCTTTTTTACAGGCATTTCTGCCTGCAGGTGTGATTAGGGCCTGTGGCAGGCCCCAGAGCAGGAGAGGTGACAGGAATGGAGTGTCGATGTGTGTCCACATCCTTGTTTGCTCATGTCGTTTTTTTCCACCTCAGTAAACATCCTCATTAGAGCTGCTTCCGCCCCGTGTTTGAACAGACTGCCTATGTTTGCCGAAGGCCTCTGCTAATGGCCTCGGTAACACAGCCTTGTCTCTGACCCCTGCTTTCAGCAACACTGAAAGGTAGGGAAGGTGGGGCAGGGAGCACAGAGGGATGGTTAGTCACACCTCCATCACATGCTGTTCATAATGTTGAGTGTATTGCTCCAGAGATCCAAATATCATTTATCAAATGAACTGTGGGAAAGTGCAACTCAAACAAGGTATTGGCAGATTGTGGGCTTGATTTAAACCATGGCATGAGGCAGAGGCATATCTAAGAGGGATGGATTTTGGATACAAACAACCTTGAAATATTTTATGATAGTTCCAAATGCTTATTAGTGGGTGGTTAACATAATATTATATATGCATCAATTAACTTTACCTTGTGCAGTAATTGCTCTATAATGATGTTCGTAAAGACGTTCACAAATTCATACCACCTGCCATGATGAGAAACAATATTGAAAGCTACTAACCAGATATCAAGGTGACAACCAATGAAGTACTGGAGGTTGAAGGGTAAATCTGGCTGGTTTTATGAGACAAGATGTAATATTTCCCCTATTACTACCATGTTGTTTTAATCATTTTCAGTGGAACCAGATTGTGCCTTAAATAATAAAATGACAAATTCTGAAAGCCCCATTGCTTCTGGCATCCACCCAAAAATGCATGAGCACATCACAATTATCATTTTAATTGTACAGATAATACATTATATTATTTAGCATATTTCCTCATCCCTCCCTGAAATGAATTCCTGACTATACCACTGGCATGATGAATAGTGTTTTTGGAGGTGTAATAAGTACGTAAGCAGTAAGTATAGTAAAAAAAAAAAAAAATTTTAAAAAAAGGTTCAAAGGGTTCACCAGTGTGAGAAAGTCTCACACAAGCCATCACAGCTTGTAGGCAAGATTATTTTCCAAGAGTTAAATTACACTCGTATATGGAGAATCAAAAGCAGCTCAAGCTCCCTGAGCTCGAATTTTTCTCACAAATGACAGAATGTACTGTAGGAAAGTTCCCAAAAATCTGAATGACTGATAAAACAGAGGGCTTTAATATAAAGTTATTATACATCTCTTTCTAGTATATTATGGCACAGTAACAAATCTGTGATCCTACATTGTGGTGTTGTTTCCATTGCCAAGTGACCTGTGCCATACCTAAGTGCCCATTTCCTATTGGTTTCCTTTTTTTTCTTCAGATACCATACATACTGAACAGTGACATATGAGTCTAGCTAGAAATAGTGAAGACCATTCATTAGTCAAACGCAACAGTCACAGAGTTGACCTGATATATAGCTTGATTTACATTGGGATGAATCTCAAATGGATTCCTATTTACTGTTTGATTACTACACAGAATGTAATATGGTGGTGTAGATTGTATGTAGGGTATTATATGCCTAACTGGAACTATATTAAAACATTATCACACTTGGCTTCATTTGGGTGTGCATGCTGCTATTACAACTAATTTTGTGTGTCTCATGCTCAATATGTGCCTTGTGAAGAAGACAAACCATTAACATCCCATGTTTTTTAGGATATTTACTGTAGCAGTACTCTCCTTGCTGTTATGTGTGAAAAGCATGTGAGGATATACTCTCAAAGTGCATATAGTCACCTGTATTTGTGCTTTCAATTCCAAGGACTACAGCAACAAACTGCAATCAACTGAACATAGGAAGAGTTTGATTCACCAGGCCAACTTTGTGAATGGCCGTTTGACATAGAGCTGCTCAGGGCTGTGCCCTTATAAGAATGCAGAAGTAGAGTGGCAGGTTTCAGTGTCAGTATGGCTGTCATCACATCCTCCAGATTTCGTCACTGGGCACATGGCCAGGAGATGACCTCACGCCCCCTCTGTTAGCCAATCACACTCACCCTGGGGGTACAACTTCTTCGATCTTCTCTTTTACAAATGAGTGCATGCTCAAAAAGCCAATCTGAAGTGTATTTTGGCGCAATTCACTAAAGAACATCTGCGACCTGATTCGTGTGACTGGAACGGATGCTTCATCTCATGAATCTCATGAAATATCATGCCAACTTACTTCCTCATTCCTTCACTTTGAGGAGCATATTTATGTTACCCACTCAAGCAGTTCAATGAGCCAGTAGAGGAAGATGCTTGCATGCTATGACACACACAGAGCCTTTAAGACACCTATATCTTATACTTAGAATACAGTTATTCACATGTAAATGTATGGTGGGCATATGTAATGTTCATGACATAACACAAACAAAAAATTCTGATTGTCTCCATACTAATTTCCTGAGGTGAACAGAAAGAATTTATGGGTTTAGTGTGTTAAACATGGCCTTGGTCTTTGTTCCCTAAGACACAATGAAGCAGGGGTAAGCTTAGGAGGCCACAGCTGGACATAGACATAATTGCTTTTCTGTTACCTCGCGTAATAGGTTGTTCAGGATATCCACTGTCAAAACGTTGAATGAAATAAGATCACCACTGGCTGGGAATAGTGCTCACTTGTACCCCCCTTCTCATACCAAAATTATGTATAGGGCATCTGTTGGTCACTTGGTCAACAAATGCAAAAGAACTGAATAATGGAACTTAGCCAGCAACATAGATGGGTGATAAAACTACCACACATGCACAGGGACACATCTTCTGAGAGTGACAGCGATATAAAATTTTTTAACATGACTTTATTTTTCATTAGAAAAATAATAAATAATTATTAAATTAATAAATATTATTTCTAATTCTAATTCATACTCCACATTTCCCCCTATTCTGCATATTTCCCAAAAAGAATGGAAATATATATTATCTTACTTCCTATTAATGATCTTCGAACATAGCTACTGTAAAAATTTGATTTGGTAGGCCATGGCAATCAGTTTCATATAATGTTGACAATATTATAATGATATTGTGCGTAACTGAATATTAATATATGTGTTTAAATCAGGGCTGAAGAGTATGACTAAATTATAACATGATTATATCACTATATTCTGCCACAGTCATGTGAAATAATAAGTTCACTTGGCTTTTTTGACATATTTAAGCAAGCCAACATTTGATCATCTTTGAAACAGTGCCTATTAATAAAGCTGATATACTTGAACAAAACCACAAGGAAAATCAGCGTTTTCAATAATTTATTCAACAGAAATATCAATAGATGTGATATTCTTCTGTGGCAAAAGTAAGTATACCCTTGGCCTCAGAAGCTAGTATTGCCCACCTTGACAGAAATAAATTGTAGGCATTGCGCAGAATTGTCCACCAGTCTCTGACATAGGCTTGGAAATTTTTGACCACTTTTCCATGCAATATTCTTTCAGTTGCAAGATGTTTGAGGGTTTTCTTGCATGTACTGCATGTATCAAATCCCCCCACAACATTTCAATGGGATTCAAATCCGGTCTTTGACTAGGCCATTCCATAACTCCCCTTTTCTTCTTTTTGAGCCATTCCTTGGTGGATTTGCTATTGTGTTTAGGATCATTATCCTGTTTAAAGGTCCACAACTTTTGCAAAGATGGCCTCACATTATATTCAAGCACTCTTTGATATGATGCATAATTCATAGTTGAATCAAAGAATGAAAGCTGTCCAGTCGCTGAGGCAGTGAAGCAACCCCAAACCATGACATTTTCACCACCGTGCTTCACAGTTGGTATGAGGTGCTTCTGCTGTAAAGCTGTCTTTGGTCTACGCCAAACATGTCTGCTGTTACTGTGGCCAAACCACTCTATTTTTGATAGGCTTTTTCCTGGCACGCCTCACATGGAGGTCAAATTTCTTTCTGATTGTAGACGCATGCACTTTGAGACTAACTATTGCAAGACTTATTAGCAGATCCTGGGATGAAATTTGGGGGTTCTTGGAGACTTTTTTCATCAATCGGTCTGGACCAATTGGCAGTCGTTCGAAATCTGCGCCATTTGTAGATTATTTTCCTTACAGTGGAATGATGTATTTTAAATAATTTGGAGATCTTTTTAAATCCCTTGCCAGTCTCAGAGGCATCTACAACCTTTTTTCTGAAGGCCTTACAGAACTCTTTAGATCTTGGCATTATGACACCACACACCTCAATAACAAAGGGAAAACCAGACACTAGATATGAGAGGGGTATAAATAAGACAGGTTCCACCTGCACTCCCTAAGCAGGTTCTAATTACTGGCACCCAATCTTGAACATCTGATTCTAATTTTATGGATTTGAAGGCGTGATAAATGTAGGGGTGTACTTACTTTTTCCATGTGACTGATATGTTGTTGTTGTTGTTTTTTGTTTGTTATTCATTTAAATTGTGAAAATTACTATGAAATGTCAATTTTATGTGTGTAATTTAATTTGATAGTGTATCAACTTTATTAATAGGCACTGTTTCAAAGAGGATCAAATGTTTAGCCAAATATGTCAAAAAAGCCAACAATTTCCATGAGGTATACTTATTTTTTCACATGAATGTACATCATGGACATTTATATAACACACACTCTGATTCAAAGTGATAAATATTACGTATTACAGAAATACGTAAAAAAGAAGTATCATGATATGATATTTTTGTCATATTGCCCACCCTTAATTGAAATGCTTGCTTCATCATATATTGCCAGACTATGGTTTATAACCTTTCCTTCCACAAATCTCCCCAACACTCTCTGCAGAAATACATGCACAACCTATTGGTCGGCACATCCACACCTCCGCATATTCATTACAAATGAGGCTCTAATTATGTATGACACTGTCACCATGGCTCTGCTCTTTGAACAGAATCTCATTTCTCACCAGGTTCACGGTGAAGGAAACAGCTGACCCCTGTCTCTGATCAAGGTGACACGAGTAAGCGAACCAACAAGCTTAGCAGCAAGCTTAGCAGCAAGCTGATTGACACCCTAAACCCGCATAATGTCCAGAGTAAAGTTTAAAACGAGTCCAAGATAGCCGTCTGTGTGGAAGAAAAAAGTTCCCAAACACCTCTGTGGATCTAGTGGGAAAAAAGCAGAAATGCAATTGTAGATGGGAACACATGAAGGAGAGGAACTGCACCTTGACCCTTTACTCTAATGTATCCTTAAAAGGTAACTGCTCTGTGTTCAACTCCCGGCATAATACAGTGCAACACAGACAAAAGGCAGAGCCCTCAGCCTTCAGGCTTCCTTCATTGAACAGCATTATTCATGCGACTCTCCCACTCTCAGTCCCCTCACATCCACTATACACACTCTTTCATGCTCAGAGCCCGCAGCACATCTCAGTATTCAATTACCAAGTCATATCTGCCTAAATCCACCACAACCAGAATAAACAGAACACTGGTGTTCAACTGTCGATCTGAAGGCAATGTAAAAATGGGTTGCAGGCTCAATGACAAGTGAAGTTGTCAAATTACTTTAAAAAATATGTTCTATTTTAATTACTTAAAAGATTTAATAGGTATAGAGGGTAGTGTTGCTGTCTCACAGCTCCAGAGTCCCGGGTTTGTTCCTGAGCTCATGTTACTGTCTCTGCTGAGTTTTGCATGTTCTCCTTGTGTGTGTCCATGTGGCTTTTCTCCAGGTTTTCCAGGTTCCTCCCACCTCCCAGAAACATTCTGGTAAGTGGATAGGCTATGCTAAATTGTCCCTAAGTGTGGCCAAGTGTGTGAGTGTGTGCATGGTGCTCAGAAAAGGACTGACATCCCATCCATGGTGTATTCCCATCTCACACCCAGTCACCCTGACCAGGATAAAGCGGATACTGAAGATGAATGAATGAATAAAAGATTTAGTACCAGAACAAATTCATATACTACACTGAGTTTGTAAACCATGGAACATAACAACTGTTCTGCTTTCTTAAAAACACACATACACACACACACACACACACACACACACACACACACACACACAAGGAGGAATATGATAATTATATATACTTACCAACATTAATGATTTTGTTGCCAACTCATCTTCAGGCACGAACAAACACATAGTTAGGCTGAATCCGAAATGCCTTTCCATTCACTATTTATGTTCACTACATAGTAGAGTATAATATAAAAGTGTTCTAGAAGCTACACTACTATACATGCTCAACAGAATATGATATTCAGCGCTGGAGATTCTAGAGCCTATTTAGTCAGAGCTTCAGCCCCCCTATTATTCATCCCAGTCTCATTAAAATGTTTTGTCAATCTTTCTTTAAATATAATTTTGGGATCTGTTTTACCCAGCATTGGCAACACCATCGCTGCTGCATTAAGCAATCTGCAAACTGTACCCGGACTCACAAATTGTTTCACTATTTCTTGCTTCGAATCAAACCAAAGCATCTTACAATAATCATTGCTCAAGTCTTGAATCCACTTGGTGTGTGCTGCCAGACGATCTTCTCTACACTCACTGCTGTCAGATGTTTATGGTGAGTTAAACGTCTTCCCCTTCATGAAGGCTTCATCTGATTGGCAGTCGCGCAAGTTTTGCTGAACTTTTGGTGCAGTGAACCAGAAGAGCTACAGGTGAGGTGGAGTTACATGGATGTTTTACAAGTAAGCTAGCCAGCAAAGATCTGGATTAGTGTTCTTAAAGTTAACAAAAGTATTGACTGACAAGGCTGTGCTCATTATTAATATAATAGTAATTGTATTTCTGCAGGTCACCCACAGAAAAAAAAGACATTCAGCCCACCTCTAACTAATATCATGATTACTACTATTTGCTTTAACTTAGCTAGTAGTCAAAACAAGAGCCATAGGTAGTGGTAGTGGTCATTATATAAATACAGCACCTGTGTACATGTCAGTGTTGAATATAACTGGTATTGCATGTAGCATTGTGTGAAGACATAGAGAAGGGCAGGATGAAAATTCAGTTTCATCCGAGCCATTAGGTTTTTTTGTTTTGTATTGTTTTTATTTACCTTTACAAATCACCCAATCTAAAAATGTAAAAATAAAAAGTCCAAATGTCTGTTTGCTTGTGATGGCGCAAACACAGAGCAGAGGGAGGGGTGAAATGAGAGAGAGCAGGATGGGGAGGCCACAAATGCAGAGACAAAACAAAAAAAACACAAAAAAAGCGCCCAATCAAGCTCCAGGTGAGAAGCAGTGAAGAGAATATATCAAGAACTCTAAGAGGGAACTTGCAAATACAGAGGGCTTACCTGATAAATAACAGCAGTGTACTGTCTTCAGTCTCCAACTGTCTCCAAGAACAGATTTAAAACATATTTGATCCATGTTTTCCAGTCTGAGAGAAACCACCCATGAAGTGCTTTTGTTTTGGAGAACTGTACTTTATGTTAATCAATTTAAATCTCTCACATTTTTAACTTACCAAACCACCTGACTGCATATTTCCTGAGGAAAAGAGACGATATACTGCACAAGCACGCACAGAAACACACATAAACCCATACACGTGAACACACAAAACTGGCCTCGTCCTTTTGTATTCAGCAGCAGAAATATTTCTATTACACCACTGTTTGCACAGAATACGTTCTTGCTAGGGCTTAAGCCCACGATGAAATTCTAGAATTGCCCTTGAGATTTTTAGTAAGCACTTTTTCATTGTCAGGGTTGCGGATCCGGTGCATATCCAGGGAATACTGGGTATGAGGCTGCAATCCACCTGAGATGGGACACCAGTCTATCATAGTATACCATGCACACACATTCACACACTCATTCACATTCGTTTTTGGGAGTTTGGAGAAAACCAGACAACCTGGAAGAATCCTACACAGACAAAGGAAGATCATGCGAAACTCCAAACTCTGGAGCTGTGAGGTGGCAATGCTACCTGCTGCAGTAGCCCATCAGGACTTCAATATGTACCTGCTGGAAATGTTATTACTTTCAGGACATATATATTGTTCATTTTTATTTGTACTAAGGAAATGTATAAATGGCTTTTAGAATAAAAAAAGGACCTCAGGGGACTAAAAGCAGAACAAGAGATCCGTATTCAAATGAGGATTTTTTGTTTTTGTGGTGGTGGTTTAATATGAAAATATTGTGTAGTTACTAATCCTTGTGTAGAATTCTTTTTAAATAGATATGCAACCAGAACAGAAGTATGAGTAAATGTACGCCACACACACTCCTCTAAAGTGCTGGGCACTGCTTTTTTTCTCATTGACAAAGCACCAAGAGAGACTAGACCGAAAACAATGATTATATAAAACCAGATTAGGTACCACATGTACGCTTTTTCTTGTTCTTATTTTTGCTCAGGCTTTCTCTTTTTTCTCTCTCAGGAAATATCAAATCGATTTTTATTACAAGTTGCTCAGCGCACCAGTGTTTTCCCCATGGCACAGAGCACTTCCTACTGCGGCACCATACAAACATGCAGCTATGACATGCTATCCATTACAAACTGCTTAACAGGGATAAACACACTTCCTGCCTCATCTCATGGACCAGGGAGGACTCAATCCCACTGCAGGGCCTGTGGGTTTTCTGCAGAACTGCAGACTCCTTGGCTTCTACATCAAAGTGGGACCCACGATCTACAGAAACACAGCCAAGAGCAGAGATATTGCTGGAGGTACGATCCATAATTTGTAGTACAATTGCACGTGTGTGATGAGACGAAGGCCTCTGAGACTACCATGATCTAAAAGAATCACAAAAATTCCTGTAGAGTCTTGGTCCCTCACTTCCGCTCTTCTTTCTCTTAAAAATTAGTCTTAGCTTCAGATCCCTTCCACCCAAGGGATTATGTGATTTCTGATATTTTTTTGTACACTTTTCTGGTCACAACCTTCACTCATTAAGGTTGCACTATGATTGGTTCTTCACACTTCCATGTACCTACACACACACATTGGTTGTGTTGGTTTACAGTATGAAAACTTTTGAACATTGTGCCAAAATCAGCTTTTCGAAGCAAGATATAGTCACTGGACTGAAAAACGTTCACACAATCCTGTCATTAAAAGTTATTAAAGAGATTTGTGTGAGCAGTGAGCAAACAAGAAAACCCTATGTTTGCTGATGGGCTACTGGAAAAAGTCTGTGGTTGGTCATCTGGCATGTCAATCAATTTGCCTCGTTCTCCCAAAGTAGGTGGTTCTTGGCCACAATTATTCACTAAATGTACCAGTCTAGCTTGTGAGACTGGATTGTAAGGTCTGGATTTTAATATCTAAAACAGCCTTAATGCCTCTAATCTTGTAGCGTCCAGGTTTGGCAACATACCCTGTAGGATGCTTTGTTTATTTCTTGCTTGACTGCATTTGTTTAACTGACACACAAACTAGACGTGTCCGTCAGGGAACAGTTGACGTCCAATGTATTTTATTTGTCGGATACCCTTCATTCTTCCTTTCTGTGTACTTGTATGGTAACTCTCTGAATTGACTCTTTCAGGAGAAACCCAGTGATCTCTCTTCACAAAGCTTAGGCAGACTTTAGGCACTAAAGCTAAACCCACTAAAGTTTTGTGATAATTAGACACAACATTCTTCTCTTCCTGAAAAGTTGCCATTTTGGATATCTTCTCATCAGCGAAGAACAAAACATCATCATGACATCAGGAAAAAAAACAACAACACTGCTATGAAACTATTTCTCATGCACCTATGCTGACTTCAGCTATTGTGATGTCCTGTTTTCATTTACGTTGTTGCCCACATGCCCTAGTTGTATACACATTAGTTCTCAGCTCTCAGTGTGAACCAAGTGAACTTCACTTTCCCAGGGTGCATTTCCATCTGCTAATTGAACCCTTCTGATGCTTCCAAACCCCACTGAATTAAAAGGGGGAAATAGCTGTGTGTAGCTGTGTCTCTGACACATTCCTAAAACTGGAGCTGGAGTGAATTCTGAGTTTGTGTTGATAAAAGGTACCAAGCATTTGGCCGAGACTGCTGTCCTGGAAAGCCCCATCATTAGCCATGTTTCCATTCAAGTTGCGAATTTATGTAAAAAATTTAAATATCGCATAAAACATTTGCAAATACAGCACCATCCCATGTGTTTAAGAGAACAAAATCGTCATTTCCGGGGAAACTGGTGCAAAGTATCGATACAAATGGACGTTGTTGCAACCAGGGAAGCCACTGCGGGTCTTTTTTCCAATATAATAAATTACTAGCGCTTCAGAGTGCGCAGACGAAACACTATCACAAACCTCATGTTATCTTGTGATCAGAGGCAGATGCCTGACATTTGGGGACGGAATCATGTGAGACAGTTCTGGGAAGTAATTATTCCAAATCATTTCAATAACAGACCTTGGCTCAGGCATTTCAGAATGACAAAAACAACATTTGAGATGCTGTGCAACCAACAGAAAAACGCAAGGCCATTGCACTGTATAAGTTGGCCACGTGTGCTGAATATGCAATCATATCACCCAAATATCCAATCAAATGATTTTTTGAGTCAATGTCATGACTTTTTTGATGCACATCGAGGAATTTATTCAGTAAATGTGTTTCCATCGTAGTTCACGCACATCTTATTGAATTAAAAAAATATCTGCCTCAATTGAGCACATAAGTTTTTTATGCGCATTTTGGAGATTTTATTCACGTCTGGTGTTTCCATCCACTGTTTTTTTTTTTTAATGCGATATCCCAAAATTCGCACAAAATTATGTGGATGGAAACATGGCTATTAGCAATTAGAACATTCTAATCGTCTAAAACTCAATGTCCCAGAACAGAAAATAATTTCTCCATCAAGCATCCTAAAGGGTCTCTAAAGGTTTCCATAGAAAGGGTCCACAGTAGAACCTCTTCAATAGGGATGCACTGATACTGATCAGTCTGATACTGTGCTCAATTACTCATTACATGTAACATAAGCGTTGTGTATGCTGCTGAACTAATGAACAAACAACACAAAATGACAACAACTGGACTTTTCATGTAAAACTATCAAGAGGAGGATCTACAGCATCTTCCCACAATACAAGTAACCTGATAAATGTGTCCATTGTTAGCAGCACACAGCAGCAAGCAAATAAACCACGCTCTTCCCTACGGCAAACCTACACAATCCACGGTAACTAATTCAGCTCGCTAAAAATCAATTAACGAATGTTGAACGTTGAATGAGCAGTTAGCCTAAATGCATGAACGCACATGTGTTCAAGCAAACAAAGATGATCGATTAATACTAAGTAGGTTACTCATTTGTGTTTAAGCATCACAATTACCAAAAAAACATTAGCATTAGTACTTGTACTCAGTCTGAAAAATGGTTTCAATGCATCCCTTCTTTTTAGAATGCTAAAATCTTTTCCTATCCAAAGAACCCTTAAAGGTTTTAAGGTTTTAAACTTTATCTCATGAACTTTATCCTTTATCCTTGGTACAGTGTCTAATCATTCACATATGGTCCAGAATACCACTTTGCTGAGGCGGATGTTCAACTTGAGGGTAAATAATGGACAACAGTAGCACCAACGACTATTTGCTGGTTTTCAGTCAGATTGATAAAAGCTACAAGTACACAAAAAGATTGCCATAACCTCAAGCCGTGAGGGTTGATTCTTTGTGTTGCTAAACTATGAAAGAGCTCTGCTTGTGACTGTGATAAGTGGAAGCTCAACTGCCATGCCACAGGGTGGGTTGCTTTGATAAGTGTAGACTTATTTTCCCCTCACTCGTCTTTCTGTTGAAACACGTTTCGAATGCTCCAAAAACCGTTGAGCCGTTCTTGAAAGCATGCCAGAAAAAAAATCTGTTGTAGTAGTATGTCTGGGTGAAGGGTTGGGGGGAGGAAGCTAACCTAAGAATTGCCAGGTGCCCTTGGGTATGACAACATAACTGCCTGCCCCCCCCTCCTACAAAACTCTTCAACCACTTCCTCCTGCCATTCTTCCTCAGACTAAAAGGGCTTTAGGAGATTTTCTTTTTTTTCATGAACTGGGCCTGTGTCCAAGGACCATGGGACACCATATGTATCTTCAGAGCTGTACTGCAGATGCGAGATATGAAAGCTATTAGGATTTTTTGGCACTACAAATTAACTGGATGTCCAAGATCTTTTCAGTCAAACTGAACGCTAAATGGGTGGTCAGTACTATATAAGAGGAAGAGCAAGAAAGCAATTTAGGAGGTGTTGCTGAGCACTAACGTTTAGTCACTGATGAGTTTGGGGAGACACCCCAACTCAGAGCTGTTACTGAGGGGGATTTCCAGGTGTGGCATAAACAAACAAGAGAGTCTGGGAGTATATTTAATAAAAGATAATGAGATAAAAGATGGTTGCCAAAAGATAGCAAATAGAAAAAAGCAGCAGGGAAACCCAATAGTAAAATGATATAAATGCAGAAGTGGGAACACAGCCAAGATGAGCTTTCTCCATCAGAGGGAAATTAATAGAGAGAGCAAGAAACAGAGGGAGAGCTCTTGAGCATATTATGGTCCAGACTGACCCAAAGCTGAACTGAGAAAATTCCCTTGATAAGCATTTTCCCCTCTTACAGCTCCATAGGGTAATCAGCGTCTCATGCAAATTACCTTAATGCACACGGATTAACCAAATGAACGGGATTAGCAAGATAATCAAAATGTTATTAGCTATTGTGGAAGGAGTGCTCGCTCCTGAATAATCACCCACAACCGCATCACAGTTGCTTTATTGCCACCGCACTTGCCACTGGGATATTTCAGGGTGGATCGGGATATGGAAGATGCTACAGATTTTTTTTTTTTTTTAATATATACAATACTTGTTTTTTGCTTCAATGCTGATACACAGGCATAAAAATGATGTAAGATACACTTTAGCTTGATTCATGTGTAGATTTATTTAAAAAATAAATAAATTTTAAAAAAGGATCTGAAAGATAAGCTCTGGTCTATTATTTTCAAAAAAGCCATGATGTACATCAAAATTGACCAGCAGTGCATAATAAACCACAAGCGAGCTCAAAAAATGTGCATGTCAGCAACAAGAAGTTTGACATGGGATTCCAGCTAGCCAGTTTTTGAGAAGCGCATGTATGCATACATGTGCGTATGTGTTTGGGGTGTGGGCGTTTCAGTGGAGCTTCTGAGTCATGCCGTGGATCAGCGGACCGGCGGTGCATTTGCATTAGGTGAAATCCCTGCACAGACGGCCGCACACGCTCAGCAAGACGAGCGCTAGCAAAAAGCTTCTCAAACCAACACTCAGGCAACACGCTTGCTGCCAGCCTCATCATCTGGGCGAGGTGTTAAATGAAGTCTGTTTGTCTTTAATGACGCTCAAGACTCATCTGTGGAGGAAGGCGAAAAAATATAAGTCTTTAGATTTGTGGTTAATGCTTAATTCTCAGTACATCTTTTTTCTTTTCTATTTCTCTTCTATTTCTATTTATCCTTATCCTGCTTTCTCTCTCTCTCTCTCTCTCTCTCTCTCTGAACTTATTCACTCCATCTGTCTCCTTTTGCAGACTGCTTCAAATGTTAGCCACACACAGATACTCAGCTGGGCTCTGACGACCGGTCATTGTCAGCTTGGCAGGGCGACAGATGGGAGGGCCTGACACCAAAAAAGCATGTGAGGCCTGGCACAATGGCACAATGGCATGCTGGGCAATTTAGGTTTTAGCTGTGGATTCAAGGGTCCCATGTTCTGTTCATGTCATCTCTCAGGTTCTCCCGCTCCCTGGCCGAACAAAATCAACTACCGAATTGGGCCTGCAGCATGACAATGAAACGAAACAAAACTGAAATATTTTTTCTCAAAATGCTGATGCACAATGGCTCATGAACTAGCTGTGAGGGTATTTTTGGAGTTCATTGAGTAGATGACTTGCTGGTTTCTTTGTCAGAAGCAGTGCCATATGAAAACACCTGCACAAGAGTTAATCAAACGTCAAAACAGTTCTCATACATACAAATATCTCACATTTCAGTGGTAGGCCACCCTGGAATATGACTTTCTGTAGAATTCCATTATCATTTTGTTTGAAATCAAAACCTTCCTCAGTCATTTGAACTGAGACAATTTAAATAAAATGACAGAGTGCTTCAATTATTTTTCCTATTTACCTATACATTATCCCATTTATTTATTTATTTTTTAAAAAAGAGGTTTAAAAACAATCCTAATCCTAAAGGAATCCTAATCGAGCTACTGCAAATGTAAATAATTTTACAGAATTGTTAACATGGTGGATTTCCATCATTTCTGTCACAAAGGAATTCCTTATAATAAGAAATGAAATGCATAGGATTACAAAGAAATAATGTCTTCTAACCTTCTCTAATTGCTAAAAGCTATCAATTGATTTTTATCTGAGATTAATTTATATGTTGTTGGGTTGTTGTTTTTTTTCCAGCATACACTTTTGTTTTAGCCACCCAAAGCAGACAGAACAGTCATGAAACCCAACCTGATGTGCATCAGTGTGGGTTATGCATAATTTAATAGCTCAATGGCTTCTGTAAATACATACTCTCTTATTACTACTACAAATGCATAAAATATTCATCTGCCAAGGGATTAAGATGGTGTTACATACAATATATCAAATATGTTGCGAATATACCCTGAAGGCTAGGCTTCCGGTAAGCAGAGCTCCCATTTCCTGAATTTTAGACACCTCTGCAATTGACTAGGTACCTAAGCATCCATCCAAGGTGAGATGTATGGCTGTTCTCTAACAGATAGACAGGTACGGTGGTGGGACTGAGAGCAGCATCAGGGCTAAAAAATTTGATATTTCTACATGGTTCACCATAGTTGCAAACAATTGCTGTAGATTAGCATCCTAGGGTCTATGTTCACTGCTTTAGTGCAGTACTTGCTAAAGTTTCCCTAGGCTTTGCTGATTCAAATGACATGGTAGAATATGGCTGGAATCAGAGATTCTAGAAGGGAGCAGGTGCTTCTGACTAAGACTCTTTTATCTGTCCGGAAAACTGAGAACAGCCAGATGAAGGGCTTAAGGAGATGAAGCCTGCAGAAACCAGCCTGGCACACAGAGTCATCAGCCCCCAGATGGCCATTCCATTTACAAGATAGTGCTAAACCTCGTAGTCATTGCTCAAGGTGGAGGCCCAGTTACATTAATGTGCCATTAGTGGACTTCCGCTTGGCAGTGGACATGTATTGGGATCAGGTGGCTGCTGTGAGGCTCGGGTCCCTGGGAGCCAGGCTGCTGCAGAGTGTGTAGTCTGAGAGGTTATCCTAGGGGGCCTCATTGGGCCTCATTTATCAATCTTTCATTAATGTTGTGTGTACATGTTTTCGTAGGCCAACCCACACTAAAAATCCCTGCCAGTGCCAGAAAAGTTTCGGTAACACAGGTTTTGTTCCTCATGTACAGGTGCATCTCAATAAATTAGAATGTCGTGGAAAAGTTCATTTATTTCAGTAATTCAATTCAAATTGTGAAACTCGTGCATTAAATAAATTCAATGCACACAGACTGAAGTAGTTTAAGTCTTTGGTTCTTTTAATTGTGATGATTTTGGCTCACATTTAACAAAAACCCACCAATTCACTATCTCAACAAATTAGAATACTTCATAAGACCAATAAAAAAACATTTTTAGTGAATTGTTGGCCTTCAGGAAAGTATGTTCATTTACTGTACATGTACTTGGTAGGGTACACTATACATGTACCACTCAATACTTGGTCCACCCTTCCTCCAGACTCTAGGACCTTGGTTTCCAAATGAAATACAAAACTTCAAAGCTCTCATCTGAAAAGAGGACTTTGGACCACTGGGCAACAGTCCAGTTCTTCTTCTCCTTAGCCCAGGTAAGACGCCTCAGACATTGTCTGTGGTTCAGGAGTGGCTTAACAAGAGGAATACGACAACTGTAGCCAAATTCCTTGACACATCCATGTGTGGTGGCTCTTGATGCCTTGACCCCAGCCTCAGTCCATTCCTTGTGATTCTTCAATCGATTTTGCTTGACAATCCTCATAAGGCTGCGGTTCTCTTGGATGGTTGTGCATCTTTTTCTTCCACACTTTTTCCTTCCACTCAACTTTCTGTTAACATGCTTGGATACAGCACTCTGTGAACAGCCAGCTTCTTTGGCAATGAATGTTTGTGGCTTACCCTCCTTGTGAAGGATGTCAATGATTGTCTTCTGGACATCTGTCAGATCAGCAGTGTTCCCCATGATTGTGTAGCCTAGTGAACCATACTGATAGACCATTTTGAAGGCTCAGGAAACCTTTGCAGGTGTTTTGAGTTGATTAGCTGATTGGCATGTCACCATATTCTAATTTGTTGAGATAGAGAATTGGTGGGTTTTTGTTAAATGTGAGCCAAAATCATTACAATTAAAAGAACCAAAGACTTAAACTACTTCAGTCTGTGTGCATTGAATTTATTTAATACACGAGTTTCACAATTTGAGTTGAATTACTGAAATAAATGAACTTTTCCACGACATTCTAATTTATTGAGATACACCTGTATATGTTGATAAATGCCAGTCAGTTGTAGTTTACCAAGCATGTTCACAGGACAGCTGATTTACATTTAGTGACAGTCACAAAACTCCATAAAAGAGAGAGCTGAAAACAACAAAATGACAACTATATGGCAAAATCTTCTACTAATGCATCTCAGCCATTGCAGTGTTTCGGCTACCATAAACACAGGCTAACTCTTACTCCTATTAGAGAGTGCCATTTCTTTTGTCTTAATTGAATAGCTTGTCTTATTTGTGTTAATTTATGGATTTGTTTTTGATTGTTTCTTTCAAGATATTAATATGAAATAACGGAATATCAGAAAAGTTTCATTAAAATTGTGTGTGTAATTGAAATAAATAACCAAATGTTCACATTAGTAAGTCTCCTTATACATAGATTACAAGCTACATATCTCGTACAATACAAATGTTTTTGGGAAGTAACAGGCTTTTATGAATAGCACATTTCTTGTGTACATTTTTTGATAACTTAGTGGTCTAAAATGTTGTTTATATATTTCAATAGAAACAAATTGAGCCATATCCTTTACTTCTCAATTTCAAGTTTCGTAACTCTCTGCCAAAGATATATCAGAGACCCTTTCATTATGAGAGAAATGATGCAAACAATATAAATTGATGGTTGCTCTGCACATTTCCAAGAATAGATGACTCACTGATAATCATGATGTCCTTCTGAGAGCTAGCCAGAAGACCAGATCATACAAGGCCAGAGTTACTGGAACAGCTAGTCATCCAGCACACACACACACACACACACACCTCCCAATGACATAATTATTAATGCACCTAATTAATTCGATGCCTAGCCAAGATATGAAAACACCACACACACACACACACACACACACAAAGGCCACTGAAAGGCAGCTTGCAGTGACACACATAGAGACACACAAACACACACACACACACACACACTCAGAATTGATGGCGAATGGACAAAAACAGCAGCAGCTGGGTAGTGACACCCAATCCCTGTGCAGCAGTCACTCTTTGTGCTGTTTTTCATGAGAAAACATTATACATGCATTTTTTTCTTGTTGTTTCCAAATTCAGCTATTGGCCAATCCGTGTAATCTACTTTCACAATTCTCTCACACAAAAACTGTGACGTGATGTTCAATAGTCAGAATGAGTCAAGTCCTGTGCATCCGCTCTCGTCTTGAGTTTATCAATACTGGTTCCACGGACTGCTGTTGGCTGATTGATCCCTGGCTGTTGTGGCTGATACTGCATTGATGTTGTTTCAGGTGAGCACATCTGTCTGCATAGCAACAAAACGCAACAAAGACAAACAAATTTAAAAGAGGAGAAAAAAAAGCTTCCAATGCAATGGTGACTGCACAACTCCAGCACATTTATGGCATAGAGGGCAGAAAGTGGTACAGCCTGGTTGTGCTTCTGAGACCTCAGGAATGGAGTTAGCTGTGGGTGCAGCATTTTTGGCGTGTAGGAATGTGCAGCGGTGGCTGTAGGAGGAGAGGCGGGGGTGATGTTTTGGCCAAGGAATGGGATTGGCCCAGGGACAGATCTCAAACAGTGTGGGAACAGAGTGGGATAGATGTGTAGAACCCTGACAGGCATGATGCACCGTGTCAAACGCATTCCTCCCCCGCTAAACATCACAGCACCTATAAAGGCACTGTGGCAGCCGTAGTTTCTTTGCTAATGGCATTAGTCAGTGCTCTAGCACTGCAATCAGGAAAAGACACAAGACATACAGTACTAAATGTAGAAATACAAGAAAAGCTATCAGGAATTCCAACAGCCTAATTTATGATTAAAGCAAATGATACACTACAAGTGTGAAGCATCAAGGTCAACAACTGACACCAAAATAAATATAATATATTATGAACAATTAAGCTGGATACACTGATCCTTCCTTTTGGGTCAGGGCCCCTACACTCAACCCAACTCATCATCTAAATGCGGTAGCCTCACTTAACGACTGCCAAATGAACTGCAGGCAAAGGAAGCAAGGCCAAAAAAGCAAGCATTTCCAAACAAATAAAGCCATTGCACCATGGTTGCAAAGAGTTGCTGTTTGATTAGCAAACAACCAAATATCCCAGCCACCTAAGGCATGTTGTGCAAAGTAGTGAAAGAACTAAATGCTAAAAACTAGCATTTAATTTTCCATATAGCTCCAGATGTAGTCATTCTGTGTAGAAACAGTTTGAGCTGCAGTAACAGGCTCAGTGTGTGGCCACGTTGGGATTGGGTGTGAATCCGCTGATTGTGCTGACAGAACCTCAGTCTGCTTTTCTGCTTCAAGGCTGGATTTTAAATTGTGGAGGTTATTTCATTAAACCTCAGGAGTCTGGGTCCATCCCATGTTGCTATATAAGCGACATTGGCTGCTTTCAGCCAATAAGCAACATTTTGTCTCACATCCAATTTGTTTCATGGGTTCAACCCATGATATAAGGAATATGGCATCATGAAATCATTAGCTAGCCCACCAGGCAGGTGATGTGCTTCCCATTCATGTTTTCATCTGGAAAACGAATTGTCTAGTTTACAAAGTGGTAGCTAGTGTAAAAAAAATCACATGGTGAGCTAGTTAGCTAGTTAAGTGCATTAATACAATCTAAGTGAAACTAATAAATACATGATCATGTAGTACAGTTTATGTCCTTGACAAACAGAGAGCAAGTTGTTGACCAATGTTTTGGCTATGAGCTGTGGTCTACTGTACTTAATTCACACATACAAATATATTATGCTAGTCTTGTTGGTATTTATTATCTATATGATAAACGTATTGTGCTAATGGGAGAGTTACTTGACATCTTTGAGCTGAATTTTATGGTGCTCAGTTTCATCAGTGTTTCTACATACCTGCATGTTCCTGATTCTGAAAGATCGTTTGTCATCTGTGTACGCTAATTAGTCTGTTAACTTAAAAAAAAAAAAAAAAACTTCTGAATGATTCTTGATCACGATGTTTTTTAGTTCTTACATAATGCAATTGAAAAATTAAGCAATTTATTTAGAAAGTTTTTTCTTTATTAGTATGGGCTTTGGAAACTGTAGATGTGCAAAAATAGTAACAACCATCTATAGCAATTAGGGCAAACGATGGTTATTTTAAATAAAGAATATTTAAATATAGGATATTAAAAAATATATATTGTTTGCACTATTTGTTATAGATGGTGCTTAGTGAACCCTTCTTTCTTGACAGATTAAATGAGGAGAGGGTCTTTCACGAAATGAAATGCCACCGCAACTGAGAAGTCAGCTTGGGGTAGTCTTCTCAACTTCGAGTTCCTTGTTTACGGAGTGACATCAGATCAACACACACAGCATCAGAAATAACCAAAGTAGCACTTCTTATCATTAAATAAGTTATAGAGTATATACAAGTATTAGCTTTAGATCAATCAATATACAGTGGTGCTTGAAAGTTTGAATTTTCTATATTTCTGTATAAATATGATCTAAAACATCATCAGATTTTCACACAAGTCCTAAAAAATATTATACTTGGTCATTTATTTATTGAAGAAAATTATCTAATATTACATATCTGTGAGTGTCAAAAGTATGTGAACCTTTGCTTTCAGTATCTGGTGTGACCCCCTTGTGTAGCAATAACTGTAACTAAACGTTTCCAGTAACTGTTGATCAGTCCTGCACATCGGCTTGGAGGAATTTTAGCCCATTCCTCAGTACAGAACAGCTTCAACTCTGGGATGTTGTTGGGTTTCCTCACCTGAACTGCTTGCTTCAGGTCCTTCCACAACATTTCTATTGGATTAAGGTCAGGACTTTGACTTGGCCATTCCAAAACATTAACTTTATTCTTCTTTATCCATTCTTTGGTAGATTGACTTGTGAGCTTAAGCTAATTGTCTTGCTGCATGACCCACTTTCTCTTCAGATTCAGTTCACTGACAGATGTACTGGCATTTTCCTTTAGAATTCACTGGTATAATTCAGAATTCATTGTTCCATCAATGATGGCAAGCCATGTTGGCCCTGATGCAGCAAAACAGGTCCAAACCATGATCCGACCACCACCATGTTTCACAGATAGGATAAGGTTATTATGCTGGAATGCAGTGTTTTCCTTTCTCCAAACATAATTCTTCTCATTTAAACCAAAATTTCAATTTTGGTCACATCTGTCCACAAAACATTTTTCCAATAGCCTTCTGGCTTGTCCACCTGATCTTTAGCAAACTGCAGACAGCAGCAATGCTCTTTTTGGAGAGCAGTGGCTTTCTCCTTGCAACCCTGCCACACACACCATTGTTGTTCAGTGTTCTCCTGATGGTGGACTCATGAACATTAACATTAGCTAATGTGAGAGAGGCCTTTAGTTGCTTAAAAGTTACCCCGGTTTCCTTTGTGACCTCGAGGACTATTACACGTCTTGCCCTTGGAGTGATCTTTGTTGGTCGTCCACTTCTGGGGAGGGTAACGGTGGTCTTGAATGTCCTCCATTTGTACACAATCTGTCTGACTGTGGATTGGTGGAGTACTTTTTCCACTCACAGATATTGGATAATTTTCCTCAAGTAAAATATTTTTGTCTCACTTGTTTAATTGGGTTCTTTTTATCTACTTTTAGGACTTGTGTGAAAATCTGATGATGTAAAACATTGACTATACAGTTCACTGTTTGATACATCACTCATCATAGTTAGCTGGCTAACCTTTTGTTAATAACAGACAAACATGGAGGCGTCCATTTTTTCCACTTCGTCGGTTGAATGCACCAAGGTCGAAAAATTTACATGAATTTGTTCATCTGACTTTTCAAACCTGTAGCAATTTCTTATCTCTGAAATGATATTTCCACCTTTCTTTTCTACAAGTTCAGTATTCAGTGAAGTGCTGCCTGTTTATCTTGCCATTTTGTCGTTTTTTTTTTAATCTAAGTGTTTAGGAGTACAGGCTGTAGGAGGCGCTTATCAAGCCTGTGTTTTTCCTTTGTATTGGCTTAAAATTTGAAATAGCCTTTATGGATTTTTTAAATTAAAGATTTAATTATGTATGCAAACATGTACAAATACATTTTGAGTAGAACATTTTGAATATTGTGTTAAAACACAATTTTTAAAATTAACCGAAATAATCGTTCAAATTAACCGAATATTCAAATAATTCTAATTAACCGAATTAATCATGAAAATCACCCCTCACAAGAAAGTAGTGCAGCAGGCAGTGGGATTTGAAGTAACACATGTACAATGTCCTCCACTAATATTGGCACCCTTGGTAAATATGAGTAAAGAAAGCTGTGAAAAATTGTCTTTATTGTTTAACCTTTTGATCTTTTGTTCAAAAAATTCACAAAAATACTCTGCTCTCATGGGTATAAAACAATTGAAAACAAAACACGGGCTTATAAAAAAATCTTTAAATATAGGTGTGCAACAATTATTGGCACCCTATTAATTAATAGAAAAATATACAGGTGCATCTCAATAAATTAGAATGTCGTGGAAAAGTTCATTTATTTCAGTAATTCAACTCAAATTGTGAAACTCGTGTATTAAATAAATTCAATGCACACAGACTGAAGTAGTCTAAGTCTTTGGTTCTTTTAATTGTGATGATTTTGGCTGACATTTAACAAAAACCCACCAATTCACTATCTCAACAAATTAGAATATGGTGACATGCCAATCAGCTAATCAACTCAAAACACCTGCAAAGGTTTCCTGAGCCTTCAAAATGGTCTCTCAGTTTGGTTCACTAGGTAAGCCACAAACATTCATTGCCAAAGAAGCTGGCTGTTCACAGAGTGCTGTATCCAAGCATGTTAACAGAAAGTTGAGTTTAAGGAAAAAGTGTGGAAGAAAAAGATGCACAACCAACCGAGAGAACCGCAGCCTTATGAGGATTGTCAAGCAAAATCGATTCAAGAATGTGAGTGAACTTCACAAGGAATGGACTGAGGCTGGGGTCAAGGCATCAAGAGCCACCACACACAGACGTGTCAAGGAATTTGGCTACAGTTGTCGTATTCCTCTTGTTAAGCCACTCCTGAACCACAGACAAAGTCAGAGGCGTCTTACCTGGGCTAAGGAGAAGAAGAACTGGACTGTTGCCCAGTGGTCCAAAGTCCTCTTTTCAGATGAGAGCAAGTTTTGTATTTCATTTGGAAACCAAGGTCCTAGAGTCTGGAGGAAGGGTGGAGAAGCTCATAGCCCAAGTCCAGTGTTAAGTTTCCACAGTCTGTGATGATTTGGGGTGCAATGTCATCTGCTGGTGTTTTTTGAAAACCAAAGTCAATGCACCCGTTTACCAAGAAATTTTGGAGCAGTTCATGCTTCCTTCCACTGACCAGCTTTTTGAAGATGCTGATTTTATTTTCCAGCAGGATTTGGCACCTGCCCACACTGCCAAAAGCACCAAAAGTTGGTTAAATGACCATGGTGTTGGTGTGCTTGACTGGCCAGCAAACTCACCAGACCTGAACCCCATAGGGGATCTATGGGGTATTGTCAAGAGGAAAATGAGAAACAAGAGACCAAAAAATGCAGATGAGCTGAAGGCCACTGTCAAAGAAACCTGGGCTTCCATACCACCTCAGCAGTGCCACAAACTGATCACCTCCATGCCACGCCGAATTGAGGCAGTAATTAAAGCAAAAGGAGCCCCTGCCAAGTATTGAGTACATGTACAGTAAATGAACATACTTTCCAGAAGGCCAACAATTCACTAAAAATGTTTTTTTTATTGGTCTTATGAAGTATTCTAATTTGTTGAGATAGTGAATTGGTGGGTTTTTGTTAAATGTGAGCCAAAATCACCACAATTAAAAGAACCAACGACTTAGACTACTTCAGTCTGTGTGCATTGAATTTATTTAATACACGAGTTTCACAATTTGAGTTGAATTACTGAAATAAATGAACTTTTCCACGACATTCTAATTTATTGAGATGCACCTGTATTTGAAGTATATTCCCATTGATATTTTCCTTTTTTCTTAGTACACCTGGGTGACTAGGAACTGGAAATTGTTGAACCATGACTTCCTGTTTCACAGGGCTATAAATATGAGGTAACACATAGGTTAAATTCCCTTAGTCCTTCATAACAATGGGTTAGACCAAGGAATATAGCTGTGATGTGCGGCAAAAGGTTGTTGAGCTTCACAAAATGGGAAGTGGCTATAAGAAAATAGCACAAGCATTGAAAATGCCCATTAGGGCAATAATTAAGAAGTTCCAGTCAACTGGAAATGTTGTGAATCAACCTGGAATTGGACATGTGTCTATATTGTCTCAAAAACAAACTCAAGCATCTTCAGTATACCAGACACTACTGGAACTACAAATGAGGTCGGGTTCTATGGTCAGATGAAACCAAAATATTTATCAAATATTTAGAAATATTTGATAAAAACCTGACTGCCTCTGCCAGAAAGCTTCAAATGAGCCATGGTTGGATCTTCCAGTAGGACAATGATCCAAAACATACATCGAAATCAACACAAAAATGGTTTACTGACCACAAAATCAAGGTCCTGCCATGGTCATCCCAGTCCCCTGGCTTGAAACCCATAGAAAACCTGTGGGGTGAAGAAGAGAGTCCACCAGCATGGACCTCGAAATTTGAAAATTTGAGAGACTCTGTATGGAGGAATGGTCTCAGATCCCTTGCCATATATTCTCTAACCTCATCAGGCATTATAGGAGAAGACTCAGAGCTGTTATCTTGGTAAAGGGAGGTAGCACAAAGTATTGACTAAAAGGGTGCCAATAATTGTTGCACACCTATATTTAACAAAGATTTTTTTTTATTCATCTGTGTTTTGTTTGCAATTGTTTGATATCCATGAGAGCAGAGTATTTTTGTGAATTTTTTTAACAAAGATCAAAAGGTTAAACAATAAAGACAAATTTTCAAAGCCTTCTTTGCTCATATTTACCAAGCATGCCAATATTAGTGGAGGGCCCTGTATTGTTACAGCATCAAGGTGTGTCACACCACCATGAAATCTACATACCAAATAAATACTTAATTTTCCCTGAAGTGGATAAATAATAGCTGAAGTGGGCAAATAATAACTCAACAATCTTATAGCCCGAAATTGAAATATCAATGTCTCGGGTGTTTGCCATAGTAATTTACTCACCTCTTTCTAGAGCTGGACTGTTAAAGATAGATCAAAACAGGCCCTTCTGAGGCATGTGTTCAGCACTTGAACTCATTAGCAGCTTGCCACTTGCAGTGTGACTCAGAAAAGAAAACATGATTGTGCTGGTTAGGATGCTGCTGATGGACCTAAGTGATGTGTAGGGTATGTACATAAATGAAGCGCTTGATATTTAGCAGAAAGTTCATCACACTCTATAGAGAATATTCTTTAAAGAATTTGCATAATGTTTTTTAATGCACGGGCCAGGCATCGAAGCGCTCCTTTGTGTCTGTTTTGGAGAGCTGACTGTATAAATACAGGAAGACACTCTGTTGCCTTTATTTTTGATGCTGGTCTACTGCTGAGTCCACTTTTAATCTCCATAAACGCTATAAATAAGATGTGAGTTCCCTTGAGTGGCTGTGTGTGTATATGTTCATTTTACGCACTGCTGAGACCCCTCACTGAGAAGGGCATTTATTTCTCTTGCAGGTAATTGCAAAGCTCTTGTGAGTTTTTTTCCTTAGAAAAGTGTTTGGAGCCGAAGTACTGAAGTATTACAACGAACAGACCAGCTGCATTAAGCAAAGTAGAACCCATATGGAACAAAATTAACATCACGGTATGCACATAGATGATTACAAACTGTGTTCAGGATAGATGACGTATGACATTCTCTGACTTGTTCCACAAAGATACAAGATCAATATCAAAATTACAACCTCATCGCTTCTTGGGGAAAAAATCTATACGTTTAAAAGGGCTTTAATATGCTAAGTAGAGTGAGAGGCTTTTTTTTAATTTCCCCACTTTATTCCCCTTTGAACAAGCAATAACAGACCTGTCTTTGCCTCTAGTGACATTTGTCCCAGATAAGTCAGCTTGAACAGGGACAAAACAAATGAGCAGCTTGAAATTTTGGCTAGAAACTTTAATTGAGAACAGCTAGAAAGCAAAAAATATATATGTCAAAATGTAATGCAAATATAGAGAAATATAGAGGCCATACCACAAGATGCAAACCACTCATGAGCAGTAAGGCCAAATTGGAATTTGAAAAGAAATACAGAGATGAGACACACAAGTTATGGAACCAAGATTAACCTCTACCAAAGAGATGGAAAGGCGAAAGTGTGGAGAAAGAAAGGATCTACTCATGATCCAAAACATATGAGCTTATCAGTCATGTACGGTGGAGGTAGTCATGGCTTGGGCTTGCATGGCTGCTTCTGGAACAGGCTCACTAATCTTTATTGATGATGTAGCTCATGGTGCTAGCAGCAGAATGAATTCAGCAATTTACTTGAACATTCTGTCTTCCGATTTACAGTAAAATGCATCCAATCTAATTGGGAGGAAATTCATCATGCAGCAAGACAATGACCCCAAAAGCACTACCAACACAACAGAGGACTTCATCAGGGAGAAAAAGTGGAAGGTTTTAGACTGGCCAAGTCAATCACCAGACCTTAACCTAACTGAGCAGCACTTCACCTCCTAAAGAGGAGACTGAAGGGAGAAACCCCTCCTAAAAATTGGGTGGTCTACCACCAAAGTCGCCATGTTCTACGGTGTTTAACATGTCTAGATGTAAAAAGATCAGGAAATGAAAGCTGAAATTCTGATCTATCATCTCATGTTCATCTTTTGAACTCAAGCCTAAATGTCTTCAGTATATAGCAAAAAAAAAAAAAAAAAAAAAAAAAAGAATTGACCTTGCTGTCCCACTACTTTCAGAGGGGACTGTGTATGTATATATTAACATGTCAGTAACACAACATAACCCTGCACTTAATGTTGTGGTTTGTTTGGCTAAATGTCACATTAAGTAGCTGATTCAACAGTGTGCTGTAATTTTTAGGTCCAAGTTTTAATATAGACAATATTACAATTTCAAATCATTTAAAATAATAATACTTTGAAATTATGTCAAATATTATTTTAAACTTTACTACATAATTTGTTCTTTAGGAGGCTTCAGGAAAGTGCTGTTTTTAAACGCCACTGTTACTACACTGAAGCATGCTTCACACAAACACTGTCCACTCAGCAAAAACACGACATGCACAAGAGGAAACACAAAACCACTGACCTCAGCCATCACTCAAGAGTTTATATACACTCATTTAATAAACAGCATAAGAGAACATTTTCATTGATACAGCAAAATGTAAATGCAGAACTGAATGAATCCCAAATGCTTGTTCGTGCAATAATGAATGGTTTCCACAGCAGCATCTGAACCTAACATCTGGATGGTGCAGGCAAAGATTTGCTTGGTTTACTGCCCTGTTTCTCTATGGCAATAATGTCAATATGTATCTGTGTTTGCTTTTGATTTCCCTTTAATCTTGTGAAATGTCATAGGCTTGATTCTCTGGAAACCTCAGCCTAGTTCTTAGAATGTGTCTCACCACAACCGGTATTCTTAGAGTTAGGGCTGAGGCATGAAGCTATAAAATTGTTTCTAAATAGAGAAATTGTGCAAGCACACTGTCATTTTGAAACAAACTCTCTCAATCCTTTTTCTTATTTTCTATTAAGTGCTTCCTAATATCACTGATTTACTTGCGGCACACTTTATAACAACGAACTTCTAATCTGTTTGGAGCCTGAAATATACTTGAAATGAAGGTTAAATTAACCAGCATAGATGTATCATTAAGAAATGTGCGGTGTTGGGAGATTTCTAAAAACAAAACTCAGCAAGGAAGTCACATGACCTATATTAGTCACAGGGTTGGTTGCTAAGAGAGTTTCAGTGTATTTGTTAACTCATCACCCCTTCAATCACTCTTCCAATTGTGGGTCTCGGTTATGATGTATGAGGAAACAGCAAGGAGGTGGATGACAGTGTGCATCAGATGGCACAAAGCTTCTACACATGATAAAAGCGTGAGAACAGGGACAGCATAACGTAATGACTTCTTGAGAATCGCTCCTGCTTAGGGTTTGGTTAAAAGCAGGGCTAAGGAAGATTGCACACATGCATGCATGGTCTCTCTCTCTCTCACTCTCTCTTTAACACACACACATGAATACACTGCCATGTACGATTTTAGCTGAACTCATGCACTTTACTGTCATGCACTAATGACATTCTTCCTAAGTTCATCATTCTGTTGCATGTGATCATGTGATCTCTCTCAGTCCATTACCAAACCCTCCCCCCCCTTCAAACTCTGCCTACTTCTATTCTTACCCCATCCTATTTCCTCTTTGCACATATTCCAACTTCTATGAATGACGAGAGCTGCTTCATTCAATGGTAGGACACACCACGGGTCTCCATAAAGTGTACACATTGCCACGCGCACATGGTGTCACAGTCAAGCAAAGCGCCAGCTGATTGTGCCGCTTAAACAGACAGAAGCCTCAAATCAGCTGACTACATGCTGCCGGAAGCCAGTCTCAGTACTTGGAAAGGTTTTTCTTCGTAACTTGACATTATGTGTAATTCTAATTAAGTGCTAGATAAAAGTGACACTAAACCACCAAAACCCAAAAAAGAATGAAAGCAAAAGTTTTTGCTTCACAACCCGAGAATAGTCTAGTGATGTGTGTATTTTCTAACTGCATTTGGTTATGATTTAGCATACTAACCCCATTTCCATAAAAAGTTGGGATTTTTTCTAAAATACAATAAAAACAAAAATCTATGATTTGTAAAGTCTCTTGAAACTTTAATTAACTGACAAAAGTACAAAGAAAAGATATTCAATGTTTTCACTGACTAACTTAATTGTATTTTGTAAATATAAACAAATTTAGAATTTGATGCCTTCAACACATTCAAAAAAAGTTGGGACAGAGGCATGTTTACTACTGTGTTACATCACCCTTCCTTTTAATTATACTTTTTAATCATCTGGGAACTGAGGATACTAATTGTTGCAGTTTTGCAAGTGGAATTTTTGCCCATTCTTGCTTGATACAAGACTTCAGCTGCTCAACAGTCCTTGGTCACCATTGTCTGATTCTCCTCTTCATGATGTGCCATAGGAGACAGATCTGGACTGCTGGCAGGCCAGTCAAGCACACATACTCTGTCTATGAAGGCATACTGTTGTAGCATGTGCAGAATGAGGCCTGGCATTGTCCTGCTGAAATAACCATGGACTTCCTTGATGGCTGCATACGTCTCTCTAAAATCCCAATATACGCCTCCACGTCAATGGCACCTTCACACATATGCAAGTCACCCATGCCATGGGCACTGATGCACCCCCATACCATCACAGATGCTGGCTTTTGCACCTTTCGCTTATAACTTTCTGGTTGGTCTTTTTCATCTTTGGCACGGAGAACTCGACATCCGATTTTCCCGAAAACAAGCTGAAATGTGGACTCATCCGACCACAGCGTGGATGCACTGTAGATGGTGAAAGACCTAAATTCTTTGCAATCTTGCATTGAGCAATGTTCTTTTTGAACTGACTGACAATTCTCTCATGAAGTTTGGCACAAAGTGGTGAGCCACGACCCATCCTTGCTTCCAAAGACTGAGCTTTCGGTGGATGCTCCTTTTATGCCCAATCCTGATACCCTCCCCTGTTACCAATTAACCTGATCCTCCAAAATGGTGTTACTTGAATATTCTATAAACTTTTCAGTCTTATTTTGCCTCTGTCTTTCGAGTGTTGAAGGCATCAAATTCTAAATTTGCTCATATTTACAAAATACAATTAAGTTGGTCAGTGAGAACATTGAATATCTTTTCTTTGTACTGTTGTCAGTTAATTAAAGTTTCAAGAGACTTCACAAACCACAGATTTTTGCTTTTATTGCATTTTAGAAAAAATCCCAACTTCTATGGAAATGGGGTTAGTATTATAATATATATATTCAGAGGACAAAAAGAGAAATAAAAAAGAAAACTGCATAATTTTGGACACTATTACATAATTCTCCTATTTTGTTGCTGTGATCTTTGCTAGGATAGCCTTTTGTTCAGCTCAGAAACATTGCTAAGCTAAGACATATAATGCTGTTACATGAGGTAGAAAACTAGCTCATGCTATTGTTACCTCTACTGTAGGTTGGATTTTTGTAACCCCTTGCTGTCTGAATGTTCCAGTAGGACAAGCATAAACAAGCACAAGTCCTTAATAGAACCCGAAAGATCTTATCCATACTACATTGTGTCCCAGAAGAATTTCACATTGATTATAAAATACTATTAATGCAGTGAATGGTTTTACCCCACAGGACCTGAGTGATGTTTAGGACCTGAGCGATGTATTATGATCCACCATGTCCGCTTCAATCAATACAGCTGCATGTGTTTCATCAGTACCTAGAATAATGATGACTACAGCAAGGGGTAGAGCTTTTTCCTAAAGTCTCCCATTTATGGAACAGCATCTAATTAGAGTTTGGGATGCTGATAAATCTATTTGAAAACCTATTTGTTCAGTCAGGCATTTTGTTAAACAGCTTTTCTCTTAGGTAAAGGTGCAGATCAGAGGGGTTCATGGGCTATAATAAGCTTGTACAGTACTCTGATCACAATGTAAACCTTTTTAAACCACTGCCAGATAAGAGCATATCTAATAATCTGTTCTATATCTGTCAAGGTGTATGTGTACTCCTGCTACCTGATGTGATGTTGGTACCTGATTCTGGCACACTTCTGTTGCTGTGGTATCTTTACCTGATTTATCCTGATGTTTTACTTCTGCTTAAAGATTTCTGCTGCTGTGCACGGTCTCACATGGATACCCTATCGATTTACACTTCCAATAACAGTTTCTGATCAAGTCTCACCCCTGCTTCAGTGAATAATCTAACCTGGATACTGTCTAATTATAAAGACTGTTGTGTGCTCATTCCAGGACTCTAATTCACAAATGGCAATTCTTCTATAATATTTACTCTTCTACACCTGTATACTGTGTTGATTTATAATCCCAATATCGGGATATATTTGAGTCTTCTGCTTCTCAAGGTTTCTTCCTCATGTCATTCCAGGGAGTTTTATCTTGCCACTCTCGCTTCTGCCTTGCTCAATAGGGATACATACAGATTTCTGCAAAGCTGCTTTGTGACAGTGTCTATTTTTAAAAGTGCTATACAAATAAAACTAAATTGAACTGAATTGTTAATTAACAAATAATATTGAGGTGGAACCTCATAAATGGTTCTGGTGCCTTTAGTCTGTTAACAGAAAGCCACCAATGGCTTTTTTTGAAGTAGTGCATGCTGGTGGGCTTCAGAAAAAATATTGATCTGAGTATCTGACAGTATCTTCTCACCAACCGGACCAAGAGAACTCCTTACTCTATTTCACTTACACATAAATGTAATTAAGTGCATATACACACCCATAAATCACACACACACACACACACACACACACAAACTCATCATCCACCTTTTTTAGGAACACCTGCATACCTGCACATTCATGCGGTTATCTAATCAGCCAATCATGTGGCAGCAGCACAATGCAAAAAATCATGCAGATACAGATCAAGAGCTTCAAATAATGTTCACATCCAACATCAAAATGTGATTTTTGATACTTTATGGTTGCTGGTGCCAGACAGGCATGATTTGCTAAAAGTATGGAGATGGCTGTGGTGAACACGTACTTTCAGAAGAGGCAGGAACACAGGGTGACATATAAGAGTGGTGGCAGCAGCACACAGGTGGACTATATCTTATGTAGACACTGTAATCTGATGGAGATTAGCGATTGCAAAGTAGTGGTAGGAGAGAGTGTAGCTACACAGCATAGGATGGTGGTGTGTAAGATGACTCTGGTGGTGAGGAAGATGAAGAGAGCAAAGGCAGAGCAGAAGACAAAGCAGTGGAAGTTGGAAAAGGAAGAGTGCTGTGCGGTTTTCAGGGAGGAGTTGAGACAGGCTTTAGGTGGTCAGGAGGTGCTTCCAGATGACTGGAGGAGGGAGAGTGAATATATCGGTAAAAGGATGCTGAGATTAGAGCTGCCAGGCAGGAGGCCGAGAGGAAGACCAAAGAGGAGGTTTATGGATGGAGTGAAGGAGGACATGAAGGTAGTCAGTCTGAGAGAAGAGGATGCAGGGGATAGGGCTAGATGGAGGCAGATGATTCGCTGTGGCGACCCCTGAAGGGAACAGCTGAAAGGAAAAAGAAAGGTGCCAGACAGGCTGGGAGTTTTTGCATTATCCTGTTGCCACATGATTGGCTGATTAGATAACCGCATGAACGTATATATATATATATATATATATATATATATATATATATATATATATATATATGCACATTGGGATTCTTACTCGCATATACACTCTCCGTTCACTTTTGCACAGTACTGTATATTATATGAGTTCTGTCTGTGTGTACAGGTGCATCTCAATAAATTAGAGACAAAATCATCACAATTAAAAGAACCAAAGACTTAAACTACTTCAGTCTGTGTACACTGAATTTATTTAATACACGAGTTTCACAATTTGAGTTGAATTACTGAAATAAATGAACTTTTTCACGACATTCTAATTTATTGAGATGCACCTATATATATATATATATATATATATGTTTCAACACAGGCAGAACCCATACAATATACAGTACTGTGCAAAAGTTTTAGAGCAAAGATGCCCTCAAAATAATGAAATTAAATGTTTCTACATTTAAAAAATAAATAAATACTGTAAAGAGCAGTAAACAGTAGTAAATGAAACAAAGTTAATTTAAAAATTTAAATTAAAATTAAAATTACAATTTGTGCAGTTTTATAAGGAAATGAGCTGGTAAGTTTTATTGAGCATCTTGCAGAACCAGACATAGTTCTTCTGGAGACTTTGACTTTCACACTTGCTTCTTATTTGTGCAGCAAAACCCAGCAGCCTTCATTGTGTTTTTTGTCTGAATGGTTTACGTAATATGCTGCTTTCTTTAATGACATACAAACATTTTTCTGTAATTAATTTTGTGCTAGAAAACGTTTGGGAATCTAAAATGTTTTTTGTACTGACTTGATCATGTAGAAGTCATAAAATAAAAAAATCTATAACATAGAGATATACATGTATAGACAGTGTAACATATGTACATTTATATCATATATATCATATATATCATTATTAATTTAATTATATAATTCAATAATCCAACCTAGACATTTCTACATCATATAACAGCTTTATTTCTATTACTGATTTCTCTCTTCGTCATCACCTCTTGCTCTCCGTCCTTCATTAATGCTAGGACATTCACATTCCCCTCTCTTTTTTTGCAACGTCTGTGTTTCCTCGCATATCAAGCGACTCTGGTTTTGAAACATTCGAAAAACAGTCTCCGAACGCACAAGGTTTCATATCGAATGTGTAGCTACTGTAACTCCTAGGGGGATGTGTAATCATCATGTAAAAGTGCAAAAGATGGGATGCTTAGTAATACAGAAATAACAGAATGCATATACCAGAACACAGTAGCGGGCCAGGCAAAAGTGAAACAATGCACTTGTGGTTACCACCAAGACATGTTGCAAGGTGTTTTTTTTTTAATCAAAAACGCAATATATCTAACAGGGTCAGTGCAGACTGCAGGGCTGTGTGTATATGAGTAATCCTGTGCAAATTAGGGAAATGTCCCTGTAGAAGAGGGTTCTTATTTTGGTGCCACGAATGAATCACCAGTAGCTGCAGCCAAGCAGAGAATGTTAACCCTTTCCATACCAGTATTATTGCCTTTCTTGTTATGCAGGGTTTTAGCTGTCTCAAAGATGCAGGGGGGAAATGCCAGCATGAAAAAATGCTGTTTATTGTAAGATCTGATTTTGCTGATGAATTTCATGTAAAAGCACAAAATCACTAAGAGACTAGCAAAGATTTATGAGAACCCAAAGGTTCCCCAGCCCATGCTGCAAACAAGTCATTTCCTAGTTGTTGGAGGGGAAAGTGCAGACAACATAAAATGGTTTAAAGTTATCTGATAGGTAAACAGGGGGCTGTTCAGAACCAATAAGATCTAATGTGCTCATGGCTAGACTATTTTCAAGGCTAGAAATCCCAGTTGGCAGAAATAGCTTTAATTGGTGTTTATACGGAAACCTCTATTTTCCAGTGAAAAAGCAGAATGCGGGAAAAGTGAGCTGAAAATGCCAAGCAGTGCGAGAGGCATCACCAAGTGCCGGGGGGGTGGGCTCACAAAAACCCAGAGAGAATTCTACCACATTTTGACTGGCAAAAATAAAGAAAGAAAGCCTGAGCTACAGCAGCAGGGAAGGCCTGCTTCCTGACAGCTCTGTCGCCACCATAAGCCATTCCAGTAGGGGTTACATTCTTTCACTCTTTCAACCAAGCTCACATGCCAGTGCAGGGAAAAGGAAGGGGGCGAGAGAGAGGGACTGAAAAGCTAAGATAAACGACTGCCACAGACAAAAGCAGCCACACACAGCCACCAAGTGCTGCAGGACTGAGGAAATATTGGACGTTGAAAAGGGGGGATAAGCGGCAAGGCAGTTAGAGAAAGAAACGGGAAGGAAGACGGAAAGAGAAAGTTGAACCCCAGCTCACAGACTCTGCGTGGGTGGTGACCATGCGGCGGCAGAGATGCAAAGATCCACACACACACACACACACACACACACACACACACACACACACCCCTTCCCAACTTGGCCCCACAAGGGGGAAAAAGAGAAGGAAAACATTTTTCAGGCATTAGCTCACAGACTGGATAAGGGGCCCTTCTGGAAGTGCTTTTGCCAAAACGTCCTCTCTTTCTCTCCTAGCCCTGCTGCTCTGTAATCAGCTCCCTCCTTCTCCACCCCCAGCTTCCCCCAACGCCCACACCACCCCAATACCACCACACACACACACACACACACACACACACACACACACATATTCTCCCACTTCTTTTTCCCCTCATGTGACAATGGAGACAACAGAAAGGGTTCAATGACTTTTCGTGTTTCTCTCTTTCCTCCACCTCTTTCTTTTTTATCAGCTGATCTCGCCCTGGTCTCAGGAAGAACTATGAGAGGAATGTGGTAATGTGGGCGTGAGACAATCTTGCTTTGTTGTCCTCAGGGTAACATGTAGGTAAAAGACTGGCACAAAAGCCTGGGAAAAAATGTGACATAATAGTGATGGGCTCTCTGTGTGGTTGCAAACAAATCCAGCAGTCATCTTTAGCAGGTATCATGTATTATTGAGTAGTGCCACTGGACTGCCACTGTCCACAGCAACCACAGCTAATTCTGCCTTACTGAGAACAGGGAATTTAAAGACAACACTCTCAGGTGAAATCCACATAGCTAACTGGTGTGTCATATCAGCAGTGTAACTGTAAAAACAATGGCTCAGTGTTTTGCTCACAATTATCTGTAGGCTCTAACAAGCTGTCCACATGCCAGGGAAGCCAATTAGTGAAAAAGGCAGCTCTTTTCCCCCCAAAGTTATCTATTTCTAAACTGAAGAATAACACCAACATGCTCCGAGGTCCTGGTTCTTTTCCACAGTCTATCTACAATTAACTCGTAATCCTTCATAAAGCAGCAATGTACAATGGGCCATGGCAATACCTGTGACCTTCCACTCATATAAAAAATTTGGGATGAACAATTTATCCTAACATGCTGTTCTTTATTTGTACTCCTTTTCCAATCTGCTGAGCAAAACTCAATGATGACACTGCATGATCCACTGCATTCAATAAGGACAGGAACAAAAATAGGCTCGATGTAAGGAATAAAACACAAAAGGGCATGCTATTATAGAAAAATAATTGTTGTCACCCTGAAGTTCATTATTTTCCAATAACAGAATGTCCTGAAGTGTTTTATTCCTCTTATGCCACAACAATTTGCCAATAATTGCAATTTTTAAATTTATTAAAGAATGGCATGTTGTGCTTTTTAACCATTCATAGTATTACATCTAATGTTGTTGAACATCAACGGGACAAGTTCCTGCTATCACTCACAGCACATTATAGCAACTATCAACATCTGCTCCCTTGAAGTTAATTAAACAAAAAATGCAGCTTTTCATTTTATAGAGAGACCAGAAAAGGCACGGTCCTCTGTCCTGACGGCAGAAAACTTACAGACTGTTACAAAGAGCTGACAGCCAAGACTCCTTTCGTAAATGTCTCCTATTCCTTCACAGGAAACTTCACCATACCATTGACTACAACACTGTTGCCAAACTTATAAACAAATTCAAAAAGACTGGAAGTGTTGCAGAACAACCAGGAAGTGGATGTCCACGAACATCCACTGACGAAGGCACGACCGACGTTGTGCTGGCAAACACAGTCCCCTATGTATGGAGACTTTTGGGACACCCTTTATATCGTTTTTCTTTGTTAAATAACAACGTGTTTTTTTATTCCATTTTATTCCAGCATACAAGCCCCTGTGCACTAAATGTTACTATAGGAACAATAACGTATTACGCAAAAGCGATTAGTCACTCAGGGCGAACAGTAGCAACAGTAGCTGGTAAGTGTTTCTTTCTTGATTTTTAGTTGAAACTAGTTTAGAGCAAATTCAGGTATTCATATTTAGTTTTGGTCGTTCACGCTATTAGGCTTTGTTTAGGTGTGCTCAGCACTCGTTGAGGACTATATTAGCGTGCCTGTCACTTGTAACTACAGCAAAAGCGATTTGTCACTCAGGGCGAACAGTAGCTGGTAAGTGTTTCTTTCTTGATTTTTAGTTGAAACTAGTTTTAGCATCGGCTGTCAGATAGAAGCTATAACTGCGCTTCCTTGTTGCACCTCTACTCTGCACACTTTGCTTCTCTAGAACTCAATTAAAAATCTTGTATGGTAGCACTACTTGTATTGTTTTCCGCTTGACATATTGCTTTGCTTGTATTTCCTCATTTGTAAGGCGCTTTGGATAAAAGTGTTTGCTAAATGAATAAATGTAAATGTAGAAAGAATGCATTAATATAAACCTGTGAATTGAATTACAGATGGCACTACCATCAGAGCTGCTGTTCTAGAAAGTTAATTAACGCTTTTCAACAGCACTATAACGTAAATTATCTGTTCTCCCTAGGAAAAAGAGTTTTTTCATTACTGTGCATTATGACAAAAAAAAACAGCCTCCATTGCATGTTTCATTCTGTAATTGTTTTCATTGAAAAGGTATATAGCTCAGTGTTGACTCTTGGATGACATGACTTTAAACCTTTAAGACATATTTTATAGCTGAGGACACAGTTACAGAAAGCAGTCGATTAGGTTGGGTGAGTCAAGATTTTCCACGAAACATTTAAAGTCAGTTGCAACAGTCATTCGGAGAAGAGCATTTTTGCATTTTTTCCATACAAAACAATCACATGATACGAATAAAAACATTTCATTTGCTTTGAATGAAAACTAAGCTCAGAGGTTTGTTTTTACTTAACCATAGGTTCCAGTTGTTTGGTGATTTGGCATGCCCTGTGAGGCCCTGACTGCTGGGCTGGATCTCTGACTTGGTTCTCCTTTTGTAGGGGGAATACCAAAGGGGACTTTTGGCTAGCTACAAAACATGGCACAAACTACAATGGGGATTTTTACCTTTGCATTCATTTGCATTCTCATCAAAACAGTATTTTTGGCCCCTTTTTCCGTTTGGCTCAAAATCTAGTTTTGAAATCTTCAAATGTATTTCGAAAAAAGGCATGCAGACATGGTAGGAGTTCATTTAAACTTTCAGGATGAGTGTCAAGCACCGTAAAGTCTTCATGCAGAAAATTCCTGAGCATTCTTTCTAGATTAAATCATAGGTTAGTTAATGTTTAATGTAATAGATAACCAGAAAACACATTCCATTCTAGTTAAATAAAATACAAACTTCCATGCAGCAATCCCAGAGATCAGCAGTTCACCAATACATGGAACAATGCTGTGATTAGATGAATGAAATTAAATATTATGGATTGAGATGTCTATGTCTTGTATTTGGCTTATGCTGTGAATGAACATGTTGATCAAAGACCAAGCAACAATACTTCCTTTGCTGGAGTCAATAGGAGGAAGTAGAATTAAAAATGCATGTGAGCATGCTTAGTTTGAACTTGACATGACATCAAGGTCTGCAAGGTCCTCAACTATTCTCCATTCTCTAAGCTTTCTCCTCAAAGACTTAAGGCCTTATTTCATGTGCTCACTGTGTCATGCACATGGTAGTCAGGTGAACTCCATGATGCGCTACCAAGTCATGCCCAAGCAGTTTTATTCCAAGCATCATATTGATAATGGTTTCTCTTGCATGATAAACTCGCCATCTCCATCCCTCAATTTATTTAATGGTCCACCTGTGTATTATTTTTCGTTTCCTTTTCTCTTTGTAAATATGGAACAAAATAATCATCTCTTCCTATTTCTCAAGTTCTGTGATTTGTTTATGTACCTTCTACAACAACCGGCGGTGCCATAGTTTATCCTGTCAGGGCTATGCAGTGGGCAATCTTCTTCCTGTAGTCATGGAAATTGTCATGAAATTTTAATAGAACCACCTACAGTACTGGAGCACTTGTACTGAATGGCCAATATGAACAAGCTTGTAAATTCACAAAGGTGGTTTTGTCTTCATGCAACCCTTGCAGATGTCGTCTCTGCATTAAGTAAGCTAAGACTCAGCAGAATTCCCAACTATAAAGTCCTGAGCAAACTACTAACTGGTTCATGATTCTGAAGAATTTTAGTTATCAAAGAAGAGGTGACACGTCTTTGCTACTTTTTGACCAGGATAGTCTGTGTATTAGTGTATTAGAATAGTATAACATTATGTCTTGACTATAAACGTCATATAACAATGAGAGATAAAACACCAACTACAGTACTGTGCAAAAGTTTTAGGCACCCTATTTTTGTTAGTACAAACTTTGTTATAGATTTTTTATTTTATGACGTCTACATTATCAAGTCAGTACAAAAAACATTTTAGATTCCCAAATATAAGTTTTCTAGCACAAAATTAAATGTTACAGAAAAATGTTTGCATGTCATTAAAGAAAGCAGCATATTACGTAAGAGACACTTTTCAGACAAAAAAAACACAATGAAGGCTGCTGGGTTTTGCTGCAAAAATAAGAAGCAAGTGTGAAAGTCAAAGACTCCAGAAGAACTGTGGCTGGTTCTGCAAGTTTCTCAATAAAACTTACCAGCTCATTTCCTTATAAAGGTACAAATTGTACCTGAGATTTTTATTTATTTTTATTTTATTTTTTGTCACACCAAATATTGACTTATTGCTCTTCACTGTATTTTTATTTAATGTAGAAACATTTAATTTCATTATTTTGAAGGCAGCTTTACTCTACAGCATTTCTTTGCATGTGCCTAAAACTTTTGCACAGTACTGTACACCAATAGACAGTGAGTTCAGAGCACAGGATGTCTGTTTCTTTGTCTCTCTCTCTCTCATTGTCTTACCCTGACTCTTCAGCCCTCTGCCTCTGATCAGCATGCAGACTGGGGATTGGGTATGGGGAGCTGTGGAAGAAGAAAAAGTTGAAGACGCAAGGGAGGTTGGGAAAGTGAAGGAGGGAAGAACTCCTTCAGGCTGCTTGCATTCTAAATCCCCTCATGTTCACTCTCAAGCCTTACTTTTCATTCCTCTGCTGCTGCTGTATGTGTCCGAGTTGATTTTGGTGCATGTCTGTCAAAGTCCTGTGTATTCACAGGCCTCTATTATATAGACATCGCTTCATAAGAGAGAATGCATGCATCACACTGGTATTTTTGGCCAGGGGTATTTGAGCCAGTGCAGCAGTGCGAGAGCATCCCAAACGAATATGTGCACGGCCACTCCCAACCTCCAGCCACATCAGTGACTCCAGGGACTGGTTCAGCACCAAGTCGATGCCCGCAAAGCATTCTGGGCCTCGTTTGTAGTTGGCTGTCATTGTATGATCACATTAACCACAAAACCACTAATATCAAGCAAGAACAGCATAGCCATTTGGCATTTGCCGCTGACCAAACCTTGAGAGCTGCAGCTTAATGCCTGCTTCATTTCCTTAAGTAAATCCAACTCTTCATGTTTTAGTTACCACTATTATGTTACCTAGTGACCCAAAACATGAGACAAGGCAATGATTGTCTTTTTTTTTTTTTTTTTTTTTTAGCTTTTTCACAAACCACCTCAAATATTTCAACCATTGCACATGCATCAGAAATGTGAATAAGAGAACTTTACTGGCCTTACTTGAAACAACTTGGATTAACTCCAAGAAATTGTGCAAGTTGTTTATTGCTGCTGTTATCCATGTCTAGACATTGAATTTCTCTCAACAGCAAGGGAAACAAAAAGTTAAGCTTCTCCACTGACAAAGTTCAACCACTAACCAACTTTAAAACATGTACTGTGGACGACAAAATGTTCCCTCAATAACAAGACAGACAATAAAGTGGAATCTCAATGTAAAGACTAAGAAGGGTATGATATGTTTGACACTGTATTGAAACAGTAGAGGAGCCAACAGCAGAAATGTGACGCCGCTCAGTCAAACCTTCCCAGCCTTCTTAAATGTCTTTAAATAATGTGCACCATCACAATAGCAGGTAGGTGGGAGTATATGGCACACCCCTTCCTCTTGCTTGAAGAGCAGATTGTGTGAGTCGTTGATTTGGTCTGCATGTCATAGAGAAAGTATGAGCTTGTCTCCAGACTCCCAAACATCCCACTACAAAGGAATGTGACAGTTCGCCTCTTTCATCTTCTCTCATTACACCGGTGAGGCCCGTGCACTTCAATCCCCATCTGCCATCATCAAAGAGCCCAGTTGAGCCAAGGGAGGAGGTGCCATGAGCCAGTTGAGCTGCCTGAGCCCATACTGCCACCTATTTACATGCTTAAGAGGCTTCTCTCTTAGGCTGACACATCCCAAAACAAGTGTATGAAAACTCTTTTTGGTGCAGGGATATGGAACTTTCTGGAAACGTCTGGAAAGTTTCTTGCTGGTGCATGACATCAGAGTATTGGTTACAATCTGACAAGTGTTCTGGTCGTTTTATTTTCTAAGAGAATAATTTATTAGCTGGCACATTCTAAGTCACCCTCAGGTATAAAAGTTAAGATATAGCATATCACATGTCTTTGCTACAGAATCAAAACTCCTGGGGGTGGAGCTGGACCTGATCCAGCTCCTCCTATAACCCTACCCCAGAAAATGCTCTACAGCATAAAACAACACACTTAACAAAAGCATTTATCAAGGTTGAAACACACTAATTTGTCTTGACCCCCTGCACTTTTGTTTTGACTGTGCCCAGGTAGGAGGAACTGGATCAGGTCCAACCCCATCCCCTAGACTTTTGATTCTGCAGTGAGGTGTACTTACCCCACACAAACTTAGAGTTATAGTACAGCTTCTGTAGGCCTACAAGCCAAGATGGACAACTGGTAGCCTATGCAACAATCATATCATACTTCTTCCCTTGTATTAACTACTTAATAAATTCCTGTGGTACCAAACAGTCGATCAGGCCCTAGGCTTTTCACTGTATCCCATCAGTTTTCTTCTCACTAATGAAGACTTATTCTAAGGAAACAGCTACTGTATATTTCTGTTAGAACAACTAAGGTAGGTGGGCATTGGCAAAGCAGGTAGTGAGAGATCCTTCTGGTTATTGTTACAGTTTCACATGGTCTTCTTGTGCATATGTTTCCTCCAAATTTCTTCCCACCTCCCAAAGACATGCCAGTAAGTGGACTGGCTACTTCAAACTGGTGCCCTACAATGAACTGGAGACCCATTCCAAATGTGTTACTGACTTGCATCCAGTGTTTCTAGAATTGGCTTGAATCCACTGCAACCGTAACCTGGGTAAAGTGCTTTAAATATCAAAATATTTAAAACATATGAACCCCATCACCTTTGCTGAGGAAGAGGTCAGATAAAGTGTTATAGCCAATACATTTTATCAAATGAGAAGAACAAAAACCTATCTACTACTATCTACTATATACTTACCCATCTACTACTACATTGGAGTCTACGTACCTACACTGTTCTGCTTTCATGCATGCTCAGAGTATTTTTTTTTTTTTTGGATAAGGTGTTTTGGGTTACTGCAGCTGAACTCAGAAGTTACAGTTGTCAGCAGAGCACTAAGCAAGTGTTTGGGGTTAGTAAAGTTGCATTCTTCAACCATGGCATAAGTAAGGCCCACAGAGCACTGTTGATTCCACCTGACTCAGTAAAGAGATTGTCGATTGTAGATCCTTCTAGGTACCAGTCGTCTTTCTACACAGGAATTCAGTAAAGCACTAAATTGTCAAGTATTGCTTCAGCTCAGACTTTACAAACCCCTATGGATGCAACTCCAGATGCTTTTTCTCTTTTTTCAGGCCCAAAGTTAATTCAGAATGTATGTACATAATGTTTCCACTTGCCTCACCCTCAACCAATCCTGTGAATAATTCATCTTGCAAAGAATTAACCTAAAGCACATAATTATATATATCCAAGCTTGGTGCTCCCATATCTGGCATCAGCATGGTGCAGGCTTTGCATTATCAGGAAATAACGGCTTATTAGCATTCATTGGAGGTTCCTGAGCTTGATCACTGTTCATCTGACTCACTATGTTAATCAGAGTACAAGCCCACAGACAAACAGCAGGCTGGCAATAAAAAAACCAAAAGCTGCATCTAAGCCTAGCCTTGGTTAAAGGGAATTACCATAACAACGTGTTTTACCCCAGCAGAACCATGTCCTCAGGAAACAGCATGTTGAGAACATATTTATAAAAAAATAAAAATAAAAAAAAAAGGACAGACATGCTTTTTAGGTTGGACAGATAGTTGTTTTGGAGAGAAGAGGAGATTGCAGGGCCTGCAGTGCCAGGTGCAAAAGGCATAGCAGATGGCAGATGAAACAGCCAGGGTCAACACAGAGGTACTGAAAAGAGGGACGTTTGGCTCTAGCCCCTTAATACTGTACAAGTCTCAATGGATCTGCTTTCACAAGGCAAAGCAGCACCAGCAGTGGTGGAAAGCTGAAAGCGATCTTCTCCAATCCACAAACAGAAGAGTGTTTTACATTATTAGTATAGTTAATACTGTTGTAGCAAAAAAAAAAAAGTGTTAATGGAAACTTTGGTTGTATTTTCCTTATTTCTAAAATGCACTTGAGGGTTGAGGAGTTCATCTATATTTGACAAACCCAAAGATCACTGAACAGGTTATGGAAAAACAACATTTTTTTTCTCTTCAAAAACTCCCACATTAATGAATAGCAGGGCAAGCTTCTTCAACCAGTTCCATTGTAATGTTTTGGGGTTTTTTGCCCTTTACAGATCTATAATGGAAATCAACTGTGTCTCATGTGTTTCAGTACCAAATTTCCTGGACTAAAGTTCTTCACTGGAAAGGCAGCTATTAAGAGTGCCCTTGTGGCACCTCTTACTAATGTGATTATTGGCTTTACAGAGTACTCATTCATAATAGTCAGTGTATTCCTGCTTGGCTTAAAAACTTGGCTGACCGTGGTATGCTGTGGTATGTTGGTGGTTTTGGTGTTTTAGTTGGCTTTCATTTCCAATGTCACAAAGGCTTGCCATTATTTTACAGACATACCTCTGCACTCCAGATGCAGCACACTCCATATGTCCTTTTACTCCACAGCACTGCTGAATGCTGTATTCCGATTGGTCAGTAGCTGTATGATTATATATATTTTTTCTGATATTTTTATAATAGCAGTTCTGAAAGTAGCTAATACGTTATCATTTCTATCGTAACAAATTACACAGACAGATGCTCCACATTACCAGTTTTTTAAAATAACTTGTTGATATGTATAATTGTTGATAGGGTGAAGATTTCTGCGAGGAGACATTTATTCAGCGTTTTTGGAAGGTGTCAGTGTCAGCATTTTGTAGCCATCAGAGGTAAAGCTGTAACTTTCAGCTTTCAGGTACAGGAAGGTCCTCGGGACAGATCTTCAGGCTTCCTGGTTTCTCTGTAAACTGACAAGCTTATTTTGTCTTATTAACTTCAAGAGAGAGGGGGGAAAAATAGAAGCTAGTGAGAGAACGACTGTTAGTAACATGTTATAAACTGCTTTTGCTCACGTTCCACATCATTAAACATAACTATAAATGGATAAAAGGTATGATGTGGTTATTTAATAAATCAATTGTAATCTTGGGCAAATTGCCAGGTACACTCCTACCTGGGAGCCTATTTACAAACATTTTTGGGCTTAGCGTAAAGAAGAACCCAATAGAAGGGAAAGTAGGATGAGGCTAACACAAATAAAAATAGAAAATAGACTGTTGCCAGAATGCATCCAAGAGAGAGGAAGAAATCCATACACTGCTCCCAGGCTAATTCCATTAGCAATCCCCCAATGTGCCTACACAAAATCCCACATCTTAAGGCTCGAGCAGTAAAAGACACCAAGGCTTAGCCATGTATTTAAACATCTATATGCTTCCAATTCCACTTTGTGCCTAAATACAAGACAGTCTGCTTTTCTTTGAGTGAGTCTTTGCAAGAGTGTTACTTCTGTTATTTCCTTTGTGTGATGGTGTATTTTTTCTTTCTCTCTCTCTTTCTTTTTTGTGTGTGCACGTGCACGCAATGGAGGAATGTGGATTTACTGTAAAATGCCTCTATGAGCCAACTGTCAAGGCTGACAACATTTGTGTAGGAGGTTGAATTGGGCATCTCAAAAAGGCACCATTCTATCAGGATTTTTTTTTTTTTTCAAAATAATCCGGATTTCCCTTTGTCTGTCCGACAGTCGACTCCAAAGCTGCATGACAGAGGGAGAGAGGGAGTCCCTTTTTCATAAAGGTACCAGAAATGTTTTTTGTTCCATATTGTCTTATTCAGGACGTATCAGAAGACTAAGCTCCAAGATAAAACACTGTTTCTTACTTATAAAAAAAAAGCACAATAATACTCTGAACAGGATGTGTATACGCTGCTGGGAGAGAGATACTTGTTGATGTGTGCAGTTGAGCCTTTGGCACAGTGTGTCCCCGTGTCCATGTGAACAAACCTCAGTTCTGTGGAGAGATAATGATTATGTCATTAACCTAAAGCATTTAGGCTGAGAGCCACTTGCCACAATTCTCCAAGCCAAATGAATTTCCTGCTCTGGGAATCAGGACCACAGATATGTGTTGCTTTGCTCCTCATCTGTTGTTAGTGTCAGCGCTTCACTTTGAGATTCTGACGGAAAAGAACAGCAAGTACAGTCATTAAGCACAGATCAGAACCCACACACTGGAACTGTGAGGAAAACATGGTTGCAGCATCAAAAGGGAATGAAGCTCAAAACTAATACAAAGCCCTTCTGATCAGCACAGTAAGTCACGTTGGACAATCATCAGCAATCAAAAATGGAAAGAAGAAAAAAAAGCCCTCAAGGCACCACTCATACACATAGTTAATTTAATTAGGATGTACTTCAATTATCTGTGATTAGCTTATGGATGCACAGTTCTAATAACCATCAAATCTGCTTTAGCTGCTTCACAGGAAGAAAGTAGTACCACAGCTGTCACACTACCAGATCCGCCATCTTCCTAACGTGTAACTGAATTAAAACCTTCCTATATGAACCACTTTGTTGTAGAACTCATAACACAACTGTAATCCGCATTTACTGCATGTGTCCGAAATGTTTCCATACAAATTTATGCTTTTAAACTCAAAGTTAATGCTTCGGTTATTCATAGTAAAGCACATTATTCACTAACTATTATGAATTATTCAATAACTACCGTGAAAACAACAGAAAATGTTATGTGGGCAAGGAATACGAGTATGAGAAATTTAATTATGGGTGTTTAAGGTGTTTATGTTGAAAGTATGAAGGTCAGAATAATATTTCTCCATACTCCACAACAACAGCAGCAACAGCTAAATCATAACAATATCAGATATGAATATTGCATTCCAAATAATATCAAAAATATGTACGGAGACAAAGGGGCATTCCCAGCCACTTTCTCCCCATGGCTTTGACCTGTTCAGAGAACTTGATGACTAACATATAAAAAGACCCAGGACATTTCATTTTTACTCAGGTATTTTTTTTACTTCTGATTAATCACTGGTTTCGCTGACTTAAACTGAGAGGCAGATAAAATATAAAGCAAGAACATGTGCATGTTGGGTTTTTTTTGTGTGTGTGTTTTGGTACATGGTGGGTCATATCTGTAGTTGTGGGTGTGTTTTTTCCCCACACTCAGCTCTCACTTTTTGCTCTGTCTGTCTCTCACATCCAATTTGTCCTCTCTGTTTCTGTCTCTGATCTACAACACGAACCTGTCTGTGGAAATTACGGGTGCTTTCACATATGCAGCGCTTAGTCCGCTTGAACCGGACCCTGATGGGTTTTCCCCGTTGGTGCGGTTTGTTTACGCAGGTACAAACACAGTAATCACACTCAGGAGCGGACCAAAACAACTGTATCAATTTCGCTCTGATTCAGATTCAGCAAATGGACTAATTGGTGTGAAAGCACCCTAATAAATCATTTAGGTAGGTTCTTTTAAACTGGACCAATTTATGAACCAAATTAAATTATGTCCAACAAAGAAATGTGCATGTGTCTCACATGAGAGAACACAACATTCTAGACATATTCTGCACTTAGCAGGGAATCCTCACACTCCTCCCCTGCTCATATTAACCTATCAGCTCAATCCTGCACAACACACCTTCTCTAAATCAAGGCATCTACAACACTATGCAGATCTTTGATAACCAATCAGCTTCTAGATCTCTCAGTGCTGTACCTTGCCCCCTGGAGAAACTGGCACTCCCTGTGAGCATCTGGACAGGAAAAGGCAAAAACAAACATCCCCCTTTCATCACCCATCCTGGCTATCTCTCATATCTTGGCTCATATTTCCTTTTTCTTGTCTCAATCCACTTTTCTGTCTCGTCTCATTTTCCCGTGCTGTACTATGTTCAATCGGCCTTCACAACCAGTGCCAACTATCTGAACGCGCAGCAGGTTTGTTTGCAGCGATTACTATCAAACTGTCAGAAAGGACAAAAAGACAAAAAAGAGCCCCCATCCTTTCTTTCATTTTCTTTGAGTCTTTTTTCCCCCCAACATACTGGCTTTGGTGTCTACATGGCTTTCACAAACAATGTCACTTGAAAGGAGCAAGTGAATCACGTTCTGGAAAATGAATAGTTATGCACCGGCAGCGCTTCTGAAGTGTTTAGTTGTCTTTTGGTAAACGTTCCAACACAACACCCACCCAAATAAAAAAGGTGCAGGTGGGGTCAAACGTGCCTCAAAGGCGAGGAGCCACCAGTTCTACTGTACAGACACACACACGTACACACACACACGCACACACACACACACACACACATGCGCACACATACACAGGAACACAGGAACCACAGGTGTGCTGTGTGTGGGCTGAGCACCTACGCATTTGTAGCCTGACTAAACAAACTTCAATACAGGAGGCACCGCTGTGTTTCTGTCTGAATGGCTATGTAGAGATTTCTGAATTTCAGCTGATTTGGTAAACAGCATCAGGGAAATGGTGTTGTTGGTTTTTGACGTTTTTGACGTTTGGTGGTCTGATTATTTTTCTCCCTTTTTCGCACTGATTTGACCGGAGAGTTCATACCAAACACAGTACAAATGAGTCGCATCCTGGGAAAACCCTGCATAAAGTGAATTTTTCGACATTCTCTACTTTCTTCTGAACTGACATGTTTCTCGTTTTCATTTGCCTCAACCAGAAGTATAGTTATAGCATTTGAAAATCGGGTTATTCCCAAAAGTGTAAAGGGAGAAAATTACCTTCACTCAACTGATCACATTTTACGCTAACACTGGTACTGAAATAATCGCTGACAAATTCAGGTCTGTTTACTACATATCTTGTAACTTTGTCCATTGTCATCTGTAAGCGCTCTTCTCTGTTTTGATGATGGGATGGTGCAGGAGCATTATGTACATTTTGACAGCTGGTATCTCAGGCTTTGACTTAATTGATTCAGCTCATGGACATTTCGCTATGGCGTTTAGCTATCCACCAACTTGATCAAATCATGACATTCAATGGCTAGCAGACTGACTGCATTTTTTTTAAACCTGCCTTATCCAACATGATCTTTGCAGGCAAAAAGCCAAGGCAAGATTAGGAGGTGGCCTAAATAAAAGCATTTCCATGAAAAAAACCCTGTAACTTTTGGCTATTTTCCAGAATTTACCCCAGCAACATCCAGTGAGTTTTCCCAGGCCACCTCATATATACAGGATTTTGCCCCTGCAGAAACAATGTAATAAACTAATGCATGGTATTAACATGGGAGAAGGAAAGCCCCAAGGTAAATCTATAACCGTGGACAGAATGGAACACACTTTAATCTTTGCTTATCTCCAGGGGGCATGGAATAAACAGAGCTGCTCATTCTCGTTGTTGATTGTGAGGGTAGAGTTGAGTTACAATGAGTTACAATGCAGCAAACCACCCACTGAACGGCCTGTGGACCCCCCAACACGCAGTTTAACAACCCAGCAATTACAACAACAGTAACCGGTCATTTGTTGAAAGGGGAAACAAAGTAAAGCAGACAAACTACCTCAAAGAGCAGCAAGTGTACTAATGAGACCCCAAGTAAAGACCATTAAAACCCAGAACTCACAAGCAGCTGAGCAGTGTTTACTAAGGTTTATGCGACATAATTTTTTGGTTATACTGTAGCTCACTCTCTTTATTAAACTCCTACACAGTTCAGGTACTTCTCGTGACTATGAACTTTATGGAGAAAGTACAAAGGAAGAGAAGACAACATGGATTCAACTTTTGTTTGTTATGACAGAAGGCATTGCCATTGTCATTCTTTGATTAAGTGTTGCTCTATTTCAGAGAATCAACAGAAAAGTCTCTATTTCAAAAGACATAACAAGGAATAGATGTGGGGTGATGGGAACCTTTTCTGAAAAGCAATCAGGGAAAATGTTATTTGGAGAACCACTGCTTCATTTTAACTAAAAATCTATTGCTGAATAAAACTGAATACATCTAAAACAAAATCTTACACCAGCATGAATTTCATACTGGTTTGTCCAAGCAGATTTTTACTGGATAGTGCTGGTGCTGGTTTTGCAGCATGGTCTTGCAAAGCACTGGACTAGAAAAATCTGACATAGTTCCACTAGTGCATTATGCTGGTCATGCTAGTGAACAGCTATGCTTGTCTAAGCTGTTTTTTCAGCATGGTCAGGAGTCTGTATCCCTCTTTGAACTTGAGCCTTGTTAAACAGAGATGTGGCCTAAATGCAGAGTTTCAAAGCAAAACCTTCCATTAAAGCCTTTTGTGGCCAAAGAGGACCACATGGTGAACTTCTTGTGCAAGTATTTATCCATCCAAACCTGCTCTTGTGCAAAAAAAAAAAAAAAAAAAGTAGAGACACGATTTTACTGAATTTGAATGACATACTAAGAAAGCTACAACCTCTCAATCACAAACCTGAACTACTCAGAACCTTTCATAGAAGTGAAAGGTTCATGTGCCTTCTCATGAATCTGAACATTTTATGCTGGTTTAATGCTAGACCTGTCATAAGAACTAGGATTTCAAAACACTTCAAAGTCAGATGTTCTCATTTACAAGAATCATTTGTGCAACAAATCGTCTCCAGTAACCACTTTATCCTGGTCAGGGTTGCAGTGAAACCAGAGCTTAGCCCAGGAACACATGAGGCAGGAATACACCTTAGACAGCACTCCAGTCCATTGCAGAGCACCACGCGCAGAAACATTCACACACACTCTTTCATACCTAGGACCAGTTTAGAGTAGCTGATCTACCTATCAGCATGTTTTTAGGAAGAAACCAGAGAACCCTAAGGAACTCCAAGTCCATACAGAGAGCAACTATGCAGACTGAGGTCAGGATCAAACAAGAGACCCTGCAGCTGTGAAAGACTGCCCTCTTGTTCCACCAGGCCACCTTTACATCTTTTTTTTTTTTTTTTTTTTTTTAAATCAATCAGTGACAGTCAATTCAGTTCAATTATATCCTTTGTTTTGTCAAAACTGACATGATTCACCATTACAGTTAGAATGTCTGCTTCATGCTCCGTATAAATACAGGTTTTTCAAAGTCTTCAGAAACTCAACTGCATGCCACATTCAATTGGAAAAAGAACCAAAATAAGATGAAGGTCTTGATCACGTGTTGGGTAGAAAGGGAGTCTCAGCAGGGTGTCAGGAAGAAGAGCAACGTAAAAAGCAGCAGAATCGTTTGCAGTATTCGCCACATACTGAGCAATTATTCCATATGCTTTATCCATGTATTTAAAAATCACATTAATTCAAATGTGAGCCAGTTTAGGGATGAATAAGAGGTCCTATTTACACTTTTTGAGAGTACACATAATCATTCAGGAGCATTTATATTTTAGTCCATTTTATATATTCAAATTATGATGTAAATGCTGTGTGGGAAATCATTAGCAGTCAGGATCTATTTTTTTCCTCCAAGAGTACACGTTTTGTGATGATCAAGTCTCTGTATACGCTTTTGTTTGTTAGCAAGGACACGTGGTACTCATAGGTTAAACTAAAGCTGTGTAAACTGTTGGGATTATTAAAGCCACAAGTTTATTACTTTGATTTGATAGTGGTGGCTGTGAGAGTGACAGGGGTTGAGTGATGTCTTAAGACCAATTATATATATATATATATATATATATATACACAACCTATAGGGACCATGGATGAAGTGCACTGACAGGAAGCATTATTTAATTATTTAAGAAATCCAGTATTAGAGGAAAGAATACAAAAATACACATGATTGGGTCTTAGTGCAACAAATAATCAAACAGATGCTACACTGAGAAAAAAAATCTTATGGGCAAATTTAAAGACACTAAAGCACAATATACAATCTTTGTGCACACTAATTCCCTCTGCAATAGCTAAGGTGAAACTTAAGCATGATTTTCTTGACAAAATGAACTAACCATTGACTGCCTCTTGCCAAGAGAGTAGCTGCATTGTGAATAATGCAAACATGAGTTAAAACATCATTAACGTACTGCCAAGCTAATTGCATCCTAAGTGCATACTGTCTCATAAACACACCCCTCAATACACACATGCATACATATACTGTATACATTGCATCACATGTAATAAGATTTCTTCTTTTCATGTAATTTGTAAATGTTATGTGGTTGTGTTGAGATTGACAGTAAGAAATACAGTAGATGACGTGGCATGGCTGAGTGGTCATTTCTCTCCGCTCTGACTCTCTATTCAACCAATCCTGTCAGAAAGGCTTTTTACTCCATCTCAGAGTAACCTGTAGCAGATGTGTTAAGTAATGACCGCCATTAATTTTGCCCCAGTCCATCCGCAGCCCAGACAGGAATAATGGTCCCACTGGGCCAGAACCCTCCCACCTGATGGCTCTCAGCCAAAAATAAAAACAAAAACCTGAGTGGAATCTAGACTGTACCATCCCTGATGCTCGTGCCATAGTAATATTAAAGACATGCAGGAATAAACATCCTGAACATAACACAGCGTGTAAATTATAATGTTGAATTCAAGATTTTCTATAGGATAAGAAGCTGGCATAGTGAGTTTCTGAGGGATGCTTCTGTGTGCAGCCAGATACTGGTAAAAAAAATTCCTCTTTTCATGTAAAAGTGTACAAAGCTGTGATGGGCTGCTTCAATTTGAGCTGTAAATTATTCAGCACACAAGCACTGCAGTGCAGGAACCAGCAGGCTGTAGAAAGAGCTCTGCACACCCCCATAGCCATACTAACTAAAGAAGAAGAAGAAGAAGAAGAAACAATTTCATTCCTTGCATATTTGAGTTAAGATAGTTATGGTTAAGATGGTTAACCTATACCAGTGTAAGTTCCAAAATCTCATACTATTGACTTTGGTGCACTATTTTTGGAGTTTTGCCATCATGTCTGAAAACATAGTGAAGAATATTCAGCACACTAATGCAATTCTACAATGCACAGCAGTAGCTCAACGTACTGAAGAACAACTGTGCAAAATAAATAAGCCTTTATAGATGACTTGTGGGTGGTGTTCCCACCTCACAGCTGCAGGGTCACTAGTTCGATCCTGAACTTATGTTTCAATGTTTCAGTCTGTATAGAGTTTCACAAATGAATGAATGAATGAATGAATGAGTTGATGTCCAGAAAGCAAAATCATTTTCATAAAGAATAGCCAATTAGAACAGTGAACCATAAGTGCCAAATTATTATTTACAGTCATAGTGCGCGATTCGATAGACCACTCCTGAAGGAACATGTGTACAAGGAGGAGCACGTGGAACTGAAAGCTTGATTTCCCATTTTTTCCCCACATGGCGGTTGTTAGTGCGCATGCGCGTAAGGAACAGGCACGCGCACAGTTTCTAAGAGACAATTATTACAACATTGTAAAGACACCCCCCCCCCCCCCCCCCCCCCCGAGTATTAAATTGAAGTATTTTGCATTAAAAAGAAACAGTGCGCGCTTAGATTTGCGTGCACTTACCCAGCCTCCATTGTCCCGAATCCAGTTCTGCAATGGCCCGTTCAGGTAATCCGTCATCCAACTTGCTATGTTGTCCACCTGGGACGCCATCTCCTGGTTCACGCTCTCCACGCAAAGGGTGCTACCGAACTCGAAGAAGACCACGATGCGGCCCCAGTTCACGCCGTCCCGGAACAGCTCCTCGATGACGGCGGTGAAGCGGCGCTGCGCGGTGCTCGGGGTAAAGTGCAGCTGGTCCGACATGGCCGCGAAGTCGCGCTGGTACGTCCGCTCGATCTCATCGCCCGCCTCACGCAGAACGCGGTGCAGCGGTAACACAGCGTGCGGCCTGCGATCCACAACTTCCGCCGGCGGCTCCCTCAATCCGTCGTCTTCCTCTGCTCCAGCGCGGAACTCCCACACGTAGCCTCGCTTCAAAAGTTTGTGATAAAGATACTTCTCAACGATATCCCGATTGTCATAGGGACTTTGGTTTGCCATTTTTTTTTTTTTTTAGACACCGTGAATTGAGCCGACGCGCAATGCGTAATTTCGGAGGGTCACTCGGAACGCATCTCAGAAACAACCTGAAAACTGTCTGTCGCGGAGCAAAACCTCAAAACCAACACGAGATCCATTTTCACGCCGGTCACATCTGTCTCGCGCGTCGATCTTCTTACGATCCCGACGGGGACTGGCGACGACTGCGCGGAGCATTAGGCTGATAGCTGTTACACGAAAGCGAACGAGAGATCCCGAAGTTGTGTGGCGCAAAGCTGCAGCTGATGAGAAGGCGCGCTTTGCGGCGGGACCACCGCGAGCTTCTGCGCGCGAGCGTCCGCCTCGATCGCAGCGCGTGTGCACGGAACGCCCCTTTTTTTCAAAGAGCAAACTTGCAGTTCATTCAGGCGCTGCTCCAACGCGCTGCTCGTCTGTCTGCGCAAACGCGCAATGGGTTTTTTTTTTCCCTTCGGATTTTCAGCTGGAAATATGATCCTCAATATAAAAATAATAATAATACGCGCGCGGCGAAAATCAATTTCCCTGCATTATAATTTCACGCGCATTCGGCGTCACCCTAAAAAAAAAAAACACGGAAGAGAAATCGGTATGAAGTGCGCGCTCGCACTGCACTTTTACACCTCTATCAGGTATTTACGCTGGAGCAATTCCAGCATTTGTCGGTAGAAAGGGAACATCATGCGATGAAGATCCCGACTTGCGGAATTGAAGCTTCGCTCATTCAATCTGTGTGTGTGTGTGTGTGTGTGTGTGTGTGTGTGTGTGTGTGTAATTGGAGACGTGAACGCGCAGGCTGTTGCTCCTGAGGGCCGGCACTTCCTCTACGTCACCCATTCAATCTTTCGCAGTGGTTACTGGCTGCGGCTAAATCCCAAACGGCCTCGTACTCCTTCAAATTGCACTAGAAATGGTACGGAATACTTACATTTTATAAAATATACCGCACTACTTATTCAGTAGGGTGCTTTTTAGACCGGTTAGGACAGTGGTTTACAATACGCATAGCTTGACCCATCAGTGGACATGACAGTAGGCCTGTTGGTTTGTTTGTGGTTTTTTCCCCCTTTTCTATTTATAACCTGGTGTATATATAGTCAGGTTTTAATGTGCGACGCTTCCCAAATTTGAATCGCAGTAGTTTAACTTGCAAATAGAGCAGGATAAACATATTGTGCACACTGAAATAGCCTACTGCTCCCAGTGTTGTTCATACTGTAAAGCAGTGGTCACCAACCCTGTTCCTGGAGATCTTCCTTCCTGCAGGTTTCATCTCCAACCAAAATCGAACACACCTGTTTTAGTTGATCAAGAACTTATTAAGGCAGTCCCTGCGTCCCAATTGGCATACTATCTGTACTAAACAGTGTCTGAGATGGGAATTAGTATGTCCCAAATCGTAGTATGTTGAAATGAGTATCCCAGTGGTACCCGGATGCTCTACTATTTCTGGTAGATTTTCAAAGTGTGGATCCATGGACACTTTTTCAGCTAATATTGCCCACAACTCCTTGCCCGAGGGAGGAGGAGTTTTGTGACGGTTTGCTTCGCCGAATTCGAGGATGCATTGTAGAGAGGTGTAAATGAAATGTGTAAAAATAAATCAAGGGACTGATAAATTAAATTATATAGTATAAATTATATTATATAAGGAATAATTGAAGAAAAGCTTAAATGCAACGAGGAGTTTGTTTACGGTGACAGTGTTCTCTTCCAGGCAACAACGTTCTCTTCAGTTGCACGACGTGTTCATATGTCCCAATAATTACATAGGCCTACTCTTTTTCTTCACAAAAGAGTACATACTTTTGGTACATAGTATAAGTATGCCAACTGAGATGCAGGGAATGATTAGATGGTCATGTGGGCACGATTATGGTTGGAGCTAAAGTCTTGAGGAAGGTAGATCTCCAGGAACAGGGTTGGTGACCAGTGCTGTAAAGAATAAAGCAGCTTATAAGAGGAATCAATAAAGTATGGATATACAGTACTGTGCAAAAGTTTTAGGAACCCTATTGTTTTTAGTACAAACATTGTTATAGATTTTTTATTTTATGACTTCTACATTATCAAGTCAGTACAAAAAACATCTTAGATTCCCAAACATTAGTTTTCTAGCGCAAAATGAAATGTTACAGAAAAATGTTTGTATGTCATTAAAGAAAGCAGCATATTACGTAAGAGACCACTTTTCAGACAGAAAACACAATGAAGGCTGCTGGGTTTTGCTGCAAAAATAAGAAGCAAGTGCAAAAGTCAAAGTCTCCAGAAGAACTGTGTCTGGTTCTGCAAGATGCTCAATAAAACTTACCAGCTAATTTCCTTATAAAACTGCACAAATTGTACCAGAGACCTATTTTTTTTTTTTTTTTTTTGTCACAGCAAATATTGACTTTGTTTCATTTGTTACTGTTTACTGCTCTTTATGGTATTTATTTTTTTAAATGTAGAAACATTTAATTTCATTATTTTGAAGGCATCTTTGCTCTACAGCATTTATTTCCATGTGCCTAAAACTTTTGCACAGTACTGTATGACAAGAACATTGACTCATCCATTAATAGTTTAGATAGAAATCAATCAAATGAATTTTGGTTAAGGTTATGGTTTTGTAAAGCTGTATTTTATTGTCCATTTTATTTTGGGTTGCAGAATTTTATCCATGATACTGATATATCCGGCATGGCCTCGTGCTTCAGCCTGTTTTTTTTTTTATTCATATTCTAATTGTTTAAGAGGATTTTCAAATCCTGATTTGATTGTCACTGCACAGCCACGTAAATGATTCCTCATGACCTGGATTGCATACAGGCTTCTTATTCGTGTGTGATACACCCTAATAACACACAGTCACACTCCCTAGATAATGGTTCAGTTATTTATATGGTCATGGATAACAAAGCCTTTCAAACAACAAAACACCATGAATGTCCTATCTAAATTATTCAATTGAAAGTACATTAACCATGCTGACCTAATGCTGAAGTGGACAAATCTTGACTGATGTTGCATGTTCTTCAAAGCAGAAAATCAAACACAAGTTCATGTTCCAGTCAGTGTTTATTTGATACATTGCGTGAATATATTTTAAAGCTGTTAAGGTTTGAACTTCAGGTTAATGTCGGCTCTTGATACACTGTTAGACAGTGGGATTCTACTTCCACTGCTTCTTCTCATAGTCCCAGTTGACAGAGAAGCCGTGCACAGGGTTAACCCTCATGTCGATCATCCGTTGGGTTTGCTTCTCCACCCATTCAGGAGAAAGAGTGTGTGGCACGTCACCGTACACTGCAGGACACACAGAATGGAGAAGTGCGCTGACCACAGGCAGGTACAGTGATTAAATAAGGAATAAAACAGGCTGTACTGTCACAGAAAAATAATGAATGACAGGGTTGTGTATGATATGACCTGGTACTGTTACCACCCCCATACTTGTGGTGGAATTGTTTTCCTGTTGTTACCACAGTTATCTGCCAACAATTACATTTGTTTTTACAAGAACTACACGTACATTTTATCCATTTATAGTTATGTGTAATATGGTGGACCGTCCACAAGCTAGTTCCTGTTATAACTTTATAACCGCTATAAATATTAATTCCCTCACCAGCCTCCCTGTACTCTCTCTTGAAGTTAATAATACATTACAGAGAAACTGCAAACCCCTCTGCCCTGAAGGCTTTTCCATGGTGAAGAACTTCAAGTTACAGATCTACTGTACCTCTGACTGTTACAAAGCACTGACACTGGATAGTCCTTACAAAAACGCCAAATAAACGTCTCCTTACAGAAAACGTCACCTTATCAACAATGTTTTTAACCATTTATGTGGAACATCTGCTATACATGTCCCGGTGTAAGTTGTTACTATAGAAATGATAATGTATTACAAGGAGAGCATTAATATAAACCTTGCAGCCAGAACTACTGTAAGAGTTGCTGTTAGAAAATTAATCAACACCGTCTGACCAATCCGAACTGAACATTCAACAGCACTGTGGTATAAGGCTTGTCTAATGTTCATCAAAACCCCAAAACTTATAAATGTGTACAGAATTAAAACATAGAGAAATACAGCGCTGCTGAATTTTCAAATCTAATTGGTCAGAATGCATTGATTAATTTTCTCTAACAGCAACTCTGACAGTACTGCCAGCTGTAATTCAAATGTTTTATGAATTTTAATCTGTTCGTTCTAATACATTATCTTTTCTATAGTAACTTATTCACTGGAACATGTACGGCCGCTGCTCCACGTAATCTAAGGCTCATGAAAAGAGGATTAGAAAATGTGTACTTAACAAAGAAAAGCTTGTAATAGTTGATATGAGCTATAAGGCTTTCTGTAAGAAGACATTTATTTAACATTTATGGAAGGTGGCAGCATTTTGTAACAGTAAGTTGTCGATCATGGGAGAGTCTTCAGGACAGAGGACTTTGTACTCTCAGTAACATGACAAGCTGCATTTTTGTTTTTTGTTGTTTGTTTGTTTTTTTTACTTATTAACTCCAAGAAAGAGGAGAAAAAGAGAATATGGCTGTTTATAGCTGCTATAACATAAGTGTTACTAGCAACTAATTTGTTTAGTGGACATTCCAGGTCATTACATGTGACTATAAATGGTTAACAAGCATGACATATCATTCATTAATAAATAATCATTTGTAATTGTTATATGTGGTATAAGAGGAATAAAACTTCAAGACATGCTTCTTTTTTTTCTTTTTTTAAAGAAAATACTCAACTTCAGGGTGGTAACAAGTAGCTTTACTGTATTATGTCATACTGCATCACATCACACCACCCCCAAGTTGATTATGTCCTATAATAGCATGCCCCTTCGTGCTTTATTCCTTACTTACAATATTAATATAAAAAGTAAAACATAACCCTTAAAGCAAGAAGCAGAAAACACTCAGACAAAATCAGATTCAATTATAAGTACAGTTTCCTCATTATAGTTCTTAATTTACATGGATTGAAGTAACTTCACTAAATAAGAGTTTTCTCTTTTTTTTTTTTTAGATAGGCCTTTATATTTTGACAGGTTGGATCAGTGAAAAAGGAAAAAATACACAAAGCATTAGAGGTATTCAGCAGCTGATACAGGCAAACCCATGTGGCACTATACTTAGGTGATTTAGTTTGATCACTTTTCCTATTATTTGTAAGTAATTTATATCACAGTATTGGTGGAATACTGAGTAGTTTGTCTTGCTAGGACTAACTGTTACAGTTTTCAAAAAATATTTTTCTATGAAAGGTGTCAATTGCATCCACTTTAAAACATATCTTCTGCCTTTAAAATGTCTTCCGTATTCTCATTATATACACTGTGCTTAGTTAATAAGCAGCACCTTATCTCGTTGTTATTCTCATTTTAATTTAGGAAAACCCAGTAGTAAATTATAAAGTAAATTTCCAATTTAAAACAAGTGACATTCATTAAGCATGCTATTGTGTGCCACATGGTACTAAAATGTTAATTAAGGTGAGTTCACTTAATATGCTAATCATTTTGACATTGCACAGACAAAACGGCCACAAAGAAAGACTTATCAAGCACTAAAGAGTCTAAATAATAGCTCTGTGAAGGCTATATATATTATACTGAAAATATCACTAATTTTGGGCTCTGACCATCATAGTATGAATAGATTTAATTCAAAGAGAGAATGTGTGCGAAAACATGGTGTCTTCTAGAAAGCCGGAGAGACATTGTTACAATTAATCCACTGGGTTCCAGTTCACAGATATTCAAAACTGTGGAACTCGAACAGATTTCACTTTCCACAGTTTGTTGCAAACTCAAAGCCAATTGAAAAGTCTGGTAGGTGCAGACAAAACCTCCACTAGGCAGGAAACATCAACAAAAGTATCTAGCTCGGGCACAAATGTATCTGTAAACTGATTTCAGCAAGCTTGTCTGGATTGATGACATGAAGGCCACTTTGTAGGGACCTGATGGTTGAGTCTGTGGTTGCAGTTTCTTTGACTGATGTGGGTGTGTCATTATACGAGCAGGAATCATTAAAGATTAAATTATAGGCCTTTTTCAAGTGCCTGCTGATATGAACAAAGATAATGTGATTTTCTGGACAAAAACCTATTGAGAAGTCAACTACATTCAGGAACCAGGTGATAGTTCCTGAATGGGAGAAGAAAAACAAAGCATATATCATATTTAGCGTTCACCAGAAGTGTTTATTGGATAGTTAAGGGTTCTTAGCTTCCATAAAGGCTTCAACTTTGACCCCTGTCTGATAGGAAAGGTAGGGTCAAAGTTCTGGTGGGGTTCCATAAAGTGCAATGACAGTTCCAGCAATCCAGTTTTCTTTTTAATATTACATTCTTCAGTATTAATCCTCATTTATTCAGTTTTGGTAAGCACTTTATCATGTTTAGGGTCCCAGTGGATTTGGAAATTATTTCGGGAACACAGGATGTGAGGTGGAAATACACCCTGGATGAGATGGCAGTCCATTGCAAGGCACCATGCACACATACATTCACACACTCATTTACACTTAGTTTGAAATTTATGCTGCATTTCAGGCGAAGTTGCAACTTCTAATTCCCCACCTATAACTGGTAAAAGCCACCGAAAACGCCCCCTCAACTCGCAATTTCAACTCGTCAACTTGGGGTTTATAGCAGTATTGGCTTTAGATCACTGAATATAAAGACACAGTATGTGGTTAAATCTATAGCACTGACCATGCTAATCACTGTTTTTAGAAGGTAATCATCAGTGTTAAGAGTTATCATTAACATTAGCCCGCTAGCTTGTTGCTAAGCTACTTGCTATTGTCCGCTGTTGTTGCTGTACTGCAATTTTAGTCCAAAATATTGCATAAATGTTTGAAGAACAAAAGACTTGCTTTTGTGGAGGGAAATTACGCTACTACAACTTGCACATTACCATTTACAAGGTGTTACAAACTCAACACAAGAGTGGCTAATCCGCCTTCTGGCATGTTTTTGGGAAGAAACCAGAGAACCCGTATGAAATCCACATGGACACAGGGAGAACATATGAAACTCCACACAGACAATAAACAGGCCTCAAGATTGAACCCTGGAGCTGTGAGGCAGCAAAGGCACGTCACTGTGCTGCATGGTATTGAAAAAAATTACCATTTTTATTTTACCAAATAAAAATGCATGCTGTAATAAAGTCGCACACTACAAACACTAACTTTTGCAATTTCTTTCTTTTGTGAAATTGAATGAAATTTAATGGTGAAAATGGTCTCAAAATGAATATATGTTTTGGTTTGAAACTTTGTTTTCCACACTCACTTGGCACACACTGTATTTTGAATATTTTCAGAAACAGCCTTGGATAAAATAAACTCATTGTTTTGGATAAAATGGAGCCCAGTAGTAACAAAGTAGTAACAAAATCTAAAAAGGAAATAAAAAGAGGAATGAAAGAAACAGTTAATTGTGTGAAATCCCCTAAATACCCCACCACACACACAAACACACCACAACACACTTTTCACACATCAGCTCTGTCAGCAAAACAAAGATAAAGAGCTATTAATTGTCCTGACAGACGCAGCACCTTTTGAAGTATCTAATCCATCTTATCTTCTGACTAGAAAACAGGAATGGAATAAGCAAATGAGTGAGAGTGCAGCCAAAGGGAAGCGCACTACTACTGCTACAATACCACGAGGTAGAATTTACACACACAGACACGCACTCAGCCAGCCACTATGTAATACTGTGAAACTGAGTCACATACATTTATCATTGATTCAGGTATCATTTTGACCCAATCTAAACACATTTTTCACCACTTCTTTCATCTTTGCTCAAGCCTTCAAGTCTGCCGCGTGTCTAAGTCAACGCCCAGTGAGTGCTTAATGCCTAATGAGGTGCATTCCCTCGCTTTTCAAGTTCCAACATGAAGTAGACAGCGTGGGAAATACCCCATTCTCAACTGACTTTTGGAATGAATGTTTTCCCTTCTCTTCTCTTTCCCTCCCTCACTTTGACTCAAAACTTAGCTGTAATGTTTCTCTATTTTGCTCTTTTCCTCTTCTTGTGCCAATGCCATTATCTGTATCTGTATAGTGCTCCAAATATCCATATCTGTACCTGTATTTAGATGTAACCCTGAAGTGGGCATGGCTTAAACCAGAAAAGCTGTTTTTCTTTGTTTAGTTTTATTTTTAAACCTATCGCTCTGAGAAACACTGTGAAAACAAATCCTCAACCTCATCTACATCACTCGAGTTCATAATGGGTCTCAACTACAGATGGACACAGGAGGGTCTTTTAAAACCCGTTCATGCAGTTAATTATTTTTTGTCTTTACCTGCCCAGGATATTTTCTAAAGAATTTAGTTGATTCTATTTCCCAAAATTTAAACAAACCTGTAGCCTCATTTAAAACACCACTACCTTGGTAGTTACTAAGGATGAATGAATGAACACAGTAAGTTCATGTTAATAAACATGGTCTTTTTTTGCCTTAAGCTTCATCTGACCGATTGCTCATGCCTCGTTGAAAGAAAAAGTCTCCCACTACCACTTTTTGTTGCATTCCAGGCCTGATGTACACCTCTAGTGTCAGTTCATTCAGTATAATGTACTCTTATTCAGTTACAACCCTACTCTCAACACTCCTGTTCTTTTCTCTCCTGACTTCCTTCCTCAAAGAGTCAAGGCCTCCAAGACACCAAGGTGGGAGATGCAAGTCTCAGCTGCATCCGACAGTGGTTCTAAATAACATGTCCCCCTCATTTCTTTCTTACTCCCAGCACATACACAAAAGCCTTTTGCTCCGGCGTGTTCATTATCAACTGCTCACCATCAATCATACACAGACAGCCTTGGAAAGAGTGGAGGTGCTAGTTTGGGGGTCTGGAGATTTTCTTAAATGAAGTCTGAGTTCAAACAGCTAAATCTTTAGCTTTTTTTGGTCCCTTTCTGTTTCTGGAAGCAATGGCCAGCGACCCAGCACTGTCCAATTACTGAGTGTGAGCACAAAGGACCGGCTGCCAGACAGAGAGTGTCTCCTGCAGGTGAAAAAGCTTATATGATTCCACCCTCTCCCACCTCTTTCACAGTTTACTTGCCTGATTAGCTGGAAAAGTTTATATGTATGAATAAGTATCCAGGAAGTATAATTCAATAATAATAGTGGATGTAGTTTACACCAAGTTTCCAGCAAAACAGGACGTTTCAGAGAAAAGTCCTTCATCGTCTGTGCAAGCGAACTGATTCCGAGGCTGTAGGAACAAAGCTGTGAAACAAGACAGTTTATGAGACCTAGTACCAATTTAGTAACAAATAAACTGCAACTTCCAGGAAATCTCAGGAATATCAGCTGGTTAAGGAAGTAGGTCAGGGTACAACAAGAAAAGGATGGTGATATCAGTACCTTTTTCTGGCTGTGAACACAGCAAAGCCACAAACGGCAAAGGAAAAAAGGAAAGGATCTACAAATACTGTATAAAGAATTCCAGGAACTTGAAATGTGAGTGTGCGCTGCAATAAGATAACAATCCAAATTATGGCAGAAACACAATAGTTTGAAAAGACTGGCCAGTAATCAGGAAGCAACTTTTCTTCTAAAAAGCACATAGAATTCCAATATAAATATTTATTAATAGTCACATTTAGGGGATTTACAGTTTGCTCCAGAATTACTGTCACCCTTAATAAAAAAAATTTTTTAAATTTAAAAATCCATTATAACAATGTATTTGTGCTTAGTTAGGACAATGGTCAAGAGAGGCAACAAATTCTCCAAAGATCTCAGTTGAAGATTTGCAGAAGATGGTAGCATTTTAAGGTTCATTAAAGTCTCCAAATCTAGAGTTAGATACCATCTCCATGCCAACAAACTATTTGGACAGTGTGCCAGAAGAAAATATGCCAGTTTGGCAACATTTAAGGTGGGTATGGCGTAAAAGACGAATTATACAGAAAAGTGCATAATCCCTACTGTTAAGTATGGTGGAGTATATGTATATATATATTTGTTGTGTTGAGTTATTTCTATTACTTTTGTTTGATTTGTTCATTGCAGTTGAAAGTTGAAATTTTGACAATAAACCTGATTTGCAATGGGGGTTGAATAAGTTTGATTGCAACTATATAAATATAGTACTGTGCAAACGTTTTAGGCAGTTGTGGAAAAAATGCTGAAAAGTAAAAATGCTTTCAAAAATAAACATATTAATAGTTTATATTGATCAATGAGGGAACAGAAGAAAAATCTACATCAGTAAATCAATATTTGGTGTGACCACCCTTTGCTTTCAAAACAGCATCAATTCTTCTAGGTACACTTGCACACAGTTTTTGAAGGAACTTGGCAGGTAGGTTGGCCCAAACATCTTGGATAACTAACCACAGTTCTTCTGTGGATTTAGGCAGCCTCAGTTGCTTCTCTCTCTTCATGTAATCCCAGACAGACTCGATGATGTTGAGATCAGGGTTCTGTGGGGGTCATACCATCACTTCCAGGACTCCTTGTTTTTCTTTACGCTGGAGTTAGTTCTTAATGATTTTCGCTGTATGTTTGGGGTCGTTGTCATGCTGTAGAGTAAATTTGGGGCCAATCAGATGCCTCATGATGGTATTGCATGATGGATAAGTATCTGCCTGTACTTCTCAGCATTGAGGAGACCATTAATTCTGACCAAATCCCCAACTCCATTGGCAGAAATGCAGCCCCAAACTTGCAAGGAACCTCCACCATGCTTCACTGCTGCCTGCAGACACTCATTCGTGTACCGCTCTCCAACTCTTCGGCAAACAAACTGCCTTCTGCTACAGCCAAGTATGCCAAATTTTGACTCATCAGTCCAGAGCATCTGCTGCCATTTTTCTGCACCCCAGTTCCTGTGTTTTTGTGCATAGTCAAGTCGCTTGGCCTTGTTTCCATGTCAGAGGTATGGCATTTTGTCCGCAAGTCTTCCATGAAGGCCACTGGTTTCTGCCAGGTCTGAGTTGATGGCAATGCTGGACATCTTCCAACTGTGAAGAGAAGTAAGCCTGATGTGTCTTTCATCTGCTGCAGTAAGTTTCCTTGGCCGACCACTGTGTCTATTGTCCACAACGGTGCCCATTTCTTTGTGCTTCCTCAAAAGAGCTTGGACAGCACATCTGGAAACCCTTGTCTGCCTTGAAATTTCTGCCTGGGAGAGACCTTGCTGACGTGGTATAACTACCTTCTGTCTTGTTGCTGTGCTCAGTCTTGCCATGGTGTAAACTTCCTTCAGCAACCTCACCTTGTTAGCTGAGTTTGGCTGTTCCTCACCCAGTTTTCTTCCTCCTACACAGCTCTTTCTGTTTCAGTTAATGATTGTGTTTCAACCTACATATTGAACTGATGATCATTAGCACCTGTTTGGTATAATTGTTTAATCATACACCTGACTACATGTCTACAGAACCCCTGACTTACATAGTAGAATTGATGCTGTTTTGAAGGAAAAGGGTGGTCACACCAAATATTTATTCTGTTCACTCACTGTGCATTTTGTTAATTGAAAGCATTCTTACTTTTCATCATTTTTATACATACACATTTTCAGCATTTGGCAGACGCCCTTATCCAGAGCGACTTACATTTATTTCATTTACACATTTGAGCAGCTGAGGGTTAAGGGCCTTGCTCAAGGGCCCAACAGTGGCAGCTTGGTGGTGCTGGGGTTTGAACTCATGACCTTCTGATCAGTAGCCCAACATCTTAACCACTGAGCTACCACTGCCCATATATATCCAGGGACCCCTACGGTGACAGGGTGCCTCCGCCACCACCTGCGTGCTATACATACTAAAGTGAATCTCTGCACTTGTGTACCCAAGGTGTAATTTATTCGACAAGATCGTCGTCGTTGTCTCCAGGTGCACATGACGCGATTCGCCCCTCGTCTGACGGAGCGCGTTTCGTTTGCCTGCGCCTCGCTTATCAGAAGAGTTCTAGTGCGGACTTCACGCTTTAAACTTAAATGATTTTTACCCGACTCAATTTCGTCCTCTTGCTTAAACTGTAATAGTTTGCTTATTCTGTTCGGCTTGTTTTTTACTGTATAGAGTCCAGTATGTTATTGGACTGAAAGCATCAAGCAGACAAGCTAAAAGTTTTAGATCTTGTCAAGCCGATAACTCTTAAAGCTGTTTTGTTAAATTGTGTACATTTTGTGTGTGTATATATATATATATATATATATATATATATATATATATATATATATATATATATATATATATATATATATATATATATATAAGAACAAAAAGGACAATCTCTCTCTCTCTCTCTCTCTCTCTCTATATATATATATATATATATATATATATATATATATATATATATATATATATATATATATATATATATATATATATATATATATATATATATATAGAGAGAGAGAGAGAGAGAGAGAGAGAGAGAGATTGTCCTTTTTGTCCTTTTACATTTACAATCCAGAGGGACTTACAGAAGTGCTCTGAAATCTCTATCAAAACACATTCTCATGCTAGTTCACTAGGTCAGGGACTAAGAATACCATCAGGCCAAATAGCCTGTTCGGGAGTTTAGTACAGTATGAAAAGAAAACACAAGGATGACTTATTAAAAAATAGATTAACAAAGTGTCAATTCAAATTCAATTCAATTCAAAGTGTCTTCTGTATTATTTTTACAATATTATTTATACCTCACTCTGTCATTACAAGTTCAAATGGAGTCTGATGTCTGATGTTGCTGATATAAATGACTGCCTGAAAGTGAATCAGATGAGGGTGATCTTTTATACCCACCATACGAACGCTGCCACAACACCACCAGGCCTGTGAAGCCGAGGAAAAAGAAGATCCCTCCCACCACTGTCTTCCACTCATCAGAGCCCTTCCTCATCTCAGCATAGCTCAGTTCAAATGAGAGCCTATACACTGTGCAAAGAACATGAACACTGTACATTATTTACATGTATTCAGCACTCAAACCCTGTTTCAAATGCACAAGAAAAGACATTTTAGTGTTATGTAGCATATTGTATGCTAAACGTAATATAAGTAGGCATTATAGTGCAACACTGCCACCTTGTGGTTATTGCACTGCAACACAACTCTGCGAGACTGTTACAGCATGAAGTTTTTTTTATAAATAAATTTTAAAAAACATTTTTAATAAATAAATAAATAAAATGTTAAATGCCATCAAATTGTATTGTGTCCATACCTGGTGGATTTGAATGGGTTTACATCAGTGCAGTTCAGACAGTGCTCCTTCGTTTTTCATGAATGTTTTACTTCTGTGCTTCAATGTAATTAAAGCAATTAGAATTTTCCAGTTATTGTTTATTGGTCCTGGCATCTAGATGAGTCTCAAACGTGCCTTAATGAAAAATTCATAAGAACTGTAACAAGTGAGATCCGATTTCATACAAACTAATTTGGACAGATATCATAATTACTCTTTTCTCACTTGATTGATAATGTTTTATGAGTACTTTTTGTATTTGAAGGTTGGGGTGTTTATTTTTTCCACAAATGTATTTATTTATTAAACAAGGTTTCATCTAATTAAATATACCTAAATTTACATACTTTATTAAAAAAAAAATCTAGTCTGTGGATGAAGACATTCTTCAGATAAATGTGTTTATACTTTGCTTGCATCTAGAAATTTTAATTTACTAAACAGATTTAAAGAAACTAAAGAGATATAAAGATTTTAAGGTTCTAAATAAACCAAAAAAAATGTACACATAAATTGGCATATATTGGAAAACAAGCTTTTCAGGGATATATGATATGATGTGACTGTACCAAGTAGGCGGAGCTTAAAACATTATCTAAAAAGATTAGTTTTCAGATAATCAGGTCATAGGTGTATAAACATATTGAAATAAGCCAATTTCTGTTTTAAATATATCTATTTTATGTTTTACAAAAAGGTTTTTTACCAGTTTTTTTAAACTGACCAAAATGAAGTGTCTTAAGTTCTTAACTGGTATAGAAAGTGTTTAATGCAAAGCCTGCTCTACTGGTTAAAAATGATCTTTGTGCTATGGTGCTTTTGGAAATTAAACAAAATTTAGTTAAAAAATAAAAGCCTCAAGACTGCCATTTAAATGTTTTTGAACACCCTGGAGTTTCTTATATTTGATTACACTTTAATCACTATTATTACCACACTTGGGGAGTAAACTCATTAAGCCTAGATATTAATAAAAATATTGGAAGATGACAGTGTTAGTATTAACTGTAACACATATATGTGTGATGCGTATTTATAGGTAGGTTATTAATGTAGGTTTTTTGCCTTTGACTGCCAATAAAACGATTTCTCAATTCACTAAATACATTATATATATATATATATATATATATATATATATATATATATATATATATATATATATATATATATATATATATATATAGTTTCACTTAACTATTCTGTTGTTTGTACAACCCCAATTCCAAAAATGTTGGGATGCTGTGTAAAATGTCAATAAAAACAGAATGCAATAATTTGCAAATCACATAAACCCAAATGTTATTCACAATAGAACATAGAAAACATACAAATGTTTAAACTGAAGAAATGTACCATTTTAAGAAAAAATAAGGTAATTTTGAATTTGATGGCAGCAACACGTCTCAAAAACGTTGGGACAGGGCCATGTTTACCACTGTGTAGCATCCCCTCTTCTTTTAATGACAGGCCGTATATGTCTGAGAACTGAGGAGACCAGCTGCTGGAGTTTTGGGAGAGGAATGTTGTCCCATTTGTGTCTGATACAGGATTCTAGCTGCTCAACAGTCCTGGGTCTTCTTTGTCATATTTTTCATATCATGATGCGCCAAATGTTTTCAACTGGTGAAAGGTCTGGACTGCAGGCAGGACAGTTCAGCACCCGGACTCTTCTACTACGAAGACATGCTGTTGTAATAGAAGCAGTATGTGGTTTAGCATCGTCTTGCGGCGTTGATGGTTTCTAAAAAGAATTTCAAATTTCGATTCGTTTGACCACAGAACAGTTTTCCACTTTGCCTCAGTCCATTTTAAATGAGCTTTGGCTCAGAGAAGACAGCGGCGTTTCTGGATCATGTTCACATATGGCTTCTTCTTTGCATGATAGAGCTTTAACCTGCATTTGTGGATGGCACAGCAAACTGTGTTCACAGACAATGAGTTCTGGAGGTGTTTCTGAGCCCATGCAGTGATTTCCATTACAGAATCATGCCTGTTTTTAATGCATTGCTGCCTGAGGGCCTGAAGATCACGGGCATGCAATATTGATTATCACCCTTGTCCCTTGCGCACAGAGATTTCTCCAGATTCTTGGAATCTTTTGATGATATTATGTACTGTAGATGGTGATATATTACATTGAGGAACATTATTCTGAAATTGTTCCACAATTTGTAGACACAGTTTTTCACAGATTGGTGAACATCTGCTCATCTTTACTTCTGAGAGACTCTGCCTCGCTAAGATACTCTTTTTATACCCAATCATGTTGCAAAATGTTCCTCCAGCTGTTTCTTTTTAGTAACACTTACTTTTCCAGCCTTTTGTTGCCTCCATCCCAACTTTTTTGAGATGTGGTGTAGCCATCAAATTCAAAATTACCTTTTTTTTTTTTCTTAAAATGGTACATTTCCTTAGTTTAAACATTTGATATGTTTTCTATATTCTATTGTGAATAACATACAGGTTTATGAGATTCGCAAATCATTGCATTCTGTATTTATTTACATTTTACACAGTGTCCCAGTTTTTTGGGGAATTGTCATTTTATGTGTCATTTATAAAAAACAAAATACTAAAATATAAGGTGTTTAAAAACAGCACACATGACTAGAGTTGGGAATTGTATTATTTTGAATTATTACTCTGATCATTCTGAAGATTTTAAGTTACAGTAAGATACAGTAGGGTACATTACTAAAAAGTGGTTTACTACAAAACTTTATTCAGATATGATGCTTTAAAGCCACATCTTATTATCTTGTTATTCACCAGGAATTATTCAGGTACTACAGTGAAACTAATAGGAAAAGTATGTCGTGAACAACTGCATGATAATATGCTGCAAGCTGTAAGAGAAGAGTAGAACTCTACATCAGACCAGCCCACAAGAACCAATGCACTGCCTTTGCTGTTAATCAGGTAAAACAAACAGTACGGTTTGAAAGATTTTAATCACACACAAACTTTGATGGGTCATATTTACGTGCTAGTTTCTCCTCCTTGGTGAGGTTGGTCCATGACTCCTTCTCTTTCTCCTTCAGCATCTTCTGCTCAGGAGTGAGATTTCTGACGAATGGAATATCAGTCAGTGGTGTATCCAGACGGTTATTGTACTGAGGAACACTGCAGTCAATCACATCAACACCTAAGAGTAAAGAAACACTCAGACAATTACTGATCAGCAGGTTGATCATTTAAATTAAACATGAATGCCAATAATATATCGCTAAGCAGTGCCCTCTACTGTGTAAAGTGTGGAGGTGTATTAATCCCTGTCTTATAGGTGACACGGTGGTAATTTTTTATTTTTTTTTTTTTAATAAAGCATGGCTACGAATTAATATACTGAACGCAAAAGGGTATTTTTCTCTATCTCTAAACTATTGTGTTTTAAAATGAGTGGCACAGAGAAATTAAACTGAATTAGACCAGAGGAACCTAAACATAGAGATGATTCATAATATTATTATTTCAATCCAATCTTGGAATGATAACGTGATTCTCAATGTGAATAGACTTTTGCCTATTCCTGCCAAATAATTAACTGGAGGCCATGTATAAAGTATAATGTTCCACAACATATTAAGGCATGAGCTCAAGTTACACAATCAGTGGCCACAACTTTGATACTTAGCTTGTGGCCACAAAATATAGCAATTTGTGGCCATGTCTTACGTGAAGAATAAAGCACTATGCGATGTGCTGCTACAGTAAAATAAGCAGTGCCAGTGTCTTTACCACCTCAAAGATTATTTTCCAACAACAGCAAAGTATTTAATTCCTCTCCATTCATATTTCTGTTGTATGAGTTGCTTTTTCATTGAGGTGTGAGTTAAATTTGGAAAATTGTTTACAATATGTATAACTTGTGTTTTGACTATATTTAATGCCAGTGTAATGATGTGTTGTTTTTAATTGCTGTTTTTTTTATCGAAAATAGTCTTACAGGTTTTGCCATGGCCAGTATTTCAGCATAAAATGGCTGTAGTTATAGAAAAATGCTGATATATAGAGTATGGCAATACCGTTTTTTATACCTAACATCTCTGGCACACTTACCAGGCTAACAAGGGACAAGGGCCATTGTGTTAGCGGACATTCGATTTTGGTCTGATGGATAATGTTGTGCAAATATTCTAAGGATGTCGCAGAAGTCTTTTCTACCTTGTGTGTATTTATAATTTGTGCTGAATGGACAAACTAAAAATGAAAGTGCAGTGTTTGACGTAAACCTTTGTTAAAATTAAGGGTCTAACTTTTGTTTACATTCATAAATGTTTGTAGTGTTTTGGATATCTGACAATATCTGATATCTGATACCTGACAAACTGGTTCATATTTACCTATACATTTGAATTACAATACACATGTACTATACTATAAAATGATATTGACTGAGTAAATTTTAACACCCAGGAACAGCCAGTGGGTTCTTACATTCCTCACTCTTTCAACTGATTAATACATAGGGAGTTTATGGGGTTATCAGAGTAACAATATAATGGAAGCAAATTGTTTCTTTAAGTAGTATTTAAGTAGATCCAGTTAATTCTGTAAGGAATAAAACACAATGGGACAAGCTGTTATAGGACAATAATCCTGGGATGCATCACCACCCACAGTTGATTATTTTCCTATAATAGCACGTCCCAAAGAGTTTTATTCCTCTAATACCACAGCAATTTGCCAATGATAACAATTTAGTTATTAATGAATGCCACATCATAATTTTTAATCATTTAAAATTATATTTAATGTTGTGGAACATCTGTGAAACAAGTTAGTTCCTGTTTTCACCAGCTTCTCTTTTTTTTCTTTCGCTTAAAGTTAATAAAACATGAAAAAATGCAACTTGTCATGTTACTGAGAAACTGGAAGGCGCACTTACTGACTTTACTTACTGACTTACTGACTTTACAAAAGTAAACCTGAGTATTTAGAAAAACATTTCATACCCAAAAATAAGTTTCATATTATTAATAGTATGTCTAAGAAGAAGGAAATGTAGGCCATCCGTTCAAAATCCGGAAATGTCTCTGAGCAAGTCTTTAAAGTATTTCTCCTCTAAAAGGTAAGATGATTGTTTGACCTCATGCTCTGTATACTTGACAGTTGACAAATTTCTCTCCAAGTTTACATTATTAAAGTAAATGTGGATACACTTGTAGTAATCATGAATGTATTTTTTCCATAAAGGATACTGATATATTAGTACTACTAAAGGAAGTGTGAATGTATCCTGTAACATGATGTTGAAGGAGGTGGAAGTGATCTTGCTTGATCTGTTTCACATATTACAATGACATTAAGAGTGAAAAGTAAATCAGAGAGAGACGATATCTAAAGATCTTATGTGTTGATCTTGAGTACAGTACTGTGCAAAAGTTTTAGGCACCCTATATTTTTTAGTACAAACTCTGTTATAGATTTTTATTTTATGACTTCTACATTATCAAGTCAGTACAAAAAACATTTTAGATTCCCAAACCTTAGTTTTCAGAACAAAATTAAATGTTACAGAAAAATGTTTGTATGTCATTAAAGAAAGCAGCATGTTATGTAAGAGACCACTTTTCAGACAAAAAACACAATTTAGGCTGCTGGGTTTTACTGCAAAAATAAGAAACAAGTGCAAAAGTCAAAGTCTCCAGAAGAACTGTGGCTGGTTCTGCAGGATGCTCAATAAAACTTACCAGCTAATTTCCTTATAAAACTGCACAAATTGTACCGGAGACTACTATTTTTATTTTTATTTTTTTGTCACACCAAATATTGACTTTGTTTCATTTACTACTGTTTACTGCTCTGTATTTTTTTTGAATGTAGAAACATTTCATTTCATTATTTTGAAGGCATCTTTGCTCTACAGCATTTCTTTGCATGTGCCCAAAACTTTTGTGTGTACTGTATATAAAGTGTGAATGTGTATGAATGACTCTCACTGTGACCACTGTGACCGTGTGAAGCCATTGCTCTGGTCGAGGTGGACAGGCTCCTCCAGAGCCCAGTCTCAGCCCGCAAACCCGGAAGCAGCACACGTGAAGAGAGCATCTAGAGCACAGTATTAGGGTTTTATATAAGGAACAGACATTTTGTATTAAATTGCATATCCTATGAATGAACATGAGAGACTACAGTACAGAAGTAAATGTTATTCGATTTGAATGCTTTAAACCCTAAATTTCAATTTAAATGACTGATAACCAAGCTTGAACCTAAATAAACAAACAATATTATTAGTTAACAATCCAAACTGACTTATCATAAGCAATTCACTGACAATGCTCAAAGATCGATATTTAAGAAATAAAAACATTTTCATCCTCTATTACAGTCCCATTATTGAAGTTGCTAAAAAGTTTCTTTGTAAAACTGTATAATATATTGATCAAAATCCCACTATCCAGTGTCACCCAAAAGAGGATGGGTTCCTTTTTGAGTTTGGTTCCTTTGAAAGTTTTTTCCTTAGGGAGTTTCCCCACACCACTGTCGCCTCCGGCTTTATTATGGATTTAAGTCTTTCTGTAAAGCAGCTTTCTGACTATTTCTACTGTTAGAATCATTATACAAATAAAACTGAATCAAACTGAAATTCAAAAAAGCTGAAATGAAACATTGAGTGAGCAGGATAAAAAAAAAAAAAAAAAACAATCTGTAGTTTCTACTACAAATTTCAAATGAATGCAAAGTGACATGCAAAGGAGTGGTGGGAAATAGGCTTTATTAGAATCACACAGCAAAAATGGCATTTTGAAGCCATTTATTTTTTTAAATCAATCAGCAATTTGGCTCTTTGTGCCTTTAGTGGCCTTCTCCAGTCATGATTGGTCAGAAACCTTATTATTATTATAATAATAATAATTATTATTATTATTAGTAGTAGTAGTAGTAGAAATCATATTATATATGTTAGGCAAAAAAAAAGACTGGCAAGCACAAACAAATCCAAAACACAATATCAATATCAGAATCCAGAATCAAAGGGTCAGGCAATGTACAAGCAGGTATTCAGAAGCTATGATCAAGAAACGAGAAAACAAACGAGTGTCAAAACCAGAATGAGCAAACATGACACAAAGGCTTGGTATGTCAGATGCATGAACAGAGCTGAACGAATACTTCGCAAAGTCTTATGCTGAATCCCATTTCGCCTACTATCAATCTTAAACAGTATCCGAGATTAGAATGAGTATCCCAATGGTACCTGGATGATCTACTATTTCCAGTTAGATTTTTGAAGTGTGGATCTGTGGACACTTTTTCAGCTAATATTGCCCACAACTCCTCGCGCAAGGGAGGAGGAGTTTTGTGACGGTTTGCTTGGCCGAATCCAACCTGCAACCATGACAGACGAGTGTAATGTCGGTGATGCGTCTTCATTATTTAAGTGTAAGAACTTAAATAAGGTAGGACGCATTTTAGAGAGGTGTAAATGAAATGTGGAAAAATAAATGGTAAATTAAATTATTTAATATAAATTATATAAGGAATAATGAATGAAGAAAAGCTGAAATGTGGAGGGTGTTTACTGTGATATAGTGTGCGTAAGGCAACAATGTCCCAGTACATATATACTTTTATGCTACACACTCAAAAGTATGTACTTTTTCTTCACAAAAAGAGCACATACTTTTAGTGCATAGTATAAGTAGGAGAATTGGGACGCAGCATTGGATTCCATGGCGGCCATGTTTGTAGCTGAAGGTGCATTATGGGAAATGGAGTCAGATGGCGATTTCCGCATTGACATAAGTATGTATTGTTTGTATTTTGGCATGCAGCATAATTCATTTGTTTGCAAGGTTTTTGCTTTTGCTTACCAAAATATCTTAAATAGTTTGGCAAATGTCACGTTTGCATTTTATCTTAAATCTACTGAATAAAAACTGATTGTTGAGACGAGCATGGTGAGATACTTTTTCACACCACTGTACTTTTTCTATTTTTAATTAAAGACCAAGATAAGGATGGATCATGCAGTTAAATAAGGATGGATCATGCAGCTGCTGTTACGTTGCCAGGACACAGTTTATTTTTGGTATACGCAATGCTGAACGCCTGGTTTACCGAGGAATGGCCACAGGTCTAGAGCAAAATCCTCCAAGTGAAATCAGCTCTCACAGTGTAGAAGTAACATAAGATTTAAAGTAACTAAAGTAAGAATCAACAAATATAATACTGAACTAACACCTACAGTGTTGGAATAACTCCTAGTGTTGAACTGACACCTATGTCCTATAATACACCCGCAGTGTAATTCTTATAGTGCTCATTTCTGGCTGCGTTTCTACAAACATTGAAGAACTTAATTCAACATTATATGTTTCCTTTCAGCACCACAGCTTTTAATCCCACGCTGTAAGAGTTTATTCAAGGACACAGGAAGAGTCGTCTGCATACAGCGGTTACAGAAGGACATCTGTAACAAATGAAATGTTCTCTTGTAGGGTCATATTCCTCCTACTTATGCGAGACATCATCTCCTTTGAGTGCAGATCCTTATGCCTATTTGATCTTTAATTCAGATTTACATTTACATTTATGACATTTGTCACAATACACTTTTCATGCATATCAGGATACTATGATATCTTTATATATTAAATTGCTTCCTTTTTTTTTATTGCAAACGTAATGGAAGCACTGACTTGATGTTAAAATTTTGTAGCTAATATTTAAAATTGTAAAATATTACAGTTTTTACAGATTTTGAAACCTTTTTTTCATTTCAGTGATAAAACTTTTCTATTTTTTCCAATAAATACATAAATAGATAAATAAAAATGAATTGATTTTTGGAGACATTAAAATAAAGTATGGAACAAGTTTTATTTTGAATGCAACACTACTGTATTGCTAACAAAACGATACATATATCAAGACACATATCATGCATTGTAAAAATGTCTTCAAGAATAATAATAATATGTGTGATAAACAATGTCATGATGCACAACAGAATGACTTGGTAAATCTCACTGTGAAAAAAATGGTTTCAATAGTATCAGAACGCCCACAACGATGTCTCTGGGGGGTCTGAAAGTTCATTTCATCAATGTCCAATGGAGAGAATTGTCAACAAGTGTAATGTTGCGCAGGAACAAGACAGTTTAGCCAGCTACCACAAAAGTGAATTATTCCCTGGCCCCACTGACCATATTATTTGGAGAGACAGTATTCATTAATTGAAGGCATAACATTAATTTTCTTCAGTTCATTATTAGCCATTTTTAACAAATCTGTAACACTGGCATGCTTTATAAGATGTAACCTAATGTTATGCTAGCTGTGACTTTTTGTAGCTCTCTATACGACAGATAATTGTTGCTTATGTGTGTGCCTTTTATGTGAGAGGGAGATCCTATTGAGGTCTTACACAGATAGAGTGTAATATATATATATATATTTATATATATATATATATATATATATATATATATATATATATATATATACACACACACACACATATATATACATATATATATATATATATATATATATATATATATATATATATATATACATACATACATACATACATACATACATACATGTATGTATATATATATATATATATATATATATATATATATATATATATATATATATATATATATATATATATATATATCACAAAAATATGTGTGTAGGTGGACTATCTATGTTACATTACCATTATATGTAAATGAGTGTGTAAGTGAATGGCTTCCCATCCAGGATCCACTGCAATCCACTGATCAGGATAAAGCTGTCACTGAAGATGAATGAATGAATGAATGAATGTTTAATAACAGTTAAACATAAAACCATATTTCCTGATTCAATATTAAAGGGGAATCCATCCATCCATTTTCTATACCGCTTATCCTACACAGGGTCATGGGGTGCCAGGATCCTATCCCAGGGGACTCTGGGCACAAGGCGGGGGACATCCTGGACGGGGCGCCGATCCATCGCAGGGCACACAAGCACTCACATACTACGGACAATTTAGAGATGCCAATCAGCCTGTCTTTGGACTGGGGGAGAAAACCGGAGTACCCGGAGGAAACCCCGGAAGCACAGGTAGAGCATCCAAACTCCATGCACGCAGGGTGGAGGCAGGAATCGAACCCTCAACCCTGGAGGTGCAAGACCAACGTGCTAAACACTAAGCCACTGTGCCTAAAGGGGAATCTAGGCAAATTATAACAAATATGCACGTTACCTTTTCATATTTTATATGCATAATATGAACTTTTGTGCTGTAATGCAAAAAGCAAGTAAGTGCGAGTAGTCTACTCAGTCTACGATATTCATTCAGTAGGCTACTGAATGGGTTTGTTGACGCTGCTACATGGCATCATTACGAACCATGTTATTCGTTCTACATCCAGTAAATTTATGTGACAATATATTTTGTTATTTATTGTCATGCAATAAAGTCCTGACATGTTGCCTTGCTGGTATGCTCTTTTGAAAAAGATCTCGGTGTTCATGACGCGAACGCGCGCGACGCTCGAGCCCTCAGTCACGTGGTGATGACAGGAGAATGTCTGGCAATTCACGCGGTTCATTTTGGAGAACTCTTTTAAACGAGTCAGGCGGGACTTGGTAAATATTTAGTTAAATATTAGGTGTAAATCACAGCGGGGGAATATAGTCGGCATAGTCGGCTCGTTTAAACGAAGGTTCGAGTCTGAGTCGTGATGATCACGCACAACGCTCGCGCTAAAACAATCCAGTGCGCAGCATTATACGGATTTGTAGCTCAGCTTATAAAGCCGAAATGACCGCATAACACGATGCAACAACATTGCGAAAAGATAAGGTTAATTATTCATGGCGGTGACACACACACACACCCATCTTGGTGCGTAGTAACCTAAATCATATAAACTAGGTCATGCATACAATATAACATAATTTTTAGAAATGTTATTTAAGATTGTGTCGCTATTTTTTAAAATGCTGCATAGATTATTATAGAGCATTCTGATAGCTAACGTTTTCAGTAAAGCAGTTCAAATAACTGTCGGTGGCGCATCAGGTGAACTAATCGTCAGGCATATAAATAATCCTGAAGTTTCACCCTGCGATTCCAAATACAGTTTTTACCAAATTGCATTAACCACTCTATAGGGCATGCTGGTAACTCTCCAGAATAAATGTAACGAGTATGCATTCAATGCCAAGCTATAGAAAACTGGATATTGATTATTGGTTACCTTTTATTTGAGAGCTGCGCACTTGCTGAACTTGTCTACGTGCTGTCTGTGCAGGAGCGCATGGGTCTCTACCTAGTCGCGCCTGTTAGAATGGAGCAGGTGCTTTCCGCGATCGGCTCCGTCAGCCAATCAGAAGAGAGGAAAGTGCTGGCGCGCGTCCTACTAAACCAACTGCACGCGCGTTTCCTCCTTCGGCTCAATGTCATTTGAAGTACGTAGAGTCAGTGTGTGAGCGTTATCACGTATTCACTGAGTTTCAAAAAAGCTCTGTGGTGTTTTAAACCAACCGATACACACCACATTTGTTTGTTTTTTGTTTGTTTGTTTGTTTTTTCAGTCAACTGTCGTTTATGAGTTACCGCATTTATCTACTGACTTTTTTATTCGTTGTATTCCGTGTAGTTTATATTTTTAATGTAGAGATAAACCATAGCAAACTGCGCTCAGAGAGATAAAAATGTTACCTTCTTAATATTTAGTCCAGAGACTACGAGAATTTATGTTTAACACAAAGGAAAAATGAAAAAGTTCTCTCAACGCTTTGACAATAACAGTTGGAAGAGACACTTCCAGTTCAGATTTGTTTGGTCAGACTTTAGCAGCTTGAAAGCGTTTATAGTCAGATGACAAGACAGTGTTGCTGTGTAACTCAGCAAGCAAAGGTTAGGCTATACAGAGGACAAGCTTAATACTGGATGGACATCTGCCAAAACTCCACTGTGGGTCTAATGTGAACCTACAGTTGTTCCCTACCTGTGAAACTTTTAGTTTGGATTCTTTTCTATTTTCATGAATACAGTCCAATAATCCACCCTGCTGAAAAATGCTGCTTGGTCTGAACATCAACCAGCTGCCAAACCGGCAGAACATTTTATTTTCCAATTTAATTACTTCCTTATTCCTTCACTAAACTAACCAATAAATATTTGAGTGTGTCTGTAGAGTTATTTTCTTTAAAATCGCTTGTCTGCAGTGTAGCCATTAGTAGTTATAGATCAAAAGACCAACTGGCAAGGAAGGTCTACACCAGCTCGGTGTGTGTTTTGCCAACTGGTCAAACCAAGCTGGATTTATCAGCAGGGCCCAGAATTAACACTACAGTGCATATTTGTAGGGATGTACCAATCAGATAGTGGCCTTAAATGCTAGAAAGGTATGAATTTAACACAGCACATGTAGTTCAGGTCTTGTGCCCTTGTTTTACATCCCTGCCATCAAATCCCTCCCCCTCTGGGGAGCGTGTGCGCCTTTATCTCTGTATTAACAGACCGCTGCGGAAGTAATCCTGGATTTGATTCAGATTAAAAAAAGAAAATCTAAAAATAATTAGAAGTCTTATAACTATCCTTCTAATTATCGTGTGTTTTAACTACCATGTTAAACATTACAATGTTGTAAACATTGCTGGTTCGTAAATAATAAGCATAATATTGTATATGATTCGATATACAGTACATGTATTATACAGTACATTACGGTTTAGCAGAAGCTGCTCTGCTTTCTGAGCGTTATTGAGCTTTACCCTAACACTAGAACACTAAGACTGCAAAGGGTTTAACACCCTGAGAGAGAGAGAGAGAGAGAGAGAGAGAGAGAGAGAGAGAGAGGGGTGTTGGTGAGGGAGTGGCTGTTTGTCGCATCTATAACATAAGTGAGAACAGGAACTAACTCGCCTCGCGGACATTCCACAACATTTAAACTATCTGTAAACCGTTCAAATGCGTGATGTGTAATATTGTAATTGTTGGCTGACCGCTGTGGTATATGCTTACCAATAAGCTTAAGTGTTATTCTTTACCTATTGAAGTAACATCCTGCAACATTTGGAAAGCATATGCTTATACAGTGCTGCTAGAAAGTTTGTGAACCTTTTACCATTTTCTGTATTTCTGCATACATTTGACCTGAAATGTGATCAGATCTTCATCTAAGTCCTAAAACTAGATAAAGAGAGCTCAGTTAAACAAATGATGCAAAAACATTATAGTTTTTACACTTACACCAACATTCCTTAAATACATCTTCTATTCATTCATCTTCAGTAACCACTTTATCCTGATTTATATCCTGTATTTATAAATATTTATCATATATGTGGGCAATTTCAAGACAACTACCTCAGCTTAATGTTGCATATCATTATATTGTACAAATAATTGCACATATCTGCACTTTATACCAATTATAATCAGACTGTTTCTGCCACCCATGTTTATACTGTCATATTTTTATACTGTCATATACTGTCATATACTGTCATATTTTTATACTTTTTTAAAAATATTTTTTTTAATTCCTTTTTCTAACTGTATACAAGTCAGTTCTGGTCTATGTAAATTCTATTTTATATTACAGGCAATCATAAAAAGCATTTCACTACACGTCATACTGTATATGGGTGTGTGTGTTTGTGTATGTGTGTGTGTGTGTGTGTGTGTGTGTGTGTGACAAATAAAATTTGGATTTATTTATTGAGCAAAATTATCCAACATTAAATATCTTTGTCAGAAAAAGTATGTTAACCTCTAGGAATATGAGATCATTTAAAGAGGTAGTTGAAGTCAGGTGTTTCAATCAAGAGGATGGCAATCACGCATGAGTTTAGCAGGCTATCCCATGTTTCAAAGACATAAACTTGGGTCTTCACCATCAAAGTCTGGTCTTCACCACACAGGTTTATGGAAGTGTGCCATGCCTAGATCAAATGAGATTCCTGAGGACATCAGAAAAAGAGTTATCGATGTTCACCAGACTGGAAAAAAACATTTCTAAAGAGTCTGGCCTACAACAATCCACTGTGAGGCAGATGATATACAAATGGAGGAAATTCAGCACCACTGATACTCTCCCAAGGAGTAGTCATCCAGCAAAAATCACTCAAAGGATGCGGCAAATATATTACATGAATTCACAAGAACCTCAGGGTAACATCCAAGGACCTACAGGCCACTCTTGCATTGAGTTATGTCAATGCTCATGAGTCCATCTGGCAAACACTGAACAAGTATGCTGTGAATGGCAGGATAGCAAGGAAGAAGCCACTACTCTCCAAAAAAGAACACTGCTACTGTCTGAAGTTTGCTCAAGACTACATGGATAAACCAAATGCCTATTGGAGGAATGTTCTGTGGACAAACGAATCTAAAATAGAACTTTTTGGTTTAAATGAAAAGCCTTATGTTTGGTGAAAACCAAACACTGCATTCCAGCATAAGAACCTCATTGCAACCATGAAGCATGGGGTGAAAGTATCATGGTTTGGGGCTGCTTTGCTGCCTCGGGTCTAGGATGGCTTGCTATTATTGATGGACCTATGCATTCCAGATTGTACCAGCAAATTCTACAGCAGTTCATGCAAGGAAGCACACCAAAATCACAGAGTTGAAGCAGTTTTGTAAGGAGGAATGGGCCAAAATTTCTCCAATCTACAGCCATGGCCAAAAGTTTTGAGAATGACACAAATATTAATTTTCCACAAAGTCTACTGCTTCAGTGTTTTTAGATCTTTTTGTCAGATGTTACTAACTGTTACTGAAGTATAATCACAAGCATTTCATAAGTGTCAATGGCTTTTATTGACAATTACATGAAGTTTATGCAAAGAGTCAATATTTGCAGTGTTGACCCTTCTTTTTCAAGACCTCTGCAATTCGCCCTGGCATGCTGTCAATCATCTTCTGGGCCACATCCTGACTGATGGCAGCCCATTCTTGCATAATCAATGCTTGGAGTTTGTCAGAGTTTGTGGGTTTTTGTTTGTCCACCCGCCTCTTGAGGATTGACCACAAATTCTCAATGGGATTAAGGTCTGGGGAGTTTCCTGGCCATGGACCCAAAATGGTGATGTTTTGTTCCCCGAGCCACTTCATTATCACTTTTGCCTTGTGGCAAGGTGCCCCATCATGCTGGAAAAGGCATTGTTCGTCACCAAACTGTTCTTGGATGGTTGGGAGAAGTTGCTCTCTGAGGATGTTTTTGTACCATTCTTTATTCATGGCTGTGTTCTTAGGCAAAATTGTGAGTGAGCCAACTCCCTTGGCTGAGAAGCAACCCCACACATGAGTGGTCTCAGGATGCTTTACTGTTGACTGATGGTAGCGCTCACCTTTTCTTCTCCGGACAAGCTTTTTTCCAGATGCCCCAAACAATCGGAAAGGGGATTCATCAGAGAAAATGACATTACCCCAGTCCTCAGCAGTCCAATCCCTGTACTTTTTGCAGAATACCAGTCTGTCCCTGATGTTTTTCCTGGAGAGAAGTGGCTTCTTTGCTGCCCTTCTTGACACCAGGCCATCCTCCAAAAGTCTTCGCCTTACTGTGCGTGCAGACGCACTCACACCTGCCTGCTGCCATTCCTGAGCAACCTCTGCACTGGTGGTGCCCCGATCCCGCAGCTGAATCAACTTTAGGAGACAGTCCTGGCACTTGCTGGACCTTCTTGGGCGCCCTGAAGCCTTCTTCACAACAGTTGAACCTCTCTCCTTGAAGGTCTTGATGATCCGATAAATGGTTGATTTAGGTGCAATCTTACTAGCAGCAATATCCTTGCCTGTGAATCCCTTTTCGTGCAAAGCAATGATGGCTGCACATGTTTCCTTGCAGGTAACCATAGTTAACAGAGGAAGAACAATAATTTCAAGCACCACCCTCCTTTTAAAGCTTCCAGTCTGTTAGTCTAACTCAATCAGCATGACAGAGTGATCTCCAGCCTTGTCCTCGTTAACACTCTCACCTGTGTTAACGAGAGAATCACTGACATGATGTCAGCTGGTCCTTTTGTGGAAATGCAGTGGAAATGTTTTTTTGGGATTAAGTTCATTTTCATGGCAAAGAGGGACTTTAAAATTAATTGCAGTTCATCTGATCACTCTTCATAACATTCTGGAGTATATGGAAATTGCCATCATAAAAACTGAGGCAGCAGACTTTGTAAAAATTAATATTTGTGTCATTCTCAAAACTTTTGGCCACGGCTGTATTGTGCAGGATTGATCACCAGTTACCAGAAACGTTTGGTTGAAGTCATTGGTCGCAAGGGGGTCACACCGGTTACTGAAAGCTAAGGGTCACATACTTTTTCAGATAAAGATATTTAATATTGGATTATTTTGCTCAATAAATAAATATAAAAGCTATAATGTTTTGCGTTATTTGTTTAACTTGGTTCTCTTTATATAGTTTTAAGACTTGGATGAAGATCTGATCACATTTCACGTCAAATTTATTTATTTATTTAAGGGTTCTTTCTAGTGGCACTGTGGGTTTTCTCCAAGTCCTTTGTTTTTTCCCCACCTCTAAAATTAAAAAATTCTGTTCATAGGATGTTGTTCCAGAACTGTAAGGGTCTTTTGAGATGTTTTTTTTGCAAACTGTTGTGAAGTGGTTTTTATTCACCAGGGAGTTCATTCTTCTGTCATTCACCAACAGTTGTTTTCTGTGGTCTTCAAGGCCTTTTGGTGTTCCTGAGCTCACCAATGTGCTCTTTCTTTTGAAAGAATGCACCAAATAGTTGATTTGGCCACATCTAATATTTTTCTATCTCTCTGATGGGTCTGTCGTGATTTTTCAGATTAATGATGGCTTGCTTCACTGACAGTGGCAGCTCTCTGGACTTCATATTGAGTGTTTACAACAGCAGATTACAAATGCAAACGCCATATATGAAATCAACTGTAGAACATTTATCTGCTTACTTGTAAGTGAAATAATGAGGGAATAACACACATCTAGCCATGGAACAGCTGAGCAGCTAAAAAAATGGTGGGGGAGTGGGGGCACGAATAACAGTGCTGTAATTCCTACACTGTTCACCCAATTTGGATGTTAACACCCTCAAATTAAAGCTGAAAGTCTGAACTTTGAGGAGATTTTTATTGATTATTATTTAATTGATTTGGGCAAAAATGTTGATTAAATATTCATTATCTAATTTCAACTCCAATATACTGTGGTAGAGAGCTAAAATAGCAATAACTTTGTCGATGTCCAAAGATTTATAGACTGAATGTGTGTAAGAACTGCCCTGTGAAAGAACAGTGTCCCATCCAGGGTGTACTCCCACCTCAGTTTTGGCTGCAGATCCACCATGACTCAACATGAAGGAATGAATACAATTTTAGGGGTTTACCCTCTGCCTCTGCTTTTTTGGTTTGGCATTCTGGGGGGTGTCCTAAAACGTTCTTCAACAGTGTATCCCTTTTAGAAAAATAAATTTTTGTGAAATTTTAGACTGCCCTATTACTCACAATGTCAATATGGACTGCATTAATGATCAATGAACTTCAAGAGTTCATTTTTGTTAGCCTCATGTGCCTTAAACTTAAAATAAAAATCTTAAATTTCTGTTGGTGGAAAAGTTATGTTGCATATACAGTGCTGTGTATTTGGCCCCATCCTGATTTCTTCTGTTTTTGTGTATATCCCATACTAAATAGTTTTAGATCCTAAAATGAAATGAAATGAAAGCAACCTGAGTAAACACACAATACAGGTTTTTTAAAATTTCTTTTTTATTGAAGCAAAAAAAAGTTATCCAACACCTATCACCCATGTGAAAAACTAATTGCCCCCTTAAACTTAAAATCTGGTTGTGCCACCTTTAGCAAGAGTAACTGCATCCAAACGCTTCTGATAACTGGGGATCAGTCTTTCACTTACTTCTAGGACTAGGATTTACTCCTATGCTTTGGATCATTGTCTTGCTGCATAATCCAGTTGCGCTTGAGATTCAGTTTACGGACTGAAGGCCAGACATTCTCCTTTAGGATTTTCTGGTGCAGAGCAGAATTCATGTTTCCCTCAGTTATCACAAGTTGCCCAGGCCCTGAAGCAGCAAAGCATCCCCACACCATCACACCTCCACCACCATGCTTGACCATAGGTATGTTGTTCTTTTTGTGGAATTCTGTGTTTGGTTTACACCAGATATAACGGGACCCGTTTTCCAAACAGTTCCACTTTTGTCTCATCAGTCCACAGAACATTCTCCCAAAAAGTTTGAGGATCATCAAGGTGTGTTTTGCAAAATTCAGACGAGCCTTAATGCTCTTCTGGGTTAGCAGTGGGTTTTCACCTCTCCACTCTTCCATGGATGCCATTTTTGCCCAGTTTCTGTCTGATAGTGGAGTCATGAACACAGTGATCTTTATTGATGCAAGAGAGGCCTATAGGTCCTTTGATGATGTTCTTGTCTTTCTTGTGATTTCCTGGATGAATCGTTGCTGTGCTCTTGGAGGAATTTTGGAAGGTCGGCCACTTCTGGGAAGGTTCACTACTGAGTTTTTCCATTTGGAGATAATGGCTCTCACTGTGGTCCTTTGGAGTCCCAGAACTTTTGGAATAGCTTTGTAACCCTTCTTCCTCATCATTTCTGGAATTTCTTTAAATTTTGACATAGTGAGTTACTGGGTAAGACCTTTTAACCAACTTCATGCTGTTGATTTGATTAAAAGTTCTATTTAAGTGTTGATTTGAAGTGTTGAACAGGGTTTGCAGTAATCAGGCCTGGTTGTGTCTAGTCCAGCTGAACCCCATTATGAATGCAGTTTCATAGATTTGGGGAATTTATAACTACGGGGGCAGATACATTTTCACACAGGCCCAGTTGGTATTGGATAACTTTTTTGTGTATATTCAGGTTGCCTTTGTTTTGTCTTAGATTTTGTTTTAATTTCTGATATAATTTAGTATTGTTTTATACACCAAAACTGAAGAAATCAGGATGGGGGCAAATACTTTTTCACTGTATGCAAGTTAAATATGCAGATTCCCTAATTATACATGCATCTCTACCATAAGTAATATAAAAAACAAGCACAATGCACAATCATTCAAAGATTCAGTAGCATGATTTATTGTTTTCCAAACTGCAAAATGGAAAAATTAAAATCAACCCACAATGTTTAACCATTGTAGTATCATCTTCATGCCAGTGATGTACATTTTTCAGTGAACATGATGTTTTCATCAGTGACCTTTACCATCAGCACAGCCAGAATAAAGATGACAGGACCTGCAAATGAAAATCTGTAATATTACAAACATACATTGAATGCAAAGAAAAATAGACCTTTCTCTGGCACTTTGTAGATATCTCACAAGCTCTTCCTATGTACAGTACAACTGATACAGAGTATGAGGGGTTTCGTTGCATGCCTCCGGTTTACCTGGAGAGAAGAAATAACTTGTAGGTAGCTTGTAGGCAGCGGCTGCATTTTGAAATTGCACTCATAAGTCATAAGAACGTTGTTTTAATGCATAGGGGCTGAACGCATCTTTCCATCCCACTTGACATTTAAAAAAAAAAAATTAAAAAAAAAATATTAAAGTACAAATAAATAAAACGTTGAATCCATGTTTACAGCATCATTCCAAAAACATCTTATTGAAATAAAACTTTTCAAAAAAAGTATATATATATATAAACTTAAACCTATTAAAATCACTGACAACATATTCCAAACATTTTGGTTTTCAGACTCTGACATTCATTTTGTTTCATCTGAACATTCTGGCTTTGTCTTGGCCATCCGTAATGGGCGACAACTGGTGGACAGAAGGCACCATTTAAAGAAAGAGGGGAGACAAATATTAATAAAGGGAGGCTAAAAATGGTACTGAACAAAAGGACAGTTTCAAATGTGCACGTAAACCCACAAGCCAAAGCTGTGCTATAAACAAAGAACATGGAAATTAAAAAAAAAAAAGTTTGCTCTGAATAAAGCCAGTTCTAAATTGCTCGTCACTAGAAGGAATCCCCTCAGGATGATAATGGTACAGTCCAAAGTATACCAGTGAATTTAGTACACACAACGGAACGGACACCAGATGGCGATATTTCATATGTAGTGATAGTGAGCGTGCAGTAACAGCTTTAAACACTGAGCTCTGCAGAATCCCTGTGAGAAGAGATCCTTGGTGGTCCACCTTGTCGCCCCTGTAGCCCATCCATCCATTCCCCCCATCCATCCATTCCCTCATCTGACCTTCAGCACCATTCAGTTTGCACCCATGTACTCTTTTCCTCATTTTGCCAGCCCTCAGTGGGCTGCAAAGTCATCCCAAACTCCACCTTCAAATCTACATCCCGCTTCCTCTTCCAGCAGCATGACACAATTTAGCAGTCCTGATGTGCATCACTCAGCTTCCTCACTCTCCTTCCTGGTCAGACCTAGACAGCAAAAGAAAAGGGTAGATTAGTGTATGTTAGCACGTCTTTCATAAGCCGTGACTGACCAATCATAGCTTAGCAAATGTAAGAAGGTTCAGGCACCCGATGACCTTTCAGGACTCCGTAAGCTGCTGCATGTGAGGTATTTGTAAAGTTGGTTTTAGATTTGTGCCATTTCAGCATGTACTATTATTACTTTATTACACTGTACAAGCTCCTAAAAAATTAAATAACGTCTGTATTTGTGTACCATATTTGTAGCTGTCCTGGGAGTTTTGCATCATCCTATACTGCCCTCCTGTTGGGGGCTTTTAGACGAGAAGTATAGCAGTGCTCACTGAGATTTTAATCCACAATTTCTGACACTTTCTTACCGTCAGCTGACGTTGGTCACAATGGCACAAAAACCAGTGCTGGTGAACATTGGTCACACTCTCAACCAAAGAGTTCTCTTAAGCAATTTTTGTCGGCAACAGCAAAATCACACAGAGTTCACCAGGCTTAAATTGGATGGCTGATTTCCCAAAAGTTTACAGAGGTGGGAAGTTGGGAGAATATCCACACCCATTTCCTACAGTGCATATAGGACACAAGAGGAGGGGTGTAGCATTCAAATTAAACAATGTTGAAAAGCACAGTAGCAGTTTAAGTCTGTAAAAAATAAAAAAAATAAAAACATCAAATGCATCACAAATTAATGCTCCAAATTACTGTCTGCTGAACTTACTACAGTAGCTAAAGCAGAGATTCCTGAGAAATGGAGAACAATGACAGCCTAATCACAGTTTGCTTGGTGACACTGGAAACCTTGCTTGGTGACATTATAATCCTTAAAATGCATATATACACAGATTTACCTATGCTTCAGTGTAGGGACAGTGCAGGGACAGTGCTGCTCTTTTATTTATAGATCATCTACAAGGATCATTGTTAATAAAGCTGCTGATTCTCTGACTAGGATCTGTACACCTTAGGCTCAACCTTGACCAATTTAGCACTTTTATGTTGTTACTATACTATGACTCGTCTCTGACACATTGTTAAAAAAATAATAATAATAAAATAAAAAATAAAAAAGACAACGACAAAGAAAAGCACATACTCAGTCTTCTACCCTTGAACACTCCACATTTGACATGCTGGGGTCACAAGGAACAGCTGTAAGAACAGAAGCCATGGGTGGCAAAGTTTAGCAAAGGGTTAACTGCACCACGCTGTGGTGAGGGAGGAGGTATCTCAGCATTCAAGGAGTGAGTATGTCAAAAACCTTGTTAGTCTTGACACTGATATCATTACATTTCAACATTACTATAACGTAGGTCAAGTGCACACGAATCATACTAAATGTCCGTTAACTAGCATGGTATAATCTCTGCTTTTTTTTCAGCTACTGCTTTTCTTGCTCTCCATATAAAGCAGCTTCATTCTGCACGGTGTCAAGGCCCACTAACTCCTCTCCAAATACACTACAGGTTTGAATCATCTTGAACAAGTAGCAATAACGCACTGAATATTACATGTTAAGGATTTATAGAGCACTTCATTTAAACATCCTAACATCCTAAATCCTCCTACTTGCGTTTGACTGGTTATTAAACCAATGTAACTACTTTGCCGATTTAATGACTAATAAAATATGAAAAGCAAAAAACTGCAGAATAAGCGGGAAAAGGAATTTCAACCGACATATTCAATACCCAGCTCACACTAGAATCTGATCCATGCATATCAACAGCAAAATTCACAGCAATCCATCTGCTACTTAATATTCATAACAGTTGTTGATCTGTATTCAGTGTAAGATATTCACACCCAACAAGAGTGCACTCAATAACATCCCACAATGTGTAGGGTGTCGTGTTTGTGAAGTTAACAGTGTAGTGTAGTTGATAAAAGAGAATGGCCTACTCTAAACAGTGGGGGTTTTGGCAAAAATAAAGCACAGTACAATACTTAAAGACATCCGTCACAATACACCATACACGTCAAAACAGGCACATTTTGTTTTCTGACCAACAGCAGTGCTACATTTAAAAACACCTATGAAATCTTAAATCATTTTGTAGATAAGAGGAAATATGATAAAATAGTAGCTTAATTCTCTAATCAAAACTCAGGAGATATTAGGTCTTAGGAACTCATGTAGGACATGCATACATAGTTTAGGCTGCTACAAAAGATTAATTTTGTAATCTAATAATCTATTGATTTAAAAAAATATATATTATCATCAGCTAGTCTAATGATTATTCCAATTACAATAAACAATTTAAATCAAAATTAAATAATGACAAAAGAAACTTTGAATTCAAATGGACTGTGTTGATCTTTCTGTATCTATCTAAATGGTACAAAATCAGTAGCCTTCAAATCCACATTGCCTTGCAGCTAAACTTAACAGCCTATTAAGCTAGAGTATTACATAGAGTATATTACTACTTTCAGAGATTCACAGAAACTAATTTAAATCACTTCCATTATGTAATACTAACGTCGACTGAAATAGTCTATTTTACTTTGAAAGTTTTCTTTTCAAACATTTGAGAACCTCAGATGTACTTCTCTGAAAGGCATCTCTGCTATGTGGACAATGCTTCTACTTTTGTAAGTAAGAAACTTCCACACTTTTCACACTTCAGGTATTGATATTGCTCTCACTGCAACCATTCAAAGTTCAGTCCATGTAATATGTTATTTCTTCCATTGTGCTAGACAAGCGCATTGGTACTGAGATCGCACTGGACATGTGGGTGATCAGAAATAAAAATCAAGAAGCAAAGAGTAAAAAACATGTAGTCAGAGTGACTGCCATTTATTAATAGCATTTTCCTCATTTTCATTATTTATTCCAGAAAGAAAGAAACAGCTCTCAAGGGTTCTGAAGTTCAAATTAATTTGATGCAAAACCCCCTTTTCCCCTCATGTTTGGTCTGACCTCCTGACCACTAATACAAGGAACACCTGTACACCTGCTCATTCATGCAATTATCCAAATCAACCAATCACGTGGCAGCACCACAACACATAAAATCAAGTTCACCTAAACTTGATATAACCTGCTCTTTTTTAATCATTTTTCTATCCTGTGCCCACTGTAGCCTCAAATCCCTGTTTTTGGCTGACAGGAGTGGAACCCAATGTGGTCTTCCGCTGTTGTAGCCCAGTCACCTCAAGGTTCTACATACTGTACTTTCTGAGATGCTTTTCTGCTCACCACAGTTATAAAGAGTGCTTATTTATGTTACTGTTGAATTCCCGTCAACTCAAACCGGTCTGACCATTCTCCTCTGATCTCTCATCACTAAGACATTTCTGCTCACAGAACTGCAGCTCACTGGATGTTTTTTTGGTTTCCTGTGTAAACTCTAGAGACTGCTGTGTGTGAAAATCGCAGATGATCAGCAGTTTCTGAAATACTCGTACCAGCCCATCTGACAACAACCAACAACCACGCCACGATTAAATTCACCAAGATCACATTTTTTGTTAGGCTGCCCATAACATCTACAGTGGTGAATTACTTTCTATCCATAAATAGAGGCCTATGTGCTAGTATTAGATGGCATTTTTAATGCATACAGGTAGAAGTAGTTTCTCTGTGAGAACAGCAAAAAAAAAAGCTCCTGCAGGCTTTAACAGAGCCATTCTCAGAAGCCAGCAGACAACACACTCCATCCAAATCCGTGAATCTACCATACCTCAAATCACAACAGGCTGCATTTTCTTAAAATTCATCATCACACTGTGTGGAACTTGCAGTTGGAACTCTCAAAATCTTTACCAAGATAAACCATATGTATGTCAGTAACTGTGGTTCTAAGAACAATGGATAACTGACAGAGGCGGTGAATATCACCTGGATACCATCTTGTGTGCATGTCAAGACCTGCAAACAAATTCACAATGCACACACACAAAAGAAGAAAAAAAAATAATTAAAATAAATAAATAAATAAATAATATAATAATGACAGTGGGTGCACATCAGATTCCTCCTTTGCCACACTGCAAATACTTTTTGCTTTTAAAAATGTTTTAAACAAAATTAAACATAATAAACATTACATCTCGAAGACCAATGGCTCCAAGTTCAGTGTCCAACGACCAAATTTCCCTGGTTGTTTGCCTAAACATTACATAACTCATAAGAACAGCTCGAGTTCTGGCTTGCAAGGCTATAAACTTACTGTATAATTATTACATACTTTTAGAAGTGTACTGTGTGTAGCCAGTGCATTGTGGAGACAGGACACACACACCATCTATCAAGGTGGGCCGCACTACAAGGACAGAAGCTCCAGCACAAGGCAAATGTCTGGGCTGGCTGCTCATGTCAACCACACACAACCATACCTGCATGCACGCACACATATTTGCATCAAAAAAGTTCCCCTGATATTTGTCAGTGTCACACTGTGTAAAGGATAAAATGTCAAACCTCATGCTTGCACACAAACAGAGCAGCAGGTTGCAGTGACAGCAGTGCAGCAGTCCTGTGCTTGACAAGGCCAGGGTGGCATGAGGGCGATACCTGTGCGTGTGTGTGTCGGGGTGGGAAGAGAGAGGAGTCCGGGAACAGAGAGGAGCTTTAGCAGTGCAGAGCATCTATACCTGCTGGAGTGAGGACCAAGGCCTGCAGGATGTCCGACAGGGACACAATACCCACGATGCAGCCAGCCTCGTCTACCACCACCAGCCTGTGCACCTGTGAGGAGACAGAAAATCCTGAATGGCAGATGGAAGCATAAAGTGCTCTAAAACCACCTGGTAGGCAGCTACATTGACTTTAGACATGAGAAAACACAGTGGACCAACACCAGCAGATGACATGGCACCCCAAATCTGACTGTTAAAATTTCACACTGGACTTCAAGCAACTTGGATTCTGTGCCTCTCCACTCTTCCTCCAGACTCCGGGACCTTGATTTCCAAATGAAATGCAAAAATGATTTTCATTGGAAAAGAGGGCCTTGGACCACTGAGCAACGGTGTTTTGAGTAAAAAGGTGTTTTGAGTTAATTAGCTGATTAGAGTCTTCTCAGGTCGACATCGCTGTATTATAAATTCTTTGTTCTAATATTTTTGAGATACTGGATTTCTCCAGTATCTCATTTCCATGAGCTATAAGCCGTAATCATCAAGATTAAAGCAAAAAAGGCTTGAAATATTTCACTTTATGTGTAATGAATCTAGAATATACGAAAGTACCACTTTTTGAATTAAATTACGGAAAACAACGAACGTTTTCCACGATTTTTTGAGATGCACCTGTAATGCGTTCTGTCGGTGGATAGAAAACTCTATGGCTCTAATAAATAATTTAAATAATGTTCATGAAATAAATCTGTACTGTGGAGAACTTATTTACAGGGTTGTTGACCCTTAATCCCTGAACTGGACAACATTAACATGTATGCAAGCGTTTGAATTTACTAATAATAGTAACTGCTAACTTGGACTCTTTTGATCTAATATTTCATGTTTAGGGGTCCAAGCATCAAAGGTGCTTACAGCCATATTTATTATTTTTGTAACAAAATAATGTGGCTTTTAGTATGAATATGTTCACCTTGAGGTTATCTATAAGGTAGTGTGCTCCAAAATATTGACAAAATTCACATTTTGAAGATATACAGTATGCATTCAAAATGTACAGTCTTTCTGTACCACCAATACAGATCAACAATTTTGATGACATCATTATGCACTTCAGCTGCTCATCAGATTTTCTGTCCAGTCAAATGCTCTCTAAAAGCTGATGTGTCCCGCCCCAAACATTAGAAAATTCACCTTGCCAAAGTTGCCTTTGTTGAGCAAGAGAAATCACATCAGCAAGCATTGGTTGTAAATGTGTCTTTGGCACACATTTTATTCATTTTCCCAACTGTAAGTTGGTTAAGAAGGAAATGGCTTAAATTCATTCACTTTAGTACTAACAGTCAAGTACTGCTTAACCGGGGATGTGAGGTATGCTAAACGCTATTGGCTATTTAAAAAGGGGGTGGAGCCACTCAATATGTCCCATCCCGACTTCCTGTTTCAGTGGAAATTACGCCAACACATCGAATAACGCTGTGCTTTTCAAGGCACTTCACAAGGATTTTAAATTCTCTTTTCCAGTAAAATACAATGCGAAATACAGAATTGATTCCTAGGAGCTCAACTCTGATTTCAATATCCTGTAAACTATTATGTGTGCGCGTGCGTGTCTTTGTTGCCCAGAAGCAAATTCACCTTATATTTGGCTATTTGAACAGGTGTAAAGCTCAGAGTCTCACCTCAGCTTCACTACCATGTACACTAAGTGCGCATATATGCATGTGTCTCCTAGGAACTTACCTCAGCTTTGACTATCCTGTCCACTATAGTCTCCAGAGTCTCCAGTCTGTTGCACTTCATGACACCCTCAAAGTACTGGGAGCGATGCATCAAAGCCTGAGTCACGCTAATGTCCAGGTTGTTGTAGGTCTTTTCAGCAGCAAGATTCTACACAAATGACAGGTATATACAGCGCATGAGATCACGTAATGTTCAATAATTCCTAGTATAAATGAGCCAAGTACAAAACAATTACTTACAATGACATCAAACTTGGAATAAATATCTACAACCTTTCCTGTAAAGAAAGCAGACAGTGAGGACAATGAGGTCTCACGATCCAAGTAAATATGCCTCAGTATGTGGATTAGGACTGTTGTGCGTCTTTACCGGACTCATCTACCACAGGCAGAGCTGAAACCCTCCTCTCCACGAAGATGCTCAGAGCTTTGATTATTGGTGTGTCAGGGTGAATGAAGGCGATGTTGCTGTACGTCCCGATGCCCAGCTCTTCCAGGGTCTTCTTCATGAAGGCAGGCTTTGGCATCTCACACACCTGACCAGAACAAAGAACCATAACAACTGACTGAACTAAAGACAAGAGGTTAGAATTTTTCCAGTGTGTGCACAAGCAGTTAAAAAAGGTAAAAGAGGACAAATGATAAATTCATTAGCTAGACCAGTGGGCCAGTAAAATCTCCAGTGTGCTTGCCCAGTTCCAGTCTTATCTGACTAGGCTAAAATGTAGATATAATATATAACATACCGCGAGCTAGTTATCTACTTAAGTGCATTAAGATAAATTTAAATTTATGAAAGAAATAAGTCCCTGAAATATTGTATGTCACCTATAGCATATTTTGACATTTTTAAAAGTGTGTAGCCTGAAAGAGATTTTACATAAGTACAGTTAACAAACTCAAATGGACATTTCCAGTGTGTACTTTGCACTACGATGGTCCTACAATGGAATTATACGCTAGGATATACATGAGCACATGTATAGCGAATAGAAAACCGTTTTGGATTTGGACTAGCTGTGTGCTAGAGGGCCATTCATAAAAAAAATAAAAAATTAATACAAACTGCTCATGTTTGTTCTGTCTGTGGAAGTAAAATTACAAGCAGTAAATTAACCTTCAAAAGCATTTGAATAATACATTTACAGCGCTAGTGAGAATGTTAATCTAGTGTTAACTGTCAAAGAAATGGACTATTAGCGTCTCCTGCCAACTATAATGAAGAAAACTCTAATTTAACCAGGTTTACGCTGGAACCGTAATTCAGAGTCCAATCCACAGTCCATGACAGCAAGTCTTATATTGTTTTACCATTTATAACCAAAGCTATAGATATGCAGTGGGTATAGAAAAGAATCACCCCCCTTTAAAATAATCACATTTTGCTGCTTTTTAGCCTGAAATGAAGATGGACACAGTTTTTGTTTTATCCAGCTGTATTTACTCACTGAAACTTATAACATCCAAGTGTTATCCATATAACACCAACATATCAGAAATTTTTTTTTTTTTTTTTTTTTAAACAAAAAAATAAACAACAACCCAGAATCACTGAGTTGGAAAAAGAATCACCCCACTGCTTTAATTTGCCTTAATTCTTTAATTACAGCCTTTAGTCTGTTGGATATGTCTCTACTAACTTTGCACATCTAGACTTTGCAATTTTCCCACTCTTCTTTGCAGAACTACTCAAGTTCAGTTAAATTTGATGGTGACCGTTTTGTGGACTACAGTCTTCAAATCATTCCACAGATTTTTGTCTGGGCTCTGACTAGGCCATGCAAGGACATTCACCTTTTTCTCCTTCAACCACTGTGTGGTCAGTTTTGCTGTGTGCTTTGGGTCATTGTCATGTTGGAAGGTAAACCTTCTCCCCATTGACAACTTTCTGGCAGAGGGCAGCAGATTTTCCTCAAGAATTTGACGGTATTTTGCCCCATCCATTTTCCTTCTATCCTGACAAGTGCTCCAGTCCCTGCTGCAGAGAAACACCCCCATAACAGGATATTACCACCTCCATGCTTTACTGTAGGAATGGTGTTATTTGGTTGGTGAGCTGTATTGGATTTCCGCCATTTCCGGATTGGTGTTGAGGCCATAATTCAATTTTAGTCTCATCTGACCATAACACCTTTTTCCACGTGGCCTCAGAATCGTCAAGGTGCATTTTGGCAAAGCTCAGTCGTGTGTGGATTTTTTCTTGCAACCCTCCCATACAAGCCACATTTGTGGAGAATTTGTGATATTGTTGTCATATGCACACAACGTCCACTCTGTAATAAATTCCTGCAACTGCTTCAGAGTTGCTGTAGGCCTCTTGGTAGCCTCTCTGACCAGTTTCCTCTTGGCTCTTTCATCCAGTCTGGAGCGATGTCCTGATCCAGGGAGGGTCTGTGTTGTACCAAATGCCTTCCACTTCTTAATAATAGACTTCACTGTGCTTCTAGGCATTGATAAAGCCTTTGAACTTTTTTGTATCCATCTCCTGACATGTGCCTGTCCACAACTTTATCCCAGAGATCTTTTGACAGTGCCTTGCCACCCATAGTTGATTGTTTGCTTCAGTTACAATACAAAATGCTCCAGGAAAGCACTTTTCATGCTGAGCTAATCAAAATGACCACAGCTGATCACAGTTGAAAGTCAAATGGCTTTGTGTGCCATTGAGAAGGTGATTAGCTACACTTTGTGGAGTTTACAAGTCATTTTGGGGGGGGGGTGATCCTTTTTCCAACTCAGTGATTCTGTTTTTTATTTTTTTCTGACATGTTGGTGTTGTATCTTTCACCTGGATGTTATAAGTTGCACTGAGTGAATACAGCTGGATAAAACAAAAACTGTGTCCGTCTTCATTTCAGGCTGAAAAGCAACTAAATGTGATTCTTTTAAAGGGGGTGATTATTTTCTATACCCACTGTAAGTGTGAATATTTGTGAATGTGTGCAGAGAGATCTGTGTGAAACTGTGTAAAGAGATTAGTGTGAACATGGCCAATCAGTTAGATTACATTAATCCCTTCCAGATTTGTCTAGGGATGAGTCCAAGTGTGTTTGACAGACATTACTTCCCAGCACCAGCCTCTCAACATCTCTGCTTCTCATCATTTCTTCTACAGAAAAAAAAAAAAGAATGCTTCCATCCATTCCTTCAAATAATCAGCTGATATACAGTGGTGCTTGAAAGTTATATATATTTATGCAAGTTATGGAATTTTCTATATATCTGCATAAATATGACCTAAAACATCATCAGATTTTCACATAAGTCCTAAAAGTAGACAACAAGAACCCAAAAAAATATTATACTCGATCATTTATTTCTTAAGAAAAACGATCCAATATTACATATCTGTGAGTGGCAAAAGTATGTGAACCTCTAAGATTAGCAGTTCATGTGAAGATGAAATTAGAGTAAGGTGTTTTCAATCAGTGGGATGACAACCAGGTGCAAGTGAGTGCCCTGTTTTATTTAAAGAACAGTGAGCTTCACAACACGTTTGTGGAAGTTTATCATGGCATGAATGAACAAAGGAAATTTCTGAGGACCTGAGAAAGAGAGTTGCTGATGCTCATCAGGCTGGAAAAAGTTACAAAACCATCTCTAAAGCATTTGGACTCCACCAATCCACAGTCAGACAGATTGTGTACAAATGGCGGAAATTCAAGACCACTGTTACCCTCCCCAGAAGTGGTCCACCAGCAAAGATCACTCCAAGTACAAGATGTATAAAAGTCTGCGATGTCACAAAGGAACCCAGGGTAACTTCTAAGCAACTAAAGGCCTTCCTCACATTGGAAAATGTTACTGTTCATGAGTCCACCATCAGGAGAACACTGAACAACAATGGTGTTCATGGCAGGAGAAAGTCACTGCTCTCCAAAAAAATAACATTGCTGCCCATCTGCATTTGCTCAAGATGATGTGGACAAGCCAGAAGGCTAATGGAAAAAGTTTTGTAGAGAGATGAGACCAAAATAAAACTTTTTGGTTTAAATGAGAAGTGTTATGTTTGGAGAAAGGAAAACACTGCATTCCAGTACAATGCAAGAACCTTATCCCATCTGTGAAACATGGTGGTGGTAGGATCATGGTTTGGGCCTGTTTTTCTACATCTGGGCCAGGATGACTTGCCATCATTGATGGAACATTGAATTCTGAAGTATACCAGCGAATCCTAAAGGAAAATGCCAGGACATCTGTAACGTCTGAACATATCAAACTGATTTCTGAATCAGCCTGGATCTAGCAAAGAAGTTTCTCTGTGTCTTTGAGCCATGAATCCTTATCTAACCTCTTGTCCAGATACCATCGGAATGCGACACGACCCCCCTCTTCAGACACACACACACACACACAGCACACAATGGGAGAATCTCTTTTCAATGTAACATGTAATTATATGTAATTATTCGATGTCCAAATAGTGTGATGTTTTCTTGTTTGCATATATTGTGTGTTCATGTAACATAACGATAATGATTTTAGATAGCTTAACTTAGGATATTATTTTAAATGTCTGTAACCATGTTTTCCTTGTAATATTCTTTATAAGTCCATCGAATTTGGTATGTAATTAATCGTCTCAAGATACCCTGATTGATTATGCATATCATATTGCAATGGGATACATTATTTCATGCTTTCTCTTAATTTCATATATAATACGGTATAAACCGGCTCCTCCCCGGACATGCAAATTCAGGTCTGAGACCAGACAAAGAGAATTCATCCCGCCAACAAATCCAACTCCTGATTGGCCCATAGCCCAAAGAGGCGTGTGTGTTGGTGTTGTCTTTAAAACAACACCACGCTTTGAAACACATCACTCTCTTCACTCACTCTCTTAAACTTCACTTCTACACTCTCTCCGGCTTCTCTCCCCCGGGGCCACGTGCCCCGGGAAGAGGAAGCCAGGATCTCTCTCTCCCGGACAAAAGATGCAACCTCCTCACGGCCCACGCCTTTTCAAATGGCACGACGAACCAGCGAACTCTACACGACCTCACACGAACTTTCAAACCGAACCCATGCAAGTATAGTTAATGGATCTATATCTGTGTTTCAGATTGTACCCCTGTTTACAGGAGATTTAAGTTTGTTGCTGGTTTTGAAAAAGGCTAATTAGTTGTTTTTGTCTGCCATTCCCTTTTATTTCATTACTTTCTCTCTATCCCTTTTCTTTCCTTGTATATAGATGTACATATGTATGTTTTGCGTAGAGTTAGTCGTGTGTATCCATAGTTACATCTAGTTATTACAAGCTATTATCCCGCGCTTGATTTTCTCTGTTTTTGGTCACGTGATGAGTCCCTTAAACGCTGGAAGATCTTGTTACCCGCTCTGGAAACGGAGATTTCCTTCCTGGCCAGAAGGATAAACTCCCTCTTTAGAGTTCATAATTCTAAACTAGACTACAGCTAATCCTAAAAGCTGATCTAGACCACATACATAGTCATAATTAATTATAACCCGTTGTAGTTAATTATCTATATGTATATGTGTACATACATGAATTCCCTTTCATGGCTGATGTATACTTATAACTGGTCACAACACGCATTGATTAGATATATAGATATATTTC